>OZ008340.1:16090758-16410161 GCA_963931975.1 Cataclysta lemnata | reverse complement strand
TATCAAAATCTGTCGCCATAATAATAATGTTAACAGCATAATAATTATTTTATTATGTTCCGACAATTTGTGATAAGATCTTTGGCCTTGGCATCTTTGGCCCTTAACGGCACTTACCATCAGGTGAGATGAAGGCCAAGAACTTCCCTGTTTAACTTAAAAAAATCCTGAGAAGTTAAACTACGCGTTTATTCAACTTTGTTGGTATACAGTACCTACGAATCGCCCCGATCAGCATTTCCAATAGTTACTGTGTAAAGTCCACCATCACAATAACCGATTTATTTTTAAGTAATATGTATATAAGAGTAACGGATCTGTAACCCAAGAGATGTACAAGAGTTGGCCTTTAGGATTCTTAATAGTTTAATACTGATCATATTTTTATTGCTATTCGCCAGTGATGTCAATATCTGATTGAGTAATATTATTTATTTTTAAAGAATTCTGCAAAGTGATGGTTATATATTATTTTTGATATTTATTTGAATATTATATAAATTTTACATAAATTATTTATTATAAAGAAAAATATATTAGAAGTGGTGCTTATTGCCAAGTTTGTGTATGTTAAATAAATACTTCGTTTGGGGTTGGTAAATTACCTTTTGTAAATTACCGGTTGGCAAAGGAAGGCATTTCTGATGCAATATACTTAATGTAGAATATTTTTATGCATGCCATTTTGAATTTTAAATTGTATTTTTCTTTTATACACTAGACACTTTTATTGGTAATTTTGTGGAGCTCTTTAGTTTTAATTATCTCTTTAGAAAATTTTATCACACAATGATCTCTTTAGTTTGATCTGGCAACACAGTACTTCGTGTTTTTATTTTTGTGGCAGTACAAACTTTTATTTAATTAGTGCGCTTAGGAGTCAGCACAATATTTTAAGCATTAAGTATACAATATTTGTTTTAATATGAATTTTATGGACCTTTCAAGAAATTATATAATAGAGATTAATAATTTACCTTTGAGATTATTACAAATGTCATAGATCTGCTAAGTAATACAGGGTTTATTAGTTTAGTTTATCCCTTTTTAAAGGAAACATTCCAAGCAGCAGTGTAATTTTCTGAGTTTATGTTAAAGTTGGTTTTGTTCAATTCACTTACTTTTACTTATGTATTGCACCAACTTATTTTGTAAAACGTTGGCCAAGTATATTTCTTTTGCTTGTTTTACTATTGTGATTGTGAGTAGTATCTAATTGTGATCTGGTTATTATATAAATGTCTATTTAAATATACTTACTTTGAAGCAGCTTTATGTGTTTTTATTTTTTGCACCCTGCATGGCTCCTCAGCACATTTTTTTTTATTCAATACCTAGTTGACAAAGCGAAAGTGTTTGAGGGTAGATTTTGTGGTGATCGATTCTCTTAAAAGAAAATAATATTGGGCCGTATAGAAGGATAGACTGATCGTTGAAGAGGCAAGTGGTGACGAGAGAGCTACCGATCGAGAGGGCCCGGGTTAGATTCCTGGAACGTGCAAATGTTTGTTATATAACCACCATGATCGTCGAGTCAGTTGTGTGTTTGTTGTATACATAGTTACCTTCCAAAAATACCCATTAAATAAATAATCATGGCGAAAAATTATGTCAACGCTATTTAGGTGACATGTCAGTCAATCTGAATTAGCTGGACTATTTTAACAGGAGATGATTTGTACCTACTACATAAGTATGTAAATAGACTTTGAACAGTGTTGTTTGCCCTAAAGTTTTATTAAAATAGGGTTTTACTTCAAGATTAATAATTTCACTGCTTTTTTGGTCTTTACTTTTCCTTCGCAATAGAAAAAGCAATGAATGTTAATAACATTACAGGGCGTAAAAGCATCATAGGATAATTACTATTACATATTATAAAATAGTATACGATTGATTATATTCTATGGCCCTTCGAGCTGGATAAACATTCACTTTTCCTTCACAATACAAAAAGCAAAGAATCTTAATGGGCATTAAAGCTGTTAATAACACTGCGAGGGCGTAAAAGCAAGCATAACTTAAAGAATAGTACTACAATATACGATTGATTATATTTTAAGGTCCTACGAGCTGGATACTCGTTCACTTTTTCTTCACAATAGAAAAAGCAAGGAATATTAATAACATTGCAGGGCGTAAAAGCATCACCCGTCGCCGATGGGAATACGGGCATGGAGAGTTCAAGCTACGGCGACTCTTAGAGCGACGGCGATTCACCCGAGTTCACTCTGAGGACTCTGACGAGGAACCGGCGCCGATGCTGCCTCACCCGCCCACCACTGCCTGATGCCGACACAATATATGGAACCTTCACTATCCCTACATAAGGTTTACGCACTGAAGAACACACCAGCCCCTCTTAGACAAGTAGTAAACAATTTATTCGAACCAATAGAATACAAATGTATGAAATTGATGTATTACAGAGAAAACAAAATGGCGGCCGACGTGTCAAATGTAAGGGCAGCTGTCAAAATATGACATATGTATTCTATTCGTTCGATTGGCCACTTGTCTAGGCCAGTACGCCTAGCATGAGCTTTGACAAACTGTATTCGTAGTCGAAAACTATCGCTGTCACTATCTTTTAACTGTCACCTTAGTTTTCAATGACGGTTAGTGTTTGTATCATGTCATACTAGGTCTACAGTAATTATAAGAATTTAAGGATTATAAGGATACATCAGCCTCTCACGATTTCGAATAGTGAGAGGCTGATGTATTGCAGTTATTCACTATTTAAATATCATAAAATTACCCTCATTCCTGAAATTACAAAATAATCATCAATTAACAGTAACAATAAATAATCTAAAATATACTTACTATGCGCTGTATTGGGTGACCCAAAGCTGCACCAAGTTTTTTCAAATGCAAAATTAATGGTAAATCATATTTAATTCTGTTGACATCCAATACAAACTATCCAATAATGTTGTACAAACTAAGCACCCTTGATTGATTTTTGTCATATCGAATTTATGGCAAATTAATATGGAAGTTTGCAATGATATATTTTATGAGTTGATATGATATCTATTTGCAAGAGCTTTGTGTGAAGAACAATGTGGCCCAGCTTTGGTAAGATGTATGAATATTTGTCGTGAAGTAGGCCTATTGAACAATATTTTTCAATCATACACATTCCAATGTAAATAAATATTGATTAAGCGATGGTGTATAATATAATAATCATTACAATAATAGGTTTTTTATTTTACAAATAAATAATATTGAAATGAATCCAAATATTTAATTACTATTCTAGTCCCTTCAAAGATAAATACTAAAAAAATATTTTTATGTGAACTTTTTCTGTAATTGTGTAATTAGTTATAAGCCATGTTACTAAAAATGAGTTTATTGTCCAAATATTAAGATCTATTTTCTTCTGGCTATCATAATATGATTGCGAGGCGATATTTTGCAGTCAAATACTGGCTGAACATCACATTCCAAATCTGAAAAAAATATTATAGTCAATTCTCAATTTACTCTACTACTTAGATCTAATCTGATATTAGTTCATAATAATTTTACAATGATTAACTGGCTAATCGCCTCGGTCGGATTTACATATTGTAATATGTTTTCTTAGGCTATTTATTAGTTATAAATATTATTTATCACAAAAATATCATATATATCTGAGGAAAAGTTGTTAGTGTTATCAAAGTTTTATACTGGTTCTATTTAGATCGTATTTTATTCTCACAAGAAACAATGAATGCATCAATTTATTTTATTTAACATTATAAACTTTGAGCTCATAATGTTTCTAAGATATTTTTGAATTGTAACGTTTTTGATTTAATTGAGATAAATGTTGGTATCCTTACCACAAAGAAAATAGTTTATCAAAACAGCCTAAAAAGTATGTTACAGAAAATTTTCCGAGGTGTTTACTTTAATAGAACTTATAGAAAAAAATATAATGTCATATCTTTGTAATTAATTAATCAAGAGTATTCATAACCAAAAGTAATAAAGTGTTTAAACTTTAATGAATCAGGTATCTTAACATTTATTTACAATTCCTATGTTCGAAATACCAAGTGCCAAACTGATCTAGTCGTGTTCAGTAAATATAACAATGTATCTACACTAGTTTAGTTTTATGTAAATGTCTGTCCATTGTCTGTAAAAATGTAAACAAAGTAATGTTAATAGATGTGTTGTTTTTTCTTTTAAATACACGTTATACAGTAAAAATGTTTATTATTTTATTTTGCAACACAAAAGAAGACATGACACTGTTCATGACATGGCAGTTTTCCTACATGACACACTCTGATTTAATAATCCTTTCCCCTGAATACTGAAAAGCTACTCTAAGTTTGAGTCTAGCTCAACATTGAAGAAAAATTTACATTTATCCATACAATTTCTGACAGGTATTTTACAAGCAGTGCTCAAAATTTGAATAGTGTTTCAGTAATTGGGGGATTGTCTGGTAACATGCTAAACAGTATGTATTAAGTCAGTGATAAATACAAAGAAATGTAACAAACCATTTTCTAAAACATAGAGCATTCGATCAAGAAGGACCACTGTTTCAACAAGTGGTGCCAGCATCAACCTTAATGAGTACACAATGACAACACGTCTCCACTGCTCAATACTCTTTTGAGCTTTTATCCATAACTCTGGTTGAATGGGCATAGGCACACTTAGCTTTTCAAATGCTAAGGAACAGTATCTATGAATCAAAATATATAAGTTACTAACAGCATTAGAGTCATTACTAATATCATCTAAGAGATATTCTCTCTCTAAAAACTTATAGCAACTATTTACTTATGTACGAACCTTTCAAATGTCATGGTGTCAGTGTGCTTAATACTTCTCACTGGGGTATGCTTCAATGTTGAATTAATGTTCACAAGTATGGTTTCTAGGGCAGCTCTATATGCATGAATCTAAAACATAAACCGAGTTAACAACTTTCTTCAAAAGGTCTGTGTTTTAAAAATGTATAATATTTTACCTTCAAATCTTGATAATCTCCTTTTGTTAATTTTTCACAATACACTTCTACGGCATGGCAGGCAATTTCTCTGCTTGGGTAACTTAATTTGCTATCCAAACTCTTTGCACACTTGCTCAAAGGATATCCATACTCTGTTAACTTCATATAACAACATCCAACTAAGCAAATAAACTTAAGTTGGTCACTGCTAACAAAATGCTTTAGTAATAATGGACCCAGATCACCACATGGATGAAGTCCAACTAATCCATATGTATCAAAAGCTTGAGGTAAATTAATTTCAAGTAATTGCTCATGGTTTGTCAATGTCATATTAATGTGAGTTGGCCTTTTGAGACTTTGCATTTGTTCCTTTGATAGGTGTTTACTTGCAGTATATTCGAATTCCAAGTCAAGTTTTCTGTAAATTCATGAAATATAATTTAAGTACTTATTTATTTAATTAACTACTACATGTATCAAAAGGGATCAAAGCTTATTTAATATAGGGTTTTTATATTGATTTGCAATCATACATACCAAGTGTACAGACCTAGCTTCGTTAGTTAGTTGCAATTGGCACTCGATACCAGCAGCATACAAGTTGTATTTGTACGACAATACCCTGACCAAATGGCCAAGACCAGATCCAAAATCCAAGACAGAATTGCAATTAGTTTGCATAGCTACCATGCTCACTACTTCAGACATTAGACTGATTTCATGTCTTTTCTTTAACTTAACATGTTTCAAAAATAAATTCTCTAACTTCGGATGACTAGCATGTAAACATTCAGTATGTGCTTTGTTGTTATTCTTGGCCCATGCATTATTTCTTGATATACTCAGGTGTTTCACACAACATAATAAGGATAAAAATGACAAGGGCATTAGTGTGTTTGATGGATTCCCAGAGAGAATATTTCCTAATGTTTGTGGATCTACTTTGGTCAATGATTCGCGCCATGGTAGCGGTAGCTTGTTCCAATGATCATCTACGAAAAAATCCTGGAAAAAAAATGTGTTTAGAGATATGAGATTTTATTGAGGTATATAGCGTACTATAGCATAAAGCGTACATACCAAAACGTATAAATCTAAAAGCCACTGATAGATTTTTAGGACATTCAATGATAGCTGAAAGTAGTTTCTTAGTGTATCTTCTTTTGTAACAGGCATTTTAAAGCATTATAATTGAAGCTATTTGCTTTATATGCTTAATAACAATAACAAGTTTGCTTAGAAAGAAAAGCTTTTGAAACACAAAATATGTAGACTATTTTGAAACCTGAAAGCAAAAAAAAAAAACTGAAATAGATGTCATGCCTGTCAAACAAAATTAATGTCAATGTCAAATAGTGTTGTGTTGTGCCTGTGGTATGGTATCCGTATTCGTGTATTAACCCGTCGTTAAGAGTTCGATTCAATCTTCTAGGCAGGGAGAAGAAGAAGAAGGAGATTCACAAAGCATGTCAATATGAAATTGTGAGCATGTCCGTCAATATTTTCATTACTACACAAGCATTGCAAGATGCTAAAATTTAAGGCAAAGTAGTAGTATTTAGTAATATTAAATATTTACATACATACATAAATCACGCCTATATCCTCGAAGGGGTAGGCAGAGGTAACTAGCACCCACGTTTCGCCAATTATGTTAGGTCCCATGTAATAGGTGGCGAGCCTATTGCCATTTATCGGGCACAAAAGTCGCAGTACATTGCTATTGCTAGGTAGTATAAGAGGAACGCTGCTGCCCATTCCTCATCGCTAATTTATCCTTAGTCGCCTTGTACGACACCCACGGGAGAGATTTGGGGTGGTGACAATTGTATTCTACTCTGCCGTCACCACACGGCTTATTAAATATTTATGTTTTAAAAAGCTGTGAATTTTGTTTTTTACAGCGGTGTACACAAGCGTTATGAAGTTGACTTAGACAGTTGACAACAACGGGTAATATTATTCTGTGGTTGACAATGACAGTTGCTTGTTTGCAGTTTGATGCAAAGAGTATATAATACACTACGTTTATGAGTCGGGACTTCAAACAAGCTTTGTGAAAATTTTGACTCGCAGTTTAGGCTCAGATCTCGTACCAACCAACAGAGACAGATAAAAAAGTAATGCCAACATACTACAAAAGCAAACTAAGGATGTGGTGTACGCTACAGAATGTGTCGATATCGATAAAAACGAATGGGTACCCCCCCCCCTGCCTTGCAGAACTTGCAGACAGATTTTTTAATCCTACAAAAGCAAAATAAAAAGCTCTGTTCGTTTGAAAATATTGAGTATTATTCAATTACGTGTAATTATTTAATACAATTTATTTAACAACAAAAAATAAAAGTTATGTTTACAATGTGGAAATTAAATTGTTGGTAATTTTCTGATCTCATATTCTAGGCGGAGTCTTCAGATGTTAGCTGATCGATCAACACACGTTTTTGCAATGTTGTGTAAGCAAGTAAGCAGGACATTTAGATCTGAAATAATAAATAGAGATTAGTAAATATATCGTTTGAGTTTACGCTGGTCATCATCAATTCAATTTATTGTTCACCACTTACCATAGCGGACTATGTGTAACGCGCCCGAAGGTCTGCCCAATCAATGAAATCTGGTTCTGAAATAAAATACTCATTAGCTTCAGGAATTGAGCTATCAAACCATATCGGAAAGATAGGTTTTGTAGCTTACCAATAGAGGCGCTTATGCGGTTGCAACGATCACACCCGACGGGCATCGTGTAGCAAGGCGGCAGTCACGCTTTCTTCTTCTTCTAGTGCCTCTTCAATTCGGAAGATAAGCCGTCAGCTTTTTATATTCATCTCTGTCAGTCGCAAACCGAAACAGCTTTTCAACGGGGTTAATGCCGATCCACTCTCATATGCTTTGCAGCCATGACTCATCGCCTTTCAACAAGTCACGCTGTGATCTGAAAAATAAGTGGAGTTGAACACAGAAGAACTTTTGATGATGATATTGAGAGATGAACACATGCGAATAATTTTGCGCAATGTTCTGCATTATATTAAAACTCATACAACAAACTTTGTTGTTAATGATGTTAGCTATCTAGTCATGGGAGGTTTTTGTTATTTTATAAATAACCCTATATATTATATACTATATTATAATATATTGCAATAGACAATTATGTATTAAACTAATGAAACATCTCAAGTACATTTGATACTCAAATTTACGAAAATAGATTTTTTATCGATAATCTGGTAAGTAGTAAGGACATCGCTACGGCGCATATGGTTTTTGATTAAAGTGACCAGAACTTATTTCTAATTACTTAGCGTTTATATAATAACATGGAAAACTACTTACCGCTTCTCATCTAGTGGGAATTGGCCATGAAAACCCTCTTTTGGTTTAATTTCCTACCAGATTTTAGTCAACATATTTCACACCTTTTGTAAAACATTTTGCTGTTATGCACATAAATAAATGACACAAACTAGTAGATATACACTAATGATAAGTCACTGAAGACAATAAATAGGCACAAGATGGAAAACTAAACTAAAACAACGCTTTAATTTATATTTTCAAAACGGCATAGTGACTTATTGACATTAGTGACACACTCCGGCAGCGTGAGACAAGGAAGGTTAGATCGGAAGTAAGAGACAAAACAAGTCGCCATTAAAATTTGCCTAAACTCCATACATTTTTTCTGCAGTATAGGAGTTTCGCCAGGCTGGTTTGATGTACGAATCAAACAAATCAATTAATTTCAAACCTGTTTTCAGTTTTGTTGTTGAAAAGTTACCAAGTTAATCAATGGAAACTCATATTCTTAGTCATTGTATACAATTTAATTAAGAGCTGACATACAATGTTTTTAAAATCTGATATATTAAAGGCGATACCATTTAGAAATCCTGTGAAATTACCATTATCATATTGGCTTCTTGTGTTTTTAAGATTTGCCTTAACGCTCTTCCCTCAAAGAGGCTACATACATCCTGATGAATTCTTCCAAAATGTGGAAGTTATTGCAGGTATTTCTTTAAGATTAATTATTATAATTAAATTTCTTGGAATTAATGGGTCAAGTAATTTTTCCATGTTTTAATACTTTAATATTTTACTATACTTACTAATTTTAAAATTGTACTATTTTCAGGAGATATCCTTACAGTCGATGTCGCAAGAACATGGGAATTCAACCCGAAATTTCCAATTAGAAATATTTTTATTCCCAAAATTATTTTAGGCCCCCCTTTACACTTTATTGGAGCAGCCACTCCCTATGTCAAGCAATATTTCAAAATCGACTTAAGAACACCATATTATCTTTTAATAATACCAAGACTGTTCATATGTCTTTTATCACTCATAAATGATTACTGTTTGTATCGAATATCCATGTTATATGGTCAGAATTTTAAGAACAGGCTGAAAATATTTGCTAGCTCTTATGTAATTTTTGTGTATGGTTGTAGAAGTTTCTCTAATACATTTGAGATGATATTCTTTTCCATTCTCTTATTAGTAGTAGCTGAATGCATGTTGAAATCAGATAAAATAATATATCACAACGAATTTTTAAAAGAAAAGTATGAGCAAGCCAAAACAACAGTGGAAAGGGTTAAGCTGTTTAAACTTTCCACTCACCTGCCAGACCATACATTAAATAGGGTATTAATAATTTCAACATTAGTAATTATAGGAATTTTTAACCGTCCCACGTTTGTAGGCTTCGCATTTCCACCAATATTTTTTTGGTTACACCGGGGTCTTGGCTCTAAAGTAGTGGGTTTTAAAGCTTTCCACTATAGAATATTAATGTTCATAATTTGTTGCATTCCAACTGTTTTAATTTTAATAATAGTAGATTCTGGATATTATGGGTATATAACAATGGCTGATATAGAATCATTCAAGCTGTCATGGGATAATTGGGTTGTGACTCCATTGAATTTCCTGAGATATAACTCGGACATGCGCAACTTGACACAGCATGGTCTGCACCCTCGCTGGCTCCACTTTGCTGTCAACATTCCATTACTGTTCAATGTCTTGGGATTTTTGGCTATGTTCACATTATCAGGACATATTTACAGGTATGTATGACAAAAAAAAATTATAATTTTTCCATTACAGTTTAGAGCAGATAAAAATGTATGAAATTCAGATTCACATAGCAGAATACAATTATTATTGTTACTGACCCGATCTCTCCTGCGTGTGTCGTACAAGGCGACTAAGGGTAGAGACAGTTATAGTAATGGGCAGCAGCATTACTCTTATACCAGCTAGCAATACTACTATTATACTACCATTTATGTGCCTGATACATGGCAATAGGCTTGCCACCTGAGCGCTGTCCTAATTGGTGAAACGTGGGTGTTGACTCCATGACATATGAAAGGAAATAATATTTAAATTAAATTTAATATAATTGAATATTATTAATTAATTTTTTATATTAATTAATCCTTCATGTACATTTTGTATGATACGATATTTCAGCAGTCACGTTCCGGTCCCGTCCGAGGTATTATTTCGTTACGTATGCAGAGACCTTAAATTGTTGTCTAGATTGACAACAGATTAAATGTGCGCATAGTTACCCCTTATTACCCTTATTCATTGTGTGCTAAAAATAAAAACGCGTATGAAAGGCACACGCTCCTCTTAGGAACACAATGCACAATATGACAATACATAAGTAGTTGCATCGTAAATAACAATAGGTATTTTTTTTATTTCATACCGCCATTCGTGTTTGTATTGCGCAAAAATGAGGTCATTTAAAGTTACGACCCTATAGAATAGCAGTCTAGAAGAATTCTCAAATATCATTAATAATAAATGTTGCCTTTCAAGTCACCAACTGAGAGGACAAGGGAGATTGCCTGGGGTATACCAAAAATCACCTTGAGGCACCCATCCCAATGAGATAGAGGGCATACCATCAACCCAAACCATAGAGGGTTGGTCTAATGCAGGCGGCCGCCGATAAAACCTAAGCCAAAACCATAGCCAGTATGGATCGAATCAAATGCTATCCAAACCACTCTCTCAGTTTAGCGAATGATTTTTCAAAGCTTTTTTGTTTATAGGTTTGTTCGTGGGCAATACAGCAAGCTACCAAGGATCCAAAGTATAACTGGACTCATGATGTTCTCATTGGTAACCCCGGTGGTAGTGCTCTCGTTGTTTCCCCACCAAGAAGCGCGTTTCATCATCCCAATCCTTCTGCCGATGGTCTATTTGTACGGCAACCAATTGTACGTGAACGAAAGCGATGGCGTATACCGCAGAAAGTTGAAGAACTTTCTGTTGTACAGTTGGTACACGTTGAACGTCGCACTGACGTTATTCTTCGGCTTCGCGCACCAAGGTGGGGTGTACCCGTTCGCGAACAGCCTCCACTACGAAATCAAGGCCAGCTACGGTGTCCACACACATGTGATCACGACGCACAGCTACAGCATACCGACTTTCTTGCTACAGTTGGAGAGTACAACCAAAGTTTGGAAAGACAAAAAGACCGGCCATAAGTACAGGCTGGCGCCTTCCACGTTCCTGTACAAGTACGGCTCCCTGCCAATGGAGGATTTGTTCATGAAGATCGACGAAGTGCTCACGGACGCTGAGATGTTACTGCACAAGTACAAGAAACAGTACAGGTTCTACGTAGCGGCGCCGTGCTCGCTGGAGCGCCAAATTCTCGACACGGCCAACAGTTACTACTACTTTGAACTCCGCGAGGATTTTTCGTACTACCCACATTTTTGCACCGAAGCACTGCCTTCGTTTCCGAGCAGTAGAGACCAGTCGTGCATAGACCACAATGTGACCCCTAAAAACGAATCTCGAGCGTTAAATCTCAACCTCTACCAAAGAGTCTCGTGTTATCTGAAAAAGTTTTGTCTGAGGATATACAGAGTGACATTGTTGACTCATCCTCATCCAAACCATTAGAATTTTATATTTAATTTTTATAAATTTGTCAATTTGAATTCGATAAGCAATACTTTTAACACATATGATTTAAAACATTATTAGGGTATCTAAACAAAGTTTATTTACAAAGATGTGTGTTAGATATTAGGAATTATATTAAGCAGCTAACAAATGTATCACGGCATGTAACTGACAAGTCACTTAGCTTAAAATTTTTACAAATCACATTCCTGGCCAAAAGGGCCGCTTTAATAGCTAATACTTATTGTATATAAATATTTGAACATTATATAAAAATTTTAAAAAATCATTAGATAACTAGGTCAGATATTATTACATCCTATTGCGCATGAATGTGAGTAAAAAAGTTAAGCGGGGAATTCACTAGACGGGTATGTCTGCAGACATGCCCACCGGACCACGCTTCTATAGGCCCGACAGACTGACGGTCCTACACTAGACAAAGATCGCACAGGCCTAGAAGCGAGGTCCGGCGGGCATATCTGCAGGCATGCCCGTCTAGTGAGTTCTCCGATTTATGGACATGAATGTTGTTAGATACCGAAGTAGAGTAACACCATTAACCAGGTGGATGGATTGTGCGAGGTATGTATGATATGAAGGTGTGGATGGGGAGATGACGAGTGACAGAAGAGAAGGACGTAATATTTGTAACCTATTTATAGGTAGATATTTCTATTTAAAAATGTTGACGTTATTTACAAAACACGTTGATATTATTGGCTTCTAGGTTTATTATACGCGGTTTGACTTACCCCATTTACTCAATTTTATTTTTAGAATTTTACATGTTGACGAATATAAAATAGGATTAAATATCATAAAGACCGCTTTTTAGCAACTTGTAAAACAAAAATCTTTGCTTTGCCAAAAAAAATTCATACTTACAAGTTGTTAAAAAGAGGCTTCCAAGGTTTTATTTTAGTTTTAGCTAATCATAATTTCGTATAATAGGTTGGGGAAAAAGTTTCTTCGCATTTTTTAAGAAAATTCAAAACATTTTTTTATATAGTTTATTTACATTTAACTAAAGTATATAGGTACCATTTTGTTCGATAACTTTTTGCCATCTTGTAGGTAGGGACATGATCCCATTGCTATAGAAATTTTGGGACTTCTGGTCAAAATACCGCGACAAGTGGTTTTGGCAGTCCTCTCGTGATGTTAACCTGACACTGCCTAAAGAATTCTGAAGAGACCGAAACAGGTGGAAATCTGAAGGTGCAAGGTCAGGACTATACGGCGGATGCATTAACACCTCCCAGCCAAACTATCTTAATTTTTGCTGAGTGGCTAAATATGTGTGAGGTCTAGCGTTATCATGATGAAAAACCACACCCCTTCTGTTGATTAATTCCGGCCGCTTTCTCTCAACTTCTTGCTTTAATCTCATCAGTTGTTCGCAGTAGAGTTCAGAATCGATGGTCCTGCCTGGTGGTAACAGCTCATAATGAATAATGCCCTTCCAATCCCACCACACACACAGCATCACCTTGTTGCGAGTTAACCCGGGTTTCGCCACAGTCTGTGAAGCCTGACCGGCCTTTGACCACGACCTTTTTCGCATGTTCTTATCGTACGTGATCCACTTTTCATCACCAGTTATCAGCTTCTTCAAAAATGGTTCGGTTTCATTACGTCGTAATAAAGAATCACAAATGAGTACACGGTTCATTAGGTTTCTTTCAGTGAGCTCGTGAGGTACCCAAATGTCGAGCTTTTTTGTGTACCCAGTTTTTTTCAAATGCGCCAAAACTTTTTTTGTGGTCAATTCCCAGTTCTTCAGCTACGTCGTAACTACTGACATGCCGATCTTGCTCCACTTTTTCAAAAATGGCATCCATTTTATCTGTTATAGGGCGACCAGAGCGACGTGCATCTTTGACATCAAAATTTCCGGATTGAAAACCCTTAAACCAAATTTGTGATACTCTCACAGACACTGCACTAAACATCGCAAATTTTTTTCGCGACTTGCGTTGTATTTTTACCTTTTTTGTAGTAAAATTTTAAAATGTATCGAATTTTTTCATTAGATTCACTCATCTTGGCGGTACGAAAAACAAATGAAAATCACACATTTTCCTAATTTGAATTTGGAATTATGTTCTTTAAAATTTAAACTTTCAATGATACCAAAACCAGCCAGATACAAATAGTATAGCCAAAGAGATTTTATTACAAGTTTATACATACTATAATGCGAAAAGACTTTTTCCCCAACCTAATATAACAATAGGTTCGATTACAATTTGTTACAGATATGATGTCGTTGACTTTTTTAATTGTTAGGTATGTATCTTCCCTAAGGATAGTACTTATGTTATTTCCTATAGTTACTGTTTTCTGTCGTCCAATTTATCGTTTAGAATTTCAACATTAACTCGTTTATAGTTAGGTTCAAAATCGGCTTGTTAGGTACAGTCAGCATCATAAGTCGATTACCACTTTAGCCCTCTGTCATACCAAAGGTAGCGCATGCGCAGTAATAATCGCCACAAATTTTACGAACAACCTTTGTGACAAGGTACGAAAGTGTTAATCTAATCATGATGCTGACTGTACTTAGTTCGATCGTCGAACTGAAGATATTTTTACTCAATACGGTCGGACCGTTGAACTAATTTAGAATTCGAGATAAGTTCGAATTCGAAATTTTTTCTATTGACAATCAAGTCTATTCTAGACAAATCGAGAACAATTTATTTCGAAGGAAAACCGTTCGAATTACTTCGAGTGGTCGGCAGCGGTCGAAATTTAATTTCGAATTCCGAGATTTAGTAATCGAAACAAGGGTACGAAATTTAAACTCTAATTCGAAATAATCTCGTATATAGCGATAATTCGCGATTTTTTATATTCTTGTTGTCAGAAACACTGCAAATTTGTTACTTTTTCGGTTCGGGGGCCTCGAAATATACTTACCTAGATACGTACTTACCAACCTTAATACCCAGTAGCCTGTAATTATGTTTTTATACGATTTTGTATTAGAAATTAATAAAAAAAAAATTAGAATGTAATTATTTGCAATGAAATGGTAGTGGCTTAATTTTTTTCTTAATCAAACTTCGGCACCTCGTGGTCATGTAAATATTTTTTCTTTTATATAAATTAATTTGGCCCTGGCAAATGTGTTTGTAAAGTGTGTAAAATCAAGCAAATAATAATAAAATTGAAACTAAGGGTGTTACCACACCAATAATCGATTTTCGGTTGACTTCATCATTCGACGAATAAATGTAATAGTCGACGTCGACCGATATCTTTTACTTTAACAATTCCGAACCATACGAATCAACCGACGTCGAATGAAAGTATCGACCGACGATCGATCGATCGATTGGTGTTGTAACACCATAAAGTTTGCAATTCCGAAATCTCGGGATTAAATAATCCCGAGATTTTAAAGTGCAATAAGCAATACAAAATCATCCTTAGAATAATAATAAAATACACCCGAATATCCGATCTTTTATTAGGTGCATTTATTTTTATTACTTTAACAATTTGTTCAGAGATCTGATATTGTCATCGTGATATTATATTGTAAGTAGTATTTAAGTTATGTTGTCTGAAGTATGTGTGACTACTGAAGCTAAGTCAGAATTTTATTTGGTTGCCACTGGCTTTATTGAGGTGGATGTGCAGCTTAAATGAATGAATAAATGAAGTTTTCTTCGTTGATTTGTGGACTTTGTTTGTGTTAAATTGAAACACCCATAATGGGCCTCCGAGACGGTCAAGCAGCTTTTTATTTTTATTTTTATGTCAAACAAATCAAACAGATAATGTTCTTTTTATTTAAAATCAAACAGACAAAAGATCACACAGAAAATGAATGAGTTTGACGCGAAGCCGCTTGACCGTCTCGGATGCCCATAAGAAAGAACTTCTTAACATAACTTGAATTAGAGACCTCTAATCCTGTAAAAGGTTTCGTTCGTTTGGATACATCATGTTGAGGAAATTACTAGAACTAATGAGTGGCTCTTCCATAGCGGTTTCTGGATTTTCTAGTGAATGTAAAAAAAAAAAATAGTTTGGAAAAGTTTTTATTATTGTATTAGCATAATTATTTATTGATAATTAATAATTGTAATTTTTTCACGATTAATAAAATCAAATGATCACATTTTTGGCACAAAATCTGCCAATTTTAATATTTAGCACACTTGTTCATGACAATCATTCTTTAATATGCAAAAAATAAAATCGCTTTTTCATTGACAAGTGCAAATTTTGATTTGGATTTGGAACATAGCAGAACAAGTTTACAGGGCATTAAAATACTGTAACGTTAAAGAATATCATAGGTATAAACATTCAAAATCAATACCAAAAAAAGACACGACTGTGATAGTCAAATAAATATGTCATTGATATACGTCTTAAAACAATATAACTTAAATAATATAGAAAATAAATACGCGCTTTGTAAAATTACAGTATTTACATCATACAATTTCTTGATAGCTGCTCAGTTGGAGCGTTTCAACCGCAGTTTATTTTAACATTGGTTAACCACAATAATGTCAAATAACTGGAAGTTGATATTTAACAATCAATAATTTTAACTAAACAATGATAATGCCGACGAACCAAAAAGATGTCTAACCTTTATGATGTTTAAAAATAAAAGTAAGACAGTATTGTATACTCTGACCCCACGACACATAATTTTGACAAAACAATAACGAAAGAGTTGATTTGTTTTAAATTCGAGTGAAAGTGAATAAGGTCATTTAAAATGTCAATACTCAAAACATCATAAAATATTGTAATGTTATATAAATATCAAGTCATCAGTCCTTTCGCTATATGTATAACTCTAGATACATATAAAACTATATTTGTAAATATCAAGATACTATAGACATTTTACTACACAAGTAAATAATATAATTTAAGCAGGCATCATTGAAGCGGTCTGCCCAGACACGCACCAAGCTTCGTATAACCATGGAGATGCGTGCGATGGAAATAAGTTATTATAACTTTATAGTCTGAGCGCAAATGCATGTTAAAGAGCGCATAAGAAATGAAAACTACATTATATACATATAACATTTATGCATTTCAACTATGTATTAATATTCCCGAAAATAACAAAGGTGGCTATTGTGTTGAGATGAAAACTACATTAAATATACATTTCAGCAATTTAACTAAATTTCCGAAAATAACAAAGGTTAGCAGCCGTAACTAAATTATGTGAAGCTTTTTCTGGTCTGTAGATGATAGGTGAACTGACTAGCATGCTTTAGAGGATACTATAGACATGTTTCAAAATTCTATCTAGACATGTATGTGCTCAGACTATATTATAAAAAGGGTCAAAATAGAACATGATCTTTTTCTTTTATACAATTCAAACGATGTGTATTAATTTACACAAATTAGGTCCAAACATAACCTGTTTTGCCAGTCCCTAAAAGTATTTATTGTAAACGTAAACCGCATCTTACGAATTAGATGTTATTGTCTTTCCTCCATTGAGCTTTCACTACAAAATAACAACTATTTGTAATTTTAATTTGAACATTACAATAATGATTACAAAGAATACTGAGGTAAAACATATGCGTGAATCATCAAAACTATAGTTTTTTCAAACTTTTTCTAACCTCAACATTCTTTGTACCCAATAACAAGTTACGTAAATACTATGGTAGTAATTTTAGTCATACATTTAAAAAGAAAGTCCATTGTTATTTATTATTATTCACCCTTGTAGTATATCCCCACTAAACCGTTAATTATCGTTCGCCTGTCCTGTTTCCAGATTATCTTAGTTTTATAATGTCGCTCATTTATAAAAAAAAAGCGGCACAATTCAAAAAGTAGGTACTTCGATACATTGTGTATTCAATATGTATGGCATCAACCGCCGAATACAGAAACGCTACTCAAATTTTGAGCCCTGCTTGACATTTGAGTATTGTCAAAATTGACGTTTTTTCATACAAATTCTGACAGGTAATGTCCACTTAATTTTATAAGCAGTGCTCAAAATTTCAGTCGCGTTTCTGCATTCGGGGGCAAGACTTACTTTTGCAAGAAGAATCGTTTGTGTCTCTTTAATATTCAAGAAGGTTTGTCTCTTTCATATTCAAGAAGCGATTCTCAGTCACCTGTCCTAAAACCGTCCACTCCCTTGGCCGTTCATACCTTCACCATGCCTAGTGCAATTGAAGCGTGTCCTTGGCGTAGCAGTAGGGCATGTCCTCGGCGAACTTGTGCCGGTGCGCGTTGTTGCGCGCGTCGTACAACAGCGGGTGGTCCACGTAGGCGTCGCACTCGCAGCACCACGCCGACAGGTCGGCCAGCGAGAGCACCAGCGGGTGCCCGGTGGCCGAGTGGTGCTGTTGCATGTGCCCGTTCACGCACCGGCCGCACGCGCGCTGCGACACACACCAGCCTTTTATCATCATCATCATCATCATCACCAGCCCTTTAACGTCCCCACTGCTGGGGCACGGGCCTTGTCTACGGATGGAAGAATATAGGGAGTGCGGGCCATGAGCCACCACGCTGACCCAGTGCGGGTTGGTGGGTATTAACGACTGCAGATGCAGCCAGGAGCACCGTCTTAACGTGCCTTTGAGCATCAAGCACCAACCCAACCCAAATCCGTTTCCAAAACGAAGTTGGATTCATGAGTGCTGCTTGAGCTCGCTGCTGTATGCAGATAGAATTAAGGACTTACTGCCGCGCTTAGAGACTCCAAATAACTTTAATGAGTACTTAATGAGAAAAAATTCATTCAGATCTAGACCATAGACCTGGCAACAATAGCTACTAGTTTTGAATTGTCATTTTTTGACATTAAGTACTCATTAACGTTAATTGACATCTCTGAGTGCGACAGCTAGTGCTTGTTCAAGTTGAACGCGCGGGCGCGGTGGCGGGGTGGCGGGTGCGGGCGTGGTAGACGTCGCGAGCTCGTGTTTACATTGGTTGAAAAGATTGATGACAATCTTATATTTCTAACCGAAAATTCATATTAGAATTGGTGTGCATGAAATTAATAAAGAAAGATAACGGTATGGTGAAATACTTAATATATACTCAGACATGACAAAAACGTGCTATCTTATCTAGCGATAAGTTCAAACTGGTTGAACTTACCTGACGTCGCGAGTGAATCGCGCGCTCCGCCGCTACTTCAACGTGAACACACACAAATGTCTCACGCGTTCGATACTGCCGCAAGAGGGCCGCGCGCGCTAGTCGCTAGTTTGCCCGCTACTTAGAACGCACGTGAACACTTGGATATCACGTCATATGTTTGATATTTCGTGACCGCGCCCGCGAGTCAACGTGAACAAGCGCTTAAGACTTTTTAGACAAAAATATTGCGACTAAACAAACAAGTCTACCTCTATTCTTTTCTTAATATTAGGGCTTGTACACAAAAAGGTGATGCCAACTGAATCAGATGCTGTCACTGTCACACTTTATTGATAATAATGGGACACAAACACTTTTTTGACGTCGCATCGCAATTTTGTCTACAAGCACTTTCAAGCCTCCTACTAACAAAAAGAAAAACACTCACAATGAAACAGTGCAGACACACCCAGTTCTCCACGGTCTCTTCGCAGTCAACGCATTTCTCTCCTTGCGTGAACTGAACGTTCTCAGGAATCGCATACATGGTCTCTAGATGAGGACACCAGGTCAACGGTATCACAGCAAACATCTCCCCGTCCACTATAGCTTGCATGTTGTCCGCTAAATAATCCACCAGCGTAGCTTTGCCACTAGAACTGTCTTTACTTGTTTCCGCTTTATCACACACTGTATTAACTTTCACATCACTTGCACTGCCTTTGCTTGTAGAACACTCAGGCTTGTCTTCCTCATCGTCTGTGCCGCAATGAACACCGTCTTCGCACTTGGGTTTGTCTATGCTCATGTTAGCCATGTGGCTTTCGACAGAACCATCCAAGTGGCTGCTGCTCTTCGAAGATGCAGACACATCCAGCGATAACTCTCCTAGCTTCTCAGATTCATATGTGGCATTATGATCCTCAGACTGCACTAATCCTCTTGAAGGTAACGGCTCACCCAGAACGTTTTCAACGGGCAAAGCCAGTTGGAACTTCAAGCATTTCCAGAACTGCTTGTGTGTTCTGATGACGTTGTTGATGGATTCTACAGCGGACCAGTTGGTAGTAGGTTTGTGGTCGTAATGGTGGGTCAATGGGTCCCCTAGTAGGGCTTTGGTGCACATTGTCATCGCGTAGGATATGCTGGTCACGTTGTAGCCTCCTTCAAGGCACAGGATGACTCTGCCACCGGCTAGGCTCCGTAGGAAGTGCGTCATTCGTCCATAGCATTCTGGCGTTATTTTGCATCCTGAAACACGTTCCATAATATCTTGGATAAAGGCACGCACGCACTAATACTATTGGAATGTGATATGGATATTGCAAAATTTCTTAGCCTATACATCCCTGAAGGCAGAGGTGTATTTCCTGGCAAACAATTTTCAATCCCATATAAATCCACGTAAATCACAATATATTGCTTGGTGGTACAATACGAACGCTGCCTCCCATTCCTCATCACTATTTTAACCATTAGTCACCTTGTACGACACCCTCGCCTTGTACGACATCTATTAGAGAGATTAGGGGTGTTAACACTTGTATTCTGCTTTGCCATCACCACACGGCATGAATGTAAGAATAGAAATGATGTGGATATATTTAAAAAAAAATCGACCACCTCACTGTATACTTCCATATAAATAGTTGACTATTACCTCCAAGCGGATCACCCACTGCGGCATCGAATCCCGCCGACACGATAACCAGTTCCGGCCGGAACTCTGTCGCCACGGGCATTATCACCTGTGTGAACGCGCTCAAGTACTCCGCGTCGCCCATGCCGCGCTGCAAACACAAAACCCAATGAGCCTTCACCACAATAGGGTATTTTCCACACCATGTAAAATTGAGGAGTAACAGGTTAGCGTGGTACGGGCATGTGATGAGGAGGAATTAATGTTACGTAACTAGAGGTTGTTCATGCTGAGCTCACGTTTAATAGAGGAGAGTGGCAGAGGAAGACATGTTGTGTCGACCTTACTTAGAGGAGGATAAGGGCAGGGAGAAGAAGAAGTAAGAAAAAATATAAAAGTTCATGTTTATTTTATTTATTCTTAAAAATGCAATAAAATTTTTATAATCTAATTAAAAAAATTGGTCATTTTAATATGTTCTTCAAATGTTATGAACAAAATACAATGAACCTTTAAAACGATAGTGTATTTTACACAATGTAAGAAAAAATATAAAAGTGCATGTGCATGATAGATTTCATAAAAAGTCAATGAGAAACATCCATATTTAAATAATTCAAATTTAAAAATCATATTTTTTTATTTAATTTAATAATTTTAATAATAACGCCACAAATTACGTAACACTAATTTCATGATTTGTTGACCCCTCCCCGCCCTTGAAACAGTTGCTCACATTTGTGAGACACACCCCCGCCTTCCTAGTGTGACGTCACAAATTGAGACAAAATAGCATTCCATAGCTTTACCGTGCCGCTGTCAGGTAGATTTTGACACGTGATGTCAATAAACTTAGGCCCCTCCGACACAAAGTCACACGTCGACGCCCCCTCCCTCTTAAGGTGTGACGTACTTTATGGAGGGCCCCTAATCCATGTTGCACCAGACAAATATCCACAGCCTCACTGTACGCGATGTGAGGGAACAGGGAAATTAGATGCGGAATCTGAGAGTAAATGTAGAACGAATTTAATGTGCGAACTGAAAAGCAAGTATTTCACAAAAGACGTATAAAAACAAGTGACAATATGACGTATAAAATAATAGACATAAAAGAAGTAACAAAGTAAATCAGTATGAAAGGAGTTTGGTTTGCCACACTCACCTTATTCCAGGGTATATTGAGATTGTACCCGACGCCGCGACCCTCGCCGACTGAGGTGTAGTTCGCGTCCGTCGAGTGCGGGAAGAACGTCCCGTTGTCATATCGGTGGATCGACATGTACATTATCTGCACAAAAATTTAAAACATATACATACACATAGCACGCCTATATCCACCAAGAGGCAGAGGTGTGGTAACACCCACTTTTCGCCAATTAAGTTTAGTAAGGTGGCGAGCCGATTGCCATCTGTCGGGCACATGAATCGCAGTATATTGCTAGGTGGTATAAGAGAAACGCTGCTGCTCATTCCTCATTAGTCGCCTTGTGCGACACCCACGGGAGAGATTTGGGGTGGTGACAATTGTATTCTACTCTGCCGTCACCACACGGCTAAAATTTAAAGCTTAATTTTATTTCATAAAAAATACACGGAGTCGAAACATTCAACTCATCAAAGTTAATTGACGTCTCTGAGTGCGGCAGTATGTTAGCATGGGTAGTGTTCAGGGTGTGCGTTATTCTTGTTACTACATAGTGTATAATATCACCATAAAAAACCGTACCTGGTTATCGCCATAGGTGATCCGCTGCGTGCCGTTCCCGTGGTGCACGTCCCAGTCGTCTAACCCGTGCGTGTGCCACGCGTCGGTTAGGGTTCCAGTCAGGGTGTGCGTTATTTCTGATAGACGTACCTAGATCACTTTAAAAAAAACTTACCTGGCTATCGCCATAGGTGATCCGCTGCGTGCCGTTCCCGTGGTGCACGTCCCAGTCGAGCAACAAGACGCGCCGCATCCCGTGCGTGCGCCACGCGTGGACGGCGGCGCATGCGGCCGCGTTCAGCAGGCAGAAGCCGCTGGGGGCGGCGGCGTCGGCGTGGTGCCCGGGTGGGCGGACCACGCACACGCCGGATAAGCACTCGCCTGTCGCCACCGCGTCCACCATCTGCGGTAGCGGAATACCGGGTGTTAAGACTTCTTCTCCCTGCCCTGTTCCCAGTCTATCTGGGGTCAAAGATTTTGGTAGTTAGAAAAAGAATCAAACAGTTTATAAAGCAAACCCAAAACTTAACCGAACGCACGGTATTTGTAAAAATATCTGCTTTGGAATGTTCGAAATTTATTTCTACATTGCGAGGGTGCCCGTTGGCTTACAACGTGAAGTGTAAAGGTTAGAAGAATTTCGGCAAGTTAATTAGAGTCTTGGTTGGCCGAGCGGTCAGGCACCTGCCCGTATAGCAGCGGACGCGGGTTCGATTTCCGCATCAAGACCATAATTTTTCGAAATTCTTTTTCTAACTACCAAAATCTTTGTACAAAATTTTCTAACATTTATATAATGTTGAAATTAAAATCGAATAGTCTATCTGGGGTCGGCGCAGTATGTTTCCTCTTCCATTCAAATCGGTCAGACGTCATCAAGTCATCCACTCCCTTTTCATTCATATCATCCGTCACACCGTAAATGTGCTAGTGATGAATGAATGTATAGAAAAGAGACGGAACGGACCATGTCGAGAGACCGATGAACGGAGAAAGTGATTGTAATGACAACATGCCAATTCATACTGCTCAAGGTTCTGGCTTAGGTTTTACAGCCTGCCTGACACCAACCCTCTATGGGTATGCTGTTCTTGGTGGTTTGCCCTCCATTTACCATTTGGGTGCCCCAAAGTGTTTATTGGTCTACACCGGGTAATCTCCCTTAGTCGACTTTTGCGACACCCATGGGATGAGTCGGGGCTGGCCTATTCTACGTTATTTCTTCGCTCCCAGCCCTGCTAGCATGACCACCCAAATACGATATGATATAGCCATTTATCGCGTTGAACAGTAAAAAAGCATTGGATTTTAACACTTGAATAAGCCTGAATTGATTATTTGAATAAGCCTCTGTGCAATATTAAGCTAGGGGTCGGCGACTCACCTTAACCATGCCCTTTCCACAATCTGCAACCGAGGACTCGGCAGTCGAATGGCGATGGCCTGAGATCGTCAGCTCACTTCAGCCTATGTATCACACACTTGGTCCATAGGTGCCCTAGTAAATCTTGTAATCTTCAGAAAGAAACACGCGGCGAATACGTGGATCGCGAGCGCAATAGGTAACAGGAGATGCGCGCGTAGCGGCGGCAATTGGCGGACTGGTTCGCGCGTGAGAGTAGGGTAGGAAAAAACTCAGGGGCGGTGGATTGCCAACGGAAACAGAAACTTCCAGAACATGACGCCAGCAGATCGCCAACCCAACAATTCTAACAAAAATACCTTATATAAAAAAAATTGCTTTCTCCCACTCTGTGTTGCCACTTAAAAGATAAGGTGTTCCAGTATGGAACAGCCTCTAAGGCTATATCATTGAGATATAGCCATTTATCGCGTTGAACTGTCGAAAATCCAATAATTTTTGCAAGTTCATGCAATAAATGGCTATATCATATCGTGTTTCGGTGGTTATGCTAGCCGGGCAGGCCAGCATAGAAGACGTTTAGGCACAAGCACTTAAGACGTGTGGTGACGGCAGATTAGAATACAATTGTCACCACAGCAAATCTCTCCCGTGGGTGTCGTACAAGGCGATTAAGAATGAAACGCTCGGTGTGGAGGCGTCGGCGGAAGTGTCGCCAACGCGTCTACCATCTGAGGCGACGGAAGTGGGGGCGGTTTAGACACATGGACCCTATTAGTGGAACGTTCAAGAAAGTTAACTAAAGACATTGAGCCACCACCGCGACCACCATCTGCGGCGACGGAAAGGGGGTTGGTTTAGACACGAGCACCCTAAAAGGGCATGTTTCACAAAAGATTGGTTAAGTTCTGAATAGCTTACTTGGCAGTCCAATTGACATAATATAATCCAAAGTCAAAGTCAAAATTAATTTATTCATATCTGGTAAGATTACAATACACTTATGCATCATCAAGACGCTAGATACCGAAAACCCGTGTCTCCGAGAAAAAAAAATCATATTACAACTGTCAAATGATCTGCCAAGTAAGCTACCCAGAACTTACCTGCCGTTTGTGAAATAGGCCCTAACAATCAAGAAAAATAGCTAAAGACATTGCTGTATGGGCTAGATGTTGCAAATCAATAGCAACATTAATTATTATTGGTTAATTTAATATTTTGCCGTGTGGCAACATCTCTCTTTGTCCGTGACTTTGGAAAAAGAATACACGTTTAATATGCATGCGTTAGTTTTAATTATAATCACCACAGAAAACCCATATCAGTAATACAATCCACACAAAAGAGAAACATTATATCCCTTTGCCTTGCCTAAAATGAGACTAACGAAAATCATAAAGCGTCAGTCGGATTCATGTCTCAGTCATTCAAAAACTGTTTCAGAGTGGACTTTGTGCAGCGTTATTTTGATGTTACTTTGATGAAATAAATGTGTCATGATGTGTTTGACGTTGAGAATTTTATAGTGGTTTTCACCACCTCATCAGTCGCCATAATGAACTCTGTTGTATAACCACTCGATACGCGCCAAGCACTCCCTAGAAAAAATCTCGGTAGATGCTATATAAAGATCAAAAGCTTCGGTAAAAGAAAATAAACAAAGCTATAACGAATATACCTGCAATACGCAGCCTGCCGCCATAGACGCACTCTCCAGGGAGTCGGGATGAAAATAGACCGAATCGAATGCATCCTTTTGACTGTGCAGATCTCTTAGCTTTGTCGTCGATAGTTCTTTCAGTCTGAAATGAAACTTAAGTAGTGTTATGGAAGGACGGAAATCGAACGGCGTTATATTTGTGTGTTGTTTAGCTTCTACATAATGAAACTATTAAATGGAATCGTATTTCTATTCTACTTTATACATTGTAAATTCAACCTTATCATTATCTTCCTCTCCTATTCCCAGTTTATTTGGGGTCGGCACAGTATGTGTTCTCTTCCATTATAGTTTGCAAAATATTACATTTATTATTAAATAAATAAATAACTAATAAAATAAATAAATAATAAAATAAATAAATAATAAAATAAATAAATAATAAATATTTTTAAATATTTTTTACACTCACACCTATCATCTAGTCCAAAGTAAGTAGCCTAAGCACTTGTGTTATGGATACTAGATGACGGACATATTTTTAATATAATTATGTATATAAATGTCGAAAAAATATACTACATAAACATATATACAACCATGACTCGGAAACAAACATTTGTGGTCATCACAAAGTTTGCCCCTACCAGGATTCGAACCCGGGACCTCTTGGCCAATACCCAGCAATCTGAGCGTTCGACCAAGGCGGCCGTCGAAATGGTTCTTACAAATAATTTTTAATATACAATTGCTTTAAGTACGAAAAGGATAAACAAAAAGTGTAGTATGACAGCTGCCATAAGAATCTTCCTATATTTTACAAACTATAATAGTGGTCAGATTTCAACTAGCCAACATCCACTCCCGTTTGATTAATATCATCCATGACACCGGAACGTTGGTGCTATAACTATGATAGCATGGGTAGTATACAGAGTGCAAGTTGTTTCTGTTACATGTTGTATGCCTGCATGGGTAAAATCACCCTTACAACCTTCTAAATAAGATTGCTATTATACCTATTTAAATGCTCCTTGGTGTGAACCGCTAAGATTTCTTCCTCCGTAGCAGCCCGTGGAGTGAGCATATGGACGCGTTCCAACAGACCAAAGTCGCGATGCCGTTCGTGGATGCGCATGATTCTCTCTGGGCATTCCACGTGACCGCTGAAATTGGACTCTATTTTAGTGCGCGTTGGGTCTATATTTCTGTTGGCATTTTATTCCCAAGAAATTGTACTTGACTTACGGTTCGCAAATGTTCTTGTGTTTCAACATTGCCGTGTCGTAAATGTATCCAACCGCATGTCGGGGTAGCGACAAGTCTGTGACTGGAATAATATAAAAAAAAAAACATAATTACATACAAAATAGTTATTATATTTTTGATGGCCGTGTAGTGGCAGCAGAGGAGAATACAATTCACCCCCATCAGCACCCCCATCTCTGCCGCGGGTGTCGTACAAGGCGACTAAGGGTTAAGAACGAAGAGTAATAGGCAGCACCATTTCTCATAAACCACTTACCAATATACTGCGATTTACGTGGTCGATAGATGGCAATAGTCTCGCCAGCCAGACATATATTACATGAAACCTAACAAAATTTGCGGAACGTAGCTATTATTCACCTCTTCCTATCCCTTCGGAGTTGTGATTTATGTATGTGTGTATTATTATCTTTCTAATATATAAAAATCTTGTGACACAGTGTTTGTTATTGTTATCAATTGCGTGTTTGTTTGTCGGATCAGCTAGTACATTATATATTCTTCCATTCATAGGGAAGGCCTGAACCCCAGCAGTGGGGACATTTACGGGTGATGATGGAATGCCTCACCTATCCTCAAATGGTTAAGCGTCTCCATAATCTTCCTCTTCGTCTCGCTACTCTGCACCGGATAACAGTTCCTGGTTGCAAATCTGTCCGGCCTAGTCTCGTCCCCCTCCCACCTCACACAAACCACATGCTTCTCTTTCTGGCCATCGCATACGTTCTTGATCGTCTCATCTGTGCTGTATGTCAGTTGGTAGTTGTAGCAATTCCAGTAAGGCTTCTGTACGTATATGCAGTTCAGTATAGTTTCGCGGATTCTGCAAAGAAACGAAGGCTTATTTAAAAATATTTAATTAGCATAGAGAGCACGCAGACCAGTCGAGTAAATGATGCTGATGTATGATAATAATGTTGTTAAAATTATTATTTTGGCGACAGATTTTGATAAACCGTATGGTGACGGCAGAGTAGAATACAATTGTCACCACCCCAGATCTCTCTCTTGGGTGTCGTACAAGGCGACTAAGGATAAATCAGTGATGAGGCAGTAGCGTTCCTCTTATACCACCTAGCAATGTACTGCGACTTTTGTGCCCGATAAATGGCAATGGGCTCGCCACCTATTACATGGGACCTAACATAATTGGCGAAACGTAAAAAACTACGAATGAAAACGACACCCGCGTGAGAGATTTGGGGTGGTGACAATTGTATTCTGCTCTGCGGTCCCCACACGGCACTTCAGCGAATTCAAAATTTAGTTCAGACACTTTTTCTTTAAATAAACCGGCGCAGACGGCCGCCATTTTGGTTCAACTTAGCCAGGAACTATAATAATAAATTGTACACTCACGAATCAGTGGGCTCAGACAGCCGCTGCAGCCGCGGGGGCGGGTGGCCGAGCAGCGTGCGGAGGGTCAGGGCTGCGCCCTCCGCCAGCGAGGGGATGCAGTAGCCGCCTTCCAAGACCACGCACACCGAAGGCGTCACCGACATCAGCAGGTGCGTCAGTGTCGCGTAGCATGCGGGGCTCACGTCCATCTCGCCCTGCGTTTAAAGAAACGGCTTTGGTGATAAATGGACCAAAGGAAAAGGTGCAGAGAGACTAGTACAAGAGAAGAAGAAAAAGAAAGAATGGGAAGTGTGAGATGGAGATCAAGATTTACTTACACTCACACATGCAAGTTGAGTTACTTCACTCACAAAACTGCGGTGGTTTAGAAGCGTGTGTATTAATATTTGTTACTTTACCAATATATTTACAAAAAAAATAGATTATGTTTTTTCTGTTCAAAAATACGTAGAAGCTCGATTATTGCAATTTAGTATTAAGAAAAAGAAGTTAGAAAATTTATGTTTATCAAAAATATTACTTCAAAAACTTACCAACGTAAGTTTAGAAGTAAAGAAATCCAACACTATATTCAGTATTAATTTTGAAGTGATAATTAATTATATTATTATATTTATATTGCATAAGCTACCTCACAGTTTAAGTCCTGCTTAAACATCTAAGTCTTGCCATAATTGACGTTTTTCCATACAAATTCTGACTGTAATGTCCTTAACTTAATAAGCAGTGCTTAACATTTGGGAAGCGTTTCTGTATTCGGGGGTAAGGCGTTCAACCACTGTCTTATATTCACATAATAATAAAGCAAAAATAGTTAAAATTTAACTCAAAACAATCTTTAACAACTCGAAATATTATATTCAATTAGTGGAATCGTAAAACTTTCTTCAGTCGTATAATATCTATCGCACCTTTTCGTCTCCTAAGGCGGAGTCGTAGCCGGCCGATACAATAACCAACTCAGGGGAGTACTGAAAGAGATAACACTACATGTAATAGGAACAGAAAGGGATAGAGTACCTCGAAGCAGCCAATCGCAGCGTCGTACCCAGCGGATACAATGATCAGCTCCGGTTGGTACTAGAGCAAAAAACGGAAGTTATTTTTTATAAATTTACTAGTTGTTTTAAATCTGAAAATAGTGCAAGTTACATACATACATAAATGACACCTATTTATCCCCGAAGGTGGGAGGCAGAGGTGGGTGAATCAACCCACGTTTCGCCCATTTTGTTAGATCATTGGATGGGTGACCAAAAATGTATTATCTCGTAATTATTCGTGCTTCAGAAGGCACGTTAAGCTGTTGGTCCGACTGCATCTGCAGTCGTCAACACCCACCATTCCGCACTGGGCCAGCGCGGTGGGATATGGCCCATTCTCCCTATATCTATTCTTCCATCCAAAGGGAGGGCTATACTCCAGCAGTGGGGACGTTAAAAGGGCTAGTGATGATGATTGTATGATGTTATAAGACCTGTCGTTATGTATGGATCGGAATGTTGGGCTGTGAAAAAGACGGATAAAAGAAAATTGCACGCGGCAGAGATGAGAATGTTGAGATGGATGTGCGGAGTGACAAAAATGGACAAAATACGGAATGAGTACGTAAGAGGGAGTCTGAAAGTGGCGCCAGTAACAGAGAAGATGAAAGGGAGCCGTTAAGCTTGGTATGGACATGTTAAGAGACGTGATGCCATGAATGTGAGTAAGAAAGTTATGGACATAAATGTTGATGGATGACGAGGTAGAGGAAGACCACTGAAAAGATGGATGGATTGTGTGAGGTGTGATATGAAGGTGATGGATGTGAATGAGGAGGTGACGAGTGACAGAAGAGAATGGAGAAAGAGGACATACTGCGCCGACCCCAAATAGGATGGGATAAGGGCAGGATGATGACGATGATGATTGTATGATCTTAGTGACTCCAGGTCACTAACCTCTATTATACAAGTACCCTGGACGGAAGTACGCTGGAAGGTTATCATGCAAATAAATGATGCCAATTTGATTATCGCCATCTTAGCGCTGATGGCACTGGTGTACAGAGGTGAACCTCAGGCCCACTGGTTGACGTGAACGCCGAGCGACGAGGCGTTGCAGGCCTAATAAGCTTTAACCTTATTTCCTCGCCTATACATACATAAATCACGCCTATATCCCCGAAAGGGTAGGCAGAGGCGAACTAGCACCCACGTTTCGCCAATTATGTTAGGTCCCATGTAATAGGTGGCGAGCCTATTGCCATTTATCGGGCACAAAAGTCTCAGTACATTGCTAGGTGGTATAAGAGGAACTCTGCTGCCCATTCCTCATCACTGATTTATTCCTCAGTCGCCTTATACGACACTCACGGGAGAGATTTGGGGTGACTGCAGAGTAGAATACAATTGTCACCAATTATATTCTACTCTGCAGTCACCACTCGGCGCCTATCAGGCTAAGCGTATGCTTAGACTTAGTTGTGGTGCCGTCACAGATTATTGCGCGGCGCGTGCGAGTCCAGACGTGTTTTTAAATGTTTTCATCCACTTCGTTGCAATGACGGAACTTCTAATTGAATTAGTTCGTTGTGACCCATGTTTGTATGACACAAGTCATCCAGACTATGTTTGTATGACACAAGTCTCACTTGAGTGAATAGTCTTTTTGAATAGTCATCCAGACTATTCAAAAAGACATTTAAAGAGTTGATTTAAGTTTTTTTTACGTTTCAACAAACTGTAAAGTAACAATAACTCATCGATTTCGTTATCGGAATCTGAACTCATTTTCAATAAGATATTCTTTGAGGCAGCTAGGACGTGAATGTGTCTGTAACTACGTCTCAGTATACGCTCGAGGCCTCTGTCTGTCTCGCCTGCCCAGGGCCCGTAGCCAAGTGGCAATCGTTTCATAACGACAACGTGTCGATGTTCGTCACGATCGGCTATATTACTTTGATATCTGCAGCGTCTTAGCTTGCGCTACCAACATAACTAGGAACTTACGAAGACGATTTTGGTCACGTGATTTCACGACGTCTTACGTCAAATCCCATACATTTTTCTTTATCGAACTTCGTTATCTTTGACGGTATGTTGCTTTGTCTAGGCCCCCTGAGCTGCTAAATCTGTGCTGTGCTGCGCTACTTCGCCTGCGTCCCAGCATCTAACCCCCTCCGTGGTTCGCCCACCGGAATGAAGATCCAGAGGTGCTCGGTTTGGTTGGTGGTACGACTTATTTGAAGTCCGCCTGGCTAGCTACCACCATCTTATCAAAATCTGTGGCCATAATAATAATGTTAACAGCATTATTGTGTTCCGACAATGTGTGATAAGATAGCCACCTTTGTGGTTGAGGGTTCTAGGTGAAGCTCGATTCCATCTTCAGCCCTTATCTTCACTTACCATCAGGGGAGATCAAGGGTAAGAGCTTCCCTGTCTAACATAAAAAAAAATAAGCCTAGCCTCATTGGTGGCAATGCAGCCTAGGACCGTGTTATCTACTGGCCCTACCTCCAGTGCCATGGGCAGCAACAGCTGATGCCAGATCGCGAGGTAGTCGGCATCTTTCATGCCTGTGGCGTTGAGGGGCACGTTGAAGTTATGCCCTCGCCCGCGACCGCAGCCCACGTACTGGAAGTTCGACTGCCGCAGGTTGGGCCAGAATGATCCGTGCTCGTAGCGGTGTATGGAGAAGTAGACCACTCTGCGGAGAAGCAATATGTATAGTCAAAAAATTCAAATTGGTAATTTTTTTTGTAGCAATATATATAATAAAAAATTGGTTAATTCACACCCGTTAGCCTATACAAGTGGGACAAAATCTCTCTCCACCCACTTGACAGTGTTTTGTCTTGGGATTTAGTGGGACTTAGAGGGAGATGAAAGTATTTTATTTTCCCCGAGAAGATTGTGTCAACAACCTGTGCTATTTTGACAGCTTTTGAATGTTGTTTTGTCCGTACTATCTACGTCAGTTTCGTACATTTGTATACTATTCGTTGGAATAGATTGACCATTTGTAATACTTAGCAAAACCTGGGTATTCATTCACGTGTGCCTATTTATCCCCAAAGGGGTAGGCACCCTTTGGGGATAAATAGCCGTGATTTGTATATTTAATATTTGCGTAAACTAAACATTGTTCGCTAACAGCGGCCATTCTATAGCCAGCAGAAGACATTTGAATTTTCAATAATGATAATGTTAAAATAAACAGAAATAAATAGGTAGTTAATAGGTATTCTAAAGGCTATACTATACCTTGGATCATCATAGAACATCTGTTGAGTGGCTTGCCCATGGTGAACATCCCAGTCAACAATAAGTACCCTGTAATGTAAAACAAGTAAAAATAAAGTAAACTACTAATCAAAAAGTAGAACAATGTTGAAACAGGTATATTATGAAGCTAAAATCATAATAAAATAAGACATTGTTTCATTTCAGGATATTTGATAAAAATCATTTGCGATTAAAAATAATTTTTTTTTTGCAATCCGCCATATTTGGTCAAATGCTGCGTGATATCACTATTTTTTTGACATTTTATTTGCCAATCAAAATCAAACTAACATGTTTTACGCTATAGTGACGTCACAGAGACGCCTTTGGAGTTTTGGGGGACATTTTAATTGCAAGTTTTTTACAATGATATAATTTTTTAAATTTCGGTAAAGCGGACAAGTAAAAACAATGTGATGAAGTTTTTTCCATCATGTTTTGTCATCATGCTGTTTAATAACTCATCACCTGTTCAATCCCCGCTTGTTAACAGCATGACAGGCCGCCAAGGCGACATTGTTGTAGAAGCAGTAGCCGCAGGGTTCTGTCCGCATCGCATGGTGGCCGGGTGGCCGCACCAGCGCCGCCCCGTTCTGCACCTCACCGCTGATGATGCTATCCACCATGGAGATGGTCGACCCAGCTGCTACAAGGGCTAACTCGTGAGTGCTCTACAAAGACAGGTATTTGGTTTACAAACTGACAAACAAGAAGAGTAGATTATAAAATATATTTAGACTTCATTATTTATTAAATATGGGAGTGCTTTTTTTTGCAATGACCAGGAAATAGATTTGTTTAAATACTAAAAATAGCAAAGTTATCTAGATAATTAAATTGTGCTAGGCTTATCTTAGTATACAGGTAGAATATTGAAACTGGCTTTTAATCATCATAAAGATTTCCATAATAAGTGTTAGTATTGCAAGTTAACTAGAAATTTAAATTAAAAGATATATAAAATAATCCATTAGGCTATCATTGTTCCACGTGCGGCCAATTGTGTAGCTTCATACAAGCAAAACGCCAAAGAATTAAAGGTGCATTAGAAATATACTTACGGGATGTATGTAAATAGCATCATATTTTGATGATAACTCTTCTAAATATTCCTCATTGTTGTTCAGGTGGGTGGTCTCTAACATGTCCAGCACAGCAGGCGAATGGAGCATTAACAACTCGTCCCTAGTGGCAGTACGAGGTGCCAAGCTTTTACATTGTTCAATTAACTTCAATTCTTTGCATCTGAAATTTATAAAATTAAATACACTATTAGAGTTCTTCCAGGAGACGGCTTTGCAGCTAACGTAACAGTACCACAATCGAAAGTGGTAGCACTACTATGTTAGGTGCGAATATTGATTGAGAGCCGCTCTTGCCTTTGCTTTTTGTAAAGACGCCATCAGTATCGCCGGGCTGTGTAAATCCATCTTTACCTGGAGTACAGTCAGCAGTCTTTACTTTAAGTGGGCCAAGGTTAACAAACATTTTGTTTGATGATAAGTGTGATTATGTAAGACATGTTTATATATTTAATTATTTGTTTTATAGATAAGATAATTTTTTTCATGTTGTAAAACAAACTTGTCTTGAGAGAAATCAGATGATGTGGGAGGAGTGTTTTAGTAAATATGCTTTGTAGTAAATAAGCAAAACTAACCTGTCAATTACCCCTGTTAACCTTTCAGGGCATTCTGGATAATTTTTATCCCATAAACAAAAATGCTCCACCATATGTGGATCAGTCACAAGGCCAGTAGGTCCCTTCTCTTTAGTTTTGGACTCCATTGCCTATTATGAAAAATAGTACAGCATGTTAAGTCTATTTTTGATATACAATTTTTATAAAACCAATCTACCAAGCACTTAAAAAAATTCAAATATAGATAAGTATTAACATGTTGAAGGACGTACCTAATGCCTAAAATGGAATGCTATGAGGCACACTAATATGATGCATGTAAAAATCTGACATTGACAAGCGTATGCGGTGCTTTATACAGTGACAAAGTTGAGGAGCGTTTTGTCCGTCAACATGTTAAATACCTATATAAACTTCCAAGCCCTAATTAATGAAGTCAGTATAGAAATATCTTACAGTTTGAAAATGATCCCTAAGAACAGTGTCCACAGTTTGTTTCTTCTTCAGCATGGCTTTCTTTTTGGATGCAAGAAGAGACGCTGACGGCTGGTGAAGAACAAATAAAAAGTCATTTCCATAAGTTAAATCATACTGTGAATGTCATAAAGATAGCACTTTAATCTTAATCAAACGCAAACACATAAAATGTATTATAGAAGTGTTTAGTAGTTTCCAAAATTTACATGGTTTAAAATGTGTTCTTGCTTTATCTGAACCCTATTTATCTCGATCATTATAAAGTACAGAGTACAAATAGTTGTACAAAGTAACGTGACAAAATTTATAATTACTTTAGCACCAGCTGACATTGCGCGCGTTTGTATCTTGGCCTTGCGAGCTCCATTTCTGGTAACAATGGTGGAAGGCGGAGGAGTGATTTTCTTAGCTTCGCCAGCGGAGCGCCTGGGTTGCTGAGGCGGTGGGGTAGACTGACAAAAACATTGGTTAAATAATAACAAAACAAATTAGCGCGCCAACACAAAACACATGCTAATGCAGTAAGCAAATTTTAACTCACCATGGCTTACTCAAAAAGAGTGAGGAATAAAGTCAATGTACGGTTAATTATTAAGCCTGCATGACTATTTTGAACGATAGATTACTAAATGTATAGAACTGCGATTTCACTAAAATTGAAATTCATATTTTCTTTCACAATTTCGTTGACATTTTTGACATATTGAATTATACACAGACTGACACAGAGTGTCACTCGAGTGAAGTCACAAAATTAAAAAAGACGTATCACAGAGTAGGTAGGCGTAGGCTCCATTAAATGGAGCGAAGCGAACTATGAACTATAGTTATTATTAGTTCCTAGAATTCGTTCCACAAGTGAAATCGCTCCTTTATCATTATTTTCAAATTAAAATTAATAACTCAATTCATGCCAAGCATTGCCTAGATGCTTTAAAATGTGTGACATCCATATTTTAATGTAGAATTCAAAAAAGTAAAACAATAGACCTGGCTGTACGCTTTAGATCCCTTCGCCTCCCATAAACATTTTTTTATAAATTCTCACTATATTTTTAGTGAAGGTAAAAGTTATAGTCCATGAAAAAATGAGTGAAAAGAAATGAATAAATGCATTTCAGCCCCCGTAGCACGGGACGCGGACACATCTCCTTGGGGGGAAAGAAAATCCTTACCTCTCCTACTAAATCCCGTGACAAAACACTGTCAAGTGGTGGAGAGAGACTTGTCCACGTCCCCGTGCTAGACCCGCTGCCACTCATTATTTCATATGAATACAGATAAAATAACTAAAGACATGGCTGTATGGGCGAGAACCTTTGCTTTCCTTAAAATAAAGGGTGAATTAAAAAAGTTGTGACAGTGACAATACTGACAATTTCTGACAGTGACAGTCAAGACAGGAGACGTGACGTGAGAAAAATATTTACGAAATTGTAATTTTATTTATTTTATCATTGTCACCTCGTTATTTAAATGTGACATTCTACATTAATTTTAAAATTGTTTAATAATTTGAAATACAAATAAAAATTATGATTTTTTTTATAGTGTAGTGCCTAAACACGTAGACTAAACAAAATGTGAAAGAATCGTGATCACTTTTCGTTACTAAATCGTGTTCACGCATTATGTACCTATTTATTTTGTTTATTTAAGATTTAAATATTAGATAATCAATATAGGTAGTAATTTGACGTTCGTATTCTTTCCAGTTAGAAAAATGAGGTTATCAAAACCACTCTGGGTATTACAACATGCCCGGCGCAAAAGACTGGGACGGTGTGTCAGCACTTGGTCCCCACTAGCTACAGCATTTAACACTCGGCCTACATCCAGACCCATATTTGAAGCCTTAAGAGAAAGAACTGTAAGAAATCTTTTTAAATTAGGACAGCTCATAGTAGAGATTGGAGATCTGATTTATATATAAGGTATCATCATCACCAGCCCTTTAATGTCCCCACTGCTAGGGCACATGCCCTCCTTGTGGATGAAGGAATATAGGGAGAATGGGGAATGAGTCATAAGTGCTCTGCCCAGTGCGGATTGAAATGAATTTTGACTTTGACTATGACTTTGTTACATAGGTATATAAATCCACCTATTTATCTCCAAAAGGGTAGGCAGAGGTATATGAACAACCACATACACTACATTTAATTAGTAGATTTCATATATGGACATAATTACTCTTTTCAGGGCCTGTTTAACAAACCTGAGCTAACGAGCTTTGAAGGATTTTACACACTCAAAGATCAAGCCATTGCAGCCACAGACAGTCTCATTGAAGAGGCAACAAACAATCCCAAGAGGCCAATGGTAGAGATATTTGATGAACTGTCAGACACCTTGTGCAAAGTTGCCGATTTGGCGGAATTTGTTAGAATTGCTCATCCCCAGCCACATTTTGCGGCTGCTGCAGAAGAAGCGTGTATCAGCGTTAGTGGTGTTGTTGAAAAGTAAGTTCCATGTTTATAGCATGATCTCATCAAATTATTTTCATTTTATATGTTATATAAGCTCAGAACATTAAACAATTTAAGAACAGACTGGTCTAGTATTAATTTCTATAAAGAAAAAGAATCCAAAAATTATCACCAGGTGCAGGCATCTATCAGTTGTATTCAATTTTGTATTTCCTTTGATTATCCTGACTTTCAATAATGCCAAAATATAATTTGATTTCTTGTGTATTCAAAAATGTATGGTACTTATAAATATTTTAAATAAAGTGTAAAATTGTTTGTAATAGGTTAAACACACACAAAGGTCTATATGAGGCCTTGAGGGATTCTGTCAAACGTGGCACCTCTGGTGATCAGCATTTGGCCGAACTATTCCTTTTTGACTTTGAGCAGAGTGGTATTCAATTGGAAAAAGGCCCGAGGAAACGAGTTGTCGCCCTAAACGACCTGATTCTACAAACTGGTCAAAGATTTATGGCCGGCGCTGCGAAACCCAGAAAAGCCCCCAGAAAACTGGTTCCGGCAAATATAAGACAATTGTAAGTAAAGTTAAAAGTGTATGTCCTGATGGTTATGAGTTAATTAATAATTATTTATTAACCCTTGAACGCCTTATACTGCACCCACAACATAGATTAGGAGTGGTGACCATAAGGTCTTGACACAGAACGTCATTTACGTGCAATGTCACTTTAGCAAAACGCCATTTTCGCAGGATGTCACTCTTGCATTTTTTTTTTCATAGGAGCGATTTAAAGCTTTGATCACGTAGATTTTCTGTTGTGCTTGTTAAACAGTGTGATTGAAACGCCTGTCAAGAGAAAGACATTACCTACATGATAGACAAAAAAAAATTGCTGCTGCCAAAATGGCGTTTTGCGACAGTGGCGTCCTGCGAAAATAACGTTTTGCGAAAGTGATGTTCTGCGTGATAGAAGACCAATGATAATAATAATTGTACTCTGCTCTGCCGTCAACACACGGCTTTAGATTTTTCATGATATACACAATAATACAATAAGTACCTATCTAAATCTTCGTACATTGTACTCAGCTTCAGCTCAGAGGGCGACAACATCGTCGTGAGCGGCGTGTACGCCGAGTGCGGCGAGGCGGCGGCGCGGGAGGCGGCGTACCGGCTGTACCTCGCCCCGGATAAGCAGCAGGAGCAACTGCTGACCACGACCCTGGCTGCCAGGCAGGAGATGGCCAACATATGCGGCTTCCACAGCTATGCTGATAGGTTTGATACATACTGGGTTAATTGTAAAGTCACCATCGTCACCAGCCCATTAGTTCCCACTGCTGGGGCACAAATAAGTAAATAAGTTTAAGTTGATCCGCCCTTTTTTGATAGGAACATACGGTTGGTTACATACCGCTAGGTCTCTCTATTTTGCGTATTACTGTATATGTGCCATAAAAAAGCAAGTATCGTTTTATTTTGGTATTATTAAGTAGTCATTAATTTTATTAACGAGTCATTCGAAAAGATTAGCCACTTGTACAGGCCTGTTCATCATCACCACCCTTTTAATGTCCCCACTGTTGGGCCACGGGCCTTCCCTATGGATGGAAGAATATAGGGAGATTGGGCCATAATCCACCACGCTGGGCCAGTGCGGATTGGTGGGTATTAACGACTGCAGATGCAACCGGGCCTTCCGAAGCCCGGAGGAGTCATAAAAAAATTAATGTTTGGTCACCCAGCCAATGACCGGCCTCAGCGAAGATTGCTTATTTTACGGAATCGCAGGCCAAGTGTGCTAACCAACGCGCTATCGAACTCCTCCAGGCCTGTGGCCGTACCATCAAGTATTAGTGCAATCCAAACGCGGGTGTCAGAACGGGACGCCGCTCTACTCGGCTTATAGCGTTGACTCACTTTAACAATGGTAATTGAGTCGCGTTTACAGTTGGTGGTAAGGCCCCTGCTCATAAATTCCTAAAATTCTTTCGCAGAGCCATAAAGGCGAGCACCATGGAGACGGCGGCGAATGTGCGCCAGTTCCTAGACATTCTATCGGACAACCTGTACGACCGCGCCAAAATGGACTTTGTCGCCATGCAAGAGATGAAACGCATCGAAGCGCCCCATCAGGACACGCTTATGTGCTGGGACACGCCCTATTTCACTCACAAGGCGAAGACACAACTGTTGAATGTGGCAAACTCGGATTTTAGTCCGTATTTCTCGCTCGGCGGCTGCATGGAGGGCCTGAACATGCTCTGTCAGGAGTTGTACGGCATCAGCCTCAAGTCGGAGGAGATGCTGCCAGGTTCGTTTAGTTGACCAAGCAATTTATGTAATTTGCTTAGATTTTATCGAAATTGGACTCCGATAGTTCTCTGACTTGATCCCGAATACAGAAACGCTACTCAAAGTTTGAGTCTAGCCATGGCTTATCTACTCGGAACGAATACAAAAGTTTGAAACTGGACGTTTTTTCTGTAAAACGTCAGTTTAAGTATTGTCAAAATAGTAGTACTCAAAATTTGGGTAACGTTCCTATATTCGGGGTTATCGTTTAAAGTATCGGTTATTCGTTCGATCGGAATTCGCTTCAAACCTGTTAATGTTAAGGATTGTAAGGAAAGCAAATGGAAAGAAGCGAAGAAGTTATCTCTGCCTGCCTGCCCTTGTGGTAGTGATGGAATAATTAGCATTAGCAATAATATTTAATTGCTATGGGACTATTAGCATTCATTAAATAAATTTTAGTTGCTAAATTAATTTAATGCTAATTCGTTAGCGTCCCGCTCCCGGCTGTCATACGATTAATAATATCTCAGGTATCTTCATTCCTTGGTATTATTTAGCTATTATGTGGGCCGATCCCGGCGGCACTGCAATGCCGGGCCGACCCGTGACGGGAGTGGAGCGAGCCCCGAACATCCCGTCGTGGTACAAAAATCAGTTTAATATACTGGTCCCTCAGTGAGGGAACTTTCAGATATTAAGCTGAAAAGAACAGATACTACACTTTGATCTTAGCCAAAAGGCCGAGAAGCGATACCGTAAGAAAAGTATCCAAGTGTAGTCACTATTTCGTGAAAAATCTTAACACCGACTTGTATAACACGACCTAAACATCTTAGTGACATCTAGCGGTGGCAAGTGGCATTAGGTTGATTCAGCGGCCGCACGAAAAAGCATAGCTCTTAACGACTACCTTAACTCCATCTCGCGGATAAGTTTAGCATTATTTTATTAATGTTAGTTTTTTTCTTTAGTTACTGTAAAACGGGGTGAATAGAAATAGCGTGGTGAATAGACACAAAACTAAAAACGTTTTTCTTGGCAGAATCATGAATAATATTTAAAGAAAAAAAAGCTAAACTATGTTTTATTTTTATTTTTTTTCTTTAAGTAGCAACATTCATTAAGATAGGTCTATTTACTCAATTGCGTGTGGTGCTTGTATTGCCTTGTACAAACTTTAGTTAAAAATAGTGAACAAAGTTATTTTGTGATGATTTTAGCTGGTAGAACGTTTCAGTGGTTCTTTAACATTGATTTTTATGCAAAGGTACGTATAATTAATATTTAAACATCAAAATATATTCAAAATGATTAACCTACGTAATTTTAATTCATATCTGGGGTAAATAAATACGCCAAAGGGGCTAATAAATACGTAATATGGGGTGAATAGAAACCAAAAGGGGTAGGTACAATAGAAACCAAAAATGGGTGAATAGAATTACAATGCATACCCCCGAATACAGAAACGCTACTCAAATTTTGGGGACTGCTTATCAAGTTAAGTGGACAGTACCTGTCAGAATTTGTATGGAAAAACGTAAATTTTGACAGTAATTAGGTCTCAAACTTTGATGAGCGTTTCTGTATTCGAGGGTTAGGGCTACCCACAGATATATCAATTTAAGGGGCTACCAATGTCTTGTTATTTAACTACTTGGCAATATTATGTAACAATTTTTTTGTTCTGCAGGAAAACTAACCCGGGCCTACCGCCTAACTATTGCTAAAGAAAAAGCTATAGTTTATGACGTCATGCTGTCACTATCAGCAATAGCTTTTGAACTTGTCACTATCAGCAATAGACTTTGATTTTGTATGAATTTGGCAGAAAATCCGTACCGCTTAAAATTCAAGCTGACTGCTAGCTAAATTGATAGCTGTCAATACTGCAGTGGACACATCTCTTTCGGGGGAAAGAAAATCTTTTCCTCTCGCTCTAACTCCTACTAAATCCCGAGAGAAAACACTGTCATTTTTTCCACGTCCCGTGCTAGGCCTACTGCTCCGTGCGTCCGTCAACTGTCAATACTTTGCCTCGCAATTTTACCGCTAGCAGCTACGTATATTAATAATATTTCGCTGTTTTAATTAGGTATTAGTAAAATTTTCAATCTCATTGAAAATAGATGGGCAATGATTGTGACCATACAGTAAAAGAAGAAAAATCATTTGATGGTCGCGACGCCGCTATTGATGGTTTTACGGAGCGCTTTACACACCATCGCACAGGCTCTGATGTATCATCAGATGAAGATAGTGAAAATTCAATTACGATGTGGAAGAGATAGAATATTTTTTTCATAAGTTATGGACATAAATAGAGTTTTACCAGACTGCGGAGAAGCCGGAGGTTGGTTAAGTGTTCGATTTGTGGGTATGTCCGTTCCTTACGTTCGTAACTAGTCAATATCTTGCTTTCTAATAAAACATATTTGTTTATTATTTTCTTTTAAAATATTTAATTTTATTATTTTTTTCACTAACCCTACTTTTGCGATCACTCACACAAATGCAAAAATGCAAAGCTCATCTTATGCCAAAAGAACTATATCGTTCGTTCATGTTAGCAGTTGTTATACTCTGTGCTTATTGCTGATACAATTTTAGGCGGTCGCTCGGATAAACTGTACATTGCTATAGAACTATCATCAGCAATCGAGTTAGGCGGTAGGCCCACTGAGGACAAGAAGACTTTTTAGATTGAATAAGGCCGCGGGTTTAAGTTGCTCATTATTTTCTTGTTTTTCTTGATTTGTTACTTAAATTTATAAATGCTCGTAGCGAAAATATTGCAGTTTATTTCCTATAAAATTAAAATTCTATTAATAGTAGATTATTAACTAAGGGGATAAAGCAGTGTCTTTTGTCGCGGGTGACGATTTAAGTTCACCCAAAACTAAGACAGCTTTATCACCGAGGAAAATATCCTACTTTTCGTACCATTTGGGAAAAAACTAACACAATAATAATATGAGATAAGCATTTATTAAAAATAATGACAAGTAAAAGTTAACATTCGAAACATTGGTCAAATTATTGATAGAGAGAATTACATGTAAGTATTCCAAATTTAAATCACATTCTCCCTCTAGAAAATTCAGTATAGTTAGCTTTCCCTGTTTTTAACAGATTAAAAATGACAATTGTTATGTTCGCTTTTTGTCGCATAGAATGTCACTTTTTTGAGCAAGTGGTACGAAAAATAATTTTCACTTCTCATGCTCTGAAAGTGCTTATTTGTGCAGGATATAGGCTGCACAAAATCGATTTTTGTGCTCTAGAACATTAACGTATCTACTCATAAATGTGTCTCTATTAAGGCAAAGAAAGTGAGCAATGCAGCCAAACAATAAGAAATTCAGAGATAGAATTTGTTATTTTATTATTTACTTAAATTTATTTGCCTAATGCGTTTTTTAAGACATAATTTTAATTTAAGTAGGTACGGTAGGTTATTAAATTAACTTAAGAAAATTATAATTTAAAATTAATTTAATACTTGGCTGTATAGGTCTGCAGCCCAAGCCTAATACCAATGGGAAAACAATTTCCTTCAGTATTCAAAATTGTACTAATTTTAGTTTGAATTTTAAGAAATGTTATGATAAACTACTGTATTATTTCCTCGCAATCGAAGTGAAAAGCAGAGTTTCTACCTCGTCCACAAAACCATTTTTATCCTCGACATTACTATCAGCCCTCGCCTTCGGCTCGGGCTGCTAAAAGTCTCGGAGAAAAATGATACGTTTTGTGCACTTGATGGAAAATCTACTATTATTGTTTTATTCGAATCTTACTGTGTTGGTAATTGACCATACCTACCTACATAGTTTATAAATATATAATTATGCACCTACGTAGGTATCAGTGACAGCCCAAGCATTTTTTTCTATTCACCCCATATGCCGTTTCTATTGACACCAAAGCTCGGGTGAATAGAAATCGCCGATATTTTTACGAATTATGAATTCATTATAGAAAACCTGGTTTTTCATTATGTGGATATACAGACGTGCTAGCATGACCACCCAAACACGATATGATATTAGCCATTTATCGCGTTGAACAGTCAAAAATCATTGGATTTTAACACTTGAATAAACCTGAATTGAATAATTGAAAAGCTTCTAAGGCTATATCATAAAGATATAACTTTGGACTGTCGAAAATCCAATGATTTTTGTAAGTTCAACGCGATAAATGGCTAATATCATATCGTGTTTGGGTGGTCATGCTAGCTGGGCATGATATTAAATTTATATTTTTTATCGTGATCCTGAATACTTCATACGATTATTAATACTTAAACACGCAGGCGAATCCTGGTCACCGGACGTGTATAAGCTGGCGGTGGTTCATGAAACCGAGGGCTTGCTGGGCCACATCTACTGCGACCTGTACGAGCGGCCTGGTAAGCCTCACCAGGACTGCCACTTCACCATACAGGGCGGCAAGTTGCTACCGGATGGGAGTTACCAGGTAAAGCTTTGGAAGTCGTAAATATTTATTTTCTTCCCATTTCGAAATGTTCAATCGATAATTCGTCAAGAATCGATTGAACATCGATCTATGCTTTTAAATTTTAATCTTAGGACCTTCAATGGGTTCAATTTGAATTTGGATGCTATAATAAGCATCGTGTGAAAAATTGTCTAAAACTTGGCGTACAAAATTTAGCTGTATACGTACTATATTTAAAAAGCAAATTCAAAATTTCAAAAAATTTTCGAATAATTCCCTACACATGTCACGCCTTTCTTGCCTTTCCTGTTCATCCAAAGGTTGTCTGGAAGACATCGCTCTTAGCGATAAGGCCGCCAATTGTACAACTCTGTTTTTAATATTAATTATATTTTGTATCTTTTTGGTGTACTTACAATAAAGAATATATATACTAGAGATGTTCCGACTAATCGGCCACTTTTGTAGTCGGCGAATAGTCGGCAAAAAGCGTCGACTAGTCGGCTTCGTACTATCTCTGTCTAACTCTGTCCTATACATTCTCAATAAAATGTATACAGTGTTATTAAAACACCACCAACCTCGCAGGGATATATTATTAGATATATTATATAGATATTTATATAGCTATATCATAAATGACATGGATTGTTCTACGACTTTTATTATATGCACTCTAAACCAAAAAATAAAATTTCTAAATCCTAAACCGGGATTTTATTAACATTTCTTAGGAAACTATATTGAATTAATATTAACGTTATAAACACTTGCTTAAGATGACAATGTATTATATTATTTTAAAAGTAAAATAATTAACTTTCATTTTATTTATTATTATCTATAGAAATAAATAAATATTTATGTTATGTTTGGTTTATGGGCTTGACCCAAAACTGGGATGTGACGTTGCATCGTAAAAATCTACGAGCTCTCACACCGCATCGCAAGAACTTGCGAATTGATTTGCATCGCGCATTTCTTCAATTTGATTCTTCTTTGTTGTTCCGCTTTGCCGTACCAAATCGCATCGCAGCCATTCACGTTGTAGTTTTCTGCGTTGCGAATTCGCATCGCGTCAAAACGCAGTTTTGTGTACTAGCTCTATTAACGGTTTCCATGGCTCTTGTTTTTGACGTTTGGACTTTGTAATGCTAAAGTTTTGATCAATTGATTGATTGTTTGATTTTTAACGTAAAATTTTTAGGTGAGATGAATTGCGTAAAATAAATCATTTTCGAGACTGTAGAGCTGTCAAACATCACGAAGATTATGGAAACCGTTCGTAATCCAGTTCGGAAAGTCGGCCTTTTTACAACCGACTAATCGGCTAGTCGGGCAAAGTCATAGTCGGCACATCTCTAATATATACCTATAATTATGTACGTACGTAAATATTAAAGGAATCATTAAATTATAAATCATCAAAGCCCGTCTCTGTCCGTTCCGCTCGCAGAACCCGATAGTGGTGGTGATGCTCTCGCTGAGCGGCGGGCACCGCGGCGGGCCGGCGCTCCTGTCCGCGGCGGCCGTGGACAACCTGTTCCACGAGGCGGGCCACGCGCTGCACTCGATGCTGGGCCGCGCCCGCTACCAGCACGTGGCCGGCACTAGGTGTCCCACCGACCTGGCGGAACTACCCTCAGTTTTGCTGGAGTACTTCGCGGGCAGCCCTCAGGTTAGTAGCTGCTGGGTCCACATTACCAGCCCTCAGGTAAGAAGGTTCTAGTCGTACCACTGTGGTGATAACCCTGGTTGTTGAGTCTTCGTCTTTTAGACAGTTCGTGGGTGCCTGGCATCCTAGCTAGAGATACTAGCGAACAGCCTTCAGGTCAGTGGCTCCTAGTCATACCACTGTGATTACCCTGGTTGTTGTGTCTTCGTCTTTTAAGACAGTTCGTAGGTGTCTGGAATCCTAGCTAGAGATACTAGTGGGTACTTCGCGGGCAGCCTTCAGGTTAGTAGCTGCTGGTTCCACACTACTGACAACCTTGGCTGTTGAGTCTTTCTTCTAAGACAATTCGGAGGTACCTGGGTCCTGATCCTAGCTTCGCGAGCAACACTCAGGTCAGTGGCCTCTGGGCACACCACTATGATAAGGGGTCATCCAGAGCCAGATTCAGACTAAACTGACTGTCAGCCGCCGAAAGTGAGCGAGCGTTACGCAAGTTTATTGTATTTCCATACATATTCACTTTTTCGTTCACACCTAACCGATAATACATTATTATGCAATGCGTAGACGCGCCGCGGGCGGTCAACGAGCGTACGCATGCGGTGTAAATGTGAACGTATACAAGCCGACTGTTTTATTCACTCCATTGGCGTATTGTAAGCTACAGCGTATTGTCAGCATACTGTGATCGAAAAATACCGTTTATTTTCACGTTCACACTGGGACTCAGTGTGAGCCTGATTACATTCGGCGGCTGACTATACGTTTGGTTTGAACACGGCCTAAACCTTGAGAGCGTCGTAGGCAAGCATCTCATTGGTGCCCCTATATTGAAAATAAATCTCAGGCTCATAGGCTGGAGTTCACCAATATGTAAAACATGCGATCGAAAGATAACCGCCAGTTTTTGACAGTTCTTTCATACGATAACATGTCAAAAACTGACGGTTAAATAATAATAGCTTGTTTTACGTTTTGGTGAAGTGAACTAAGAAAGCTTATTTATTTTGATATGTTTAATTGGAGTTCTTAAGCGAATCCGCCTGATGCAGGTGGTGAGCAAGTTCGCGCGCCATTTCCAGACCCGAGAGCCGATGCCCGAAGATATGTTGCATAGGCTGTGCGCCTCAAAGCACCTGTTTGGAGCCAGCGAGATGCAGTTGCAGGTACGCGAATCCATATTTTGCTCATAGTATTCTAGGATATTTGAAGGACCATTAGGACCCGCGCATATTTGATTATAGTATTCAAGAATACTCGAAGGACCATTAGGACTCACGCATATTTCATCATAGTATTCAAGGATACTCGAAGGATCATAAGGTTTAAGCGTATTTAAACATTATATTCAAGGATATTCGAAGAACCGCTAAGAGCCACGCATATTTGATTATAGTATTCAAGGATGCTCGAAGGACCATTAGGACTCGCACATATTTGATAATAATAATAATAATAATTTAATAATTCATTTACTTAATTCAGCAGTTACAATAATAAATCCTAACTACCTAGTTAAGATTTATAAAGAAGTGTAGGTAGTACCTACACTAGGATAAACCTGTATAGTAGATAATTAACCCTTGCTTTGTATAATAATACTGCATACATTAAGAACTGATACTATTATTCAAAAGAAAAATAATAAGAAAATTATAGTATACAATGATACTCGAAATACCATTAAGACATTAAAGTAATGATGAAATGCAGAATATGTACACGTCTGGCCGACCCTACGGAGGAGATAGTATGTATGGGTATGCCTTGAGCAGTAAGTTGACTCTAATAACGTTGTGTTACAATATTTAGGTCAGCTAATTTCAGAATATTTAGGGCCCGTTTCATTTCACAGTCGATGGGCAGGTTCTGGATAACTTACTGATGGGCAGTTCAATTGACATATTTCATATTACAACTGTCAAATGATCTGCCAATTAAGCTATCCAGAACTTACCCGTCGATTGTGAAACAGGCCCTCAATATAATTGTCCATTTAATAATGTCATAATTTGAAGACTGTTGTTGGTACCTGCGAAATAAATAAATTTTGATTTCTGTAGGTTTTCTACTCGGCGTTGGACCAAGAGTACCACGGGCCCAGGGCTCCGACGGACACCACCGCCGTCCTAAGGGAGGTGCAGCAGCAGTACTATGGCCTGCCTTACGTCGAGAACACGGTCAGTGAACCCACACAGTAGAATCTTCTTCTTCTTCTCCCTGCTCTGGTCCCAGGCTGTCTGGGGCCGGCGCAGTATGTTTCCTCTTCCATTTGTATCGGTCAGACGTCGTCGAACCATCCACTCCCTGTATAACCGACTGAATTCATTAAAGGAGGAGGTACTCAATTTATCATCCATCACACCGTAAAGTTAGACGAAACAGTAGACGTTATCTCCCTGTAAATAGGCGTGATGGCTAATTTTGAAAAACTACACCACTTTGTTTTTACTTGTCTACTTTACCCAAAATAAATTATATTTTTGTAAGAAATCCTGATCTGATGAAATCTGATAGGAAAAGCATGTTTTGAATAATGAAAATTAAAATCTCCTCCATAACGCCAAATAGACTGTGTGCCAATAGTTTCCATAGTATAATAGTGATTTTGATTGGCAAACGGTGTCAACGAAATTGTGACGTCACGCGGTGCTTGACCAAACACGGCGGATTGCTAAGTTTTGTCTTTTATTTTTAGAAAATAAATATCAATCACAAGTATAATCTGAGAACAAGTGAGTTGTGAGTAAAGTGTTTAAACATAATAATAACACATTGTAAAGGTTTTTAAGATTAAGGTTCCAATATATTTTTTTCAGGCATGGCAACACCGCTTCAGCCACTTAGTGGGGTACGGCGCTAAGTACTACTCGTACCTGATCTCCCGGGCGACGGCGTGGACGGTGTGGAAACGGAACTTCGAGCCCCAGCCCTTGTCTCGCACCGAGGGCGACCGTCTGAGGGCCGGTGTGCTGAGCCACGGCGGTGCGCAACCGCCCAAGGTGAGTGTGCAAGTGTGCGGTAACCGCCTACGTGGTTCGCCCACCGGAATTAAGTAACGTAGATTTTTCACTAGTTAACATTTAAAAAAAAATGAAAACTTGTGTGTCCGTCTTGAACGAACGGGTTTTCGGTATCTAGCGTCTTGAAGATTCACAATTGTATTGTAATCATGCCAGATATGAATAAACGAATTTTGACTTTGACTTGACTAAGATCCAGAGGTCCCGGGTTCGATCCCCAAGGGCACAATTTTTTTCTGGGTGTGGTTGGTGGGAGCGCTTATAACCGCCTCCGTGGTTTAGTGGTCCGCTCACCGGAATTAAAATCCAGAGGTCCCCAGAGAGGTACAAATTTGTACTCGATTTGGTTGGTGGTAGGACTTCTTTCAAGTCCGCCTGGCTAGCTACCACCATCTTATCGAAATCTGTCGCCATAATAATAAAGTTAACAGCATTATTGTGTTCCGACCATTTGCGATAAGAAGCCAGCCCCTCTGTGGTTGAGGGTTCCAGATGAAGCTCGATTCCATCTTAGGCCCTTATCGTCACTTACCATCAGGTAAGATGAAGAGGAAGAGCTACCCTGTTATAGCTTTCTTTAAAGGAACGTATGATCGTTCTTTTGATAAAGCCGCCTTTTGTTAGAACTTACCTTTCTAAAAATGCATATTGTGCGGTAAAAAATGTCTAGACCACGCATGCACCCTACATAGACGACAATCCTGCATCACCAATACTTGCGGCCTCTCAAGAGTCGATTGAACATAGTCTAACAATATTGAGGTAGAGGTCTGTATGTAATGTTAATATTGAACGTCTTTTCACAGAAATTGCTCCGGAATTATCTTGGCACAGAGATCACACCGAACGCGCTCGCTGTAGCGCTTGCCGAAGAATTGGACTATCACAGGGATCATCTAGGCACTGTTCTCAATATGATCAACAAGTGATCAAGTGAAGTAGTGTGAATGAGGGTAGTCGAAAAAAGAATCTGTGCTTTATTAGTTGCGAAGCGACAAATTACGTTTAGATTGAGTCGCATTGTTCATTGAACAATTTAAGGATTTTGCTACTGTTGTTTCAAAATGTAGATATAATTTGTGAAGTACCAGCAATCTCGCAGAACTAGATAGCTAACATCATAAACAAGAACGTTTGATCTGTGACGTTTGAAAATTCTTTGAAAATTTATATCATACAAAAATAAATATTTATTAATCTCATGAATGTTAATAACTCTATGCGAGGATCAGAAGTCTATTCAATCGAACTACTAGTGTACTCTAGAAACAAAAAAAATTAAGAGTGTGTGTTTATTATAATAGACGTTAACATTTCCACTAGAAATGTACGAGGGTCACTAAACGGTGCGCTAATAAAAATCCATATAAAATAAGTACGCATAACTTTCCAGACAGGATTTTGGAAAGCTATTTAGAATTGTCGATATATTTTTCACGAGAATTGTATTTACATGTGAAATGTTATCTGAATACAGATTCACAATTTATGCTGAAAATTTTGTGTTCTAATTAAAGTGATAACTTTTCCTGTTTTTTAAATTGAACTAGCAATTTATTATGTTTAAAGCACTTGTCTATTGAGGCTGTCGCTGTCGCAAGCGCGCCTATCACTATAGGCGTGATTTATGTATGTATGTACTTGTGTGTTGAGCTTGTCTGTATTATAGTATTTTTTTATGTCTGCAGATCTTGTATATGATAGTAACGTATGTATTGATGTACATAGAAACATTATACCTTATTTATTTTCTAGACAGATATAATTTGATAGAAAAATAAAACAAACGGAGAAAATTATAAATAGTTTTAATTAGTGACCTCTCCAGCTGCGGCTGTTTAAATAAAACAAGGATCGTTTATTATGGGTAGTAAACAAAATCGAAGATCTCATCAATTACAAACTTAAAATACTCAACTAGTACAGTTATGTATGTTGAAAAATCTAACATCACAAATAGATATAAACGTATGCTTCGGTCTTCATTGTGTGATCACTAGAATAATCTGAAATTAAATTAATTATATTAAATATAACCTATATAACCGAGACAATATGTACATAAACTGAAAATTGGACAGAGGGGCGGCGAAGAGATGGTGTTAACAAAGTAAACTAACATCTGCTACTATCTCTAGCAAGAAGATTTTTAGGGCCTGTTTCACAATCGACAAGTAAGTTCTAAGTAGCTTACTTCGCAGATCATTTGACTGTTGTCATATGAAATATATGTCAATGGAACTGCGAAGTAAGCTCCTTCGAACTTACTTGTCGATTGAGAAACAGGTCCTAAGTGTGTTTATTTTACTTGAGACCGTAAAATGTGTTCAAGAGATTATCAACCTTAACATGTTTGTCGTAAAGTTCAATGATGATTAGGATGAATTTTGATGACTCTTTGCCGCCACTCCGTAGTCACCGTGGGCCATTTGAGCAATGCGCGCACTGGAGTTCGATCGACTCTCTAATATCACACGTTATGTCTCTAGGGCGTAACTAGAATTACTAACTATGTAGTTCTTGTCCCGCGACCATCGAATATTACGATGCCAATTTAATTCATAACTACAAGAGACCGTACACATAACTGCGAATTGGTGCGATGCGAATTCGGAACGCAGAAAATTGCAATGCAAATTTCTGCGATGCGGTTTGAATTAAATTGAAGAAATGCGCGACCCGAATCAATTCGCAAGTTCTTACGATGCGGCGTGCGAGCTCGCAGATTTTTACGATGCGACGTCGCATCGTAGATTTATGTACAGGGCCTAAGATCAATGGCAATATCCGTTAACAACAAGTCCTAACTTCTATATACAGTTGTATTTTAATTCCTATTACACAATAGCCTAGCAGAATTTAAATACTAATAGAAATAGGGGATTAAACTTATTGTTATGGTCGAATATATTCGAGTGAACTCTTACATACAGTTTTAGATCAGATAAGTCTATTTCACATACCATTTAAAATGTTGAAGCCTGTAGTAGTATCCTAATATATAACTATCATTTTTCTGTCAGTGTGTAACACATACTCGACAGTATAACGTGAATATTATATAACTGGAGTTACCTGTAAAATCATGTATACATAGAAATACAAATTTACATTTTAGAAAGGATATAAATTAAAAGCATTCCCTCGTTTCTAATTTTAAGACAAAATATATATTAGCACGTTTATTTAGTCAAGGTTTCCTATTGAGTCAGTTTTTTATTGCACTTATCTGAGTACTGATGGAAAAAAATAAAGAATGACACAGTTTGTAGCTTAAATTGCACTCAAAACTTGAATGTATTAGGCTGGCGTTAATTAAAATTAGTGTAGAGGCTTAACCTCATTGGCCCCGAAACGATTAAACTGTATCTATCGCATTAAGGTAAATAAGTAATAAAAAAACAATCCCTATATTCAAAAGATGTCATAAAGATTATAGTGCATCACAGAAAGATTTAACTATGAAACCTTCCCAACGTCTATTAAAAAGGTTTGTGGTAATAGTATTATCATATTCTCGCAAAACTAAATATCGAGCGTGGTGCAATTTGTATTTTGACCAATAAAAATTTACCACGTTTAAGCCCCCACACATTGTAAGTTTCCAAAATTCATTACAACGTATTGTGACTGATAATCGTTATTATCGTTAACAATCCAGTTACAATACAATGTGTAATGTATCGCCTGGATTTAGATCTCGTATCAAATATCCAAGATGAAATCCACTTAATAGTTATTGCGACTAGTTTTTCAAGCCTCAGTAATAAAAAAGCAACTGAAAATCTTTCTGCGCTGCGCCACAATCAATCGTCTTAAGGATGATTTCCACAAAACGGATCACATGGCATCTGATAGGAACGGATTTTACAATCTTTAAACTATATTAGAGGAGCTCGCTAGCGCAGAGGCACAGCGCGCTTGGCCTGCGATTGCGTAAACTAAGCAATTTCGCTAATGGATGGGTGACCAAAAATTTATCATCACGAGCTCCTCCGTGCTTCGGAAGGCAAGTTAAGCCGTTGGTCCCGGCTGCATCTGCAGTCGTTAATACCCACCAACCCGCACTGGGCAAGTGTGGTGGGTTATGGCCCAATCTCCCTATATTCTTCCATATAAGGCCCGTGCCCCAGCAGTGGGGAAATTAAAGGGCTGGTGGTGATGATGGAACAATATTAAACCTGGTACACTGTATTTAAAGTCCGCGATACGCGATCGTAGCATCGGCTCCGTTCGCGTGAAGTTTTACTACATTTTGGAAGTTTTCATACACCCTTCCTAAATAAATCATAGCATGTTTTAATATCCCATTTCAAATCATTGTGAAGTGTATAGACTAACCCCCAAATGCAAAAACGCTATTCAAAGTTTGAGTCCCGCTTAACATTTAAGTATTGTGAAAATTGACGTTATTTCATACAAATTCTGACAGGTAGTGTCCATTTAACTTTTTAAGCAGTCCCCTAAATTTGAGTAGCGTTGCTGTATTCGGGGGTTAGCCGTACGGAGCCGATCGTAGGCATCGACATCCCGCTGTCGACGCATCCATTCGCATCCTTTCCGATCCGATGCGACGCGAGGCGTTTGTTGGAAAATTATCGAAAAAATCATCTAAATAATTATTATAAATCCTGTCATAAAGTCATAACCTTACAAGGTTCGGTCAGTACTCATTAATATAGTCGATTCTTACATCAAAAGTAATACAGGTTTTGCTTGATAACCGTTTATTGGAGCAAGGGTGGGGTCGCGGGGTGAGGGGTGTGGTAGGTCTTTACGCGACGTAGTTGTACTGGTTGGGGTTGTCGCGATCGCGCTCCATGTAGTCGCGGTCCATCAGGGATTCGATGCGCTTCTTCAGGTCGGCCGGCTGCCGGAAAACACAGTAGGTTGGTTACATTCACAGAAACAAAGCTTAATTATAACCTATTCGATTTTAATTTTAACATTATATAAATGTTAGAAAAATTAGTACAAAGATTTTGGTGGTTAGAAAGAGAATTTCGAAAAATTATGATCTTGAGGCGGGAATCGAACCCGCGTCCGCTGCTATCCGGGCAGGTGCCTGACCGCTCGGCCACCCAAGACCCTTGGGGACCCATTTTTCTAACCACCAAAATCTTAATTATAACATTAATTTTAACTGATCATATGAGTAATGCCATAGAAAAAAGAAGAAGAAGAATTTCAACCGCCTCCGAGGTCCAGTCGTTTATCCATCGGAATTAGATCCCGGAGGTCCCGGGTTCGATCCCCAGTGTTATCAACAACCAAACCTTGTACAAATTCGTACTCGGTTTGGTTGTTAGTAAGACTTTTTCGAGTTCGCCTGAATAGCTACTACCATCTTATCACAATCTGTCGCCATTATTATGTTAACAGCATTATTGTGTTCCGACATTTTGTGATAAGGTAGCCAGAGCCTCTGTGGTTGAGGGTTCCAGGTGAAGCTCGATTCCATCTTCCTTACCATCGGGTGAAATGAAGGCCAAAAGCTTTCAAAAAGAGAGAGGTTCAATGGACCAAAGTTTTTTCGATAAAAATACGAGACTATTCAATTTTAATTTCAACATCATATAAATGTTAGACAAATTAGTACAAAGATTTTGGAGGTTAGAAATTGTCCGAAAAATTATGGTTTTACTCCCGCATCAAGACCATTTTTCGAAATTTTTCTAACCTCCAAAATCTTTCTAAAAATAGAGAGTAAAAAACCACTGGGATGCTATTAGTCTGCCTTCAATTGACTCACCTTGACGGGGAACTTGAGCTGGTTGTACAGTTCGGAGATGAGCAGGTTGTGGCAGAGCGTCTTGCGCATCTTCATGACGCGCACGATGGCCGCGTCGATCTGGTACTGCCGGTCCTGGAACACGCGCTCCTCAGTCGCCTTCTGCTCCTCGCTCTGTAAGATACAATTTCTTGTTTAGTACGCAAATACATACAAAGAATTTGGTGGCTAGAAAAAGTTTGAAAAGTTATGGTAACCACCCAATTTTTCTAACATTTATATAATGTTCAAATTAAAATCGAATAACGCAAAAACATACATAAATCATTAATGAGTACTGAGTAATCGCTAACGCCTGTCATTGGATGGGTGGCTTCGGAAGGCACGTTAAACGGGTGCATCTGCAGTCATTTATACCCACCAATTCGCATTGGGCCAGCGTGGTGGGTTATGGTCTTTTCTCCCTATATTCTTCTCCATCCGTACGAAAGCTGGTGATGATGATGTGATGATGCCCTGAGTTTCTTGCCCGTTCTCAGGACAGGGCCTTCCGGTAGCTTACGAACGGATGGCATAGATTTTTCGCTCGATATGAAAATTTGTTTTTTTTTTCAAACATTTGCTTGCCTGTATATTTTATTTGGCATTTGTATTGTAAAATTTGTTATGGATGATTAGTACTAACTAATATTTTTTGGGCCAATTAGTTCTATTGTCCTTTTAACCCCCTAGGGCATCTAGCTCCCAATTCCTTTGACTCACCGTCTCCTTCATCTGTATCTGGTTGATCTTGATGCGGAACAGCTTGTTGGTGAAGTCCGCGTTGAAGGCGAACGCGTCCGCGTCGGCCACCTCGCGGCCGCGCGGCGTCTTGGCCAGCACGCGCGCCTTGCCGCACGCGAGCGACTGCAGCGTGCGGCGCAGCTCGCCGGCCTGACAAGAGAACAAAACATATATGAAAAAAGAAAAAAATATATAAGAAAAGAAAGAAAAAATTATGAGAAAAGAAAAAAAAATTATGAGGGAAAAAAAAGGTGTTTGGCGCGTTCTTTCGATAATTCTAAAATTGGGTCAGAGTGGATTTTGTGCAGTGAAAGTGGTGTCATTTTGGTGCACAAGCGTCCGTGTTGATGTGCAATTATGTAGAATCATTGAAAATAAGGCTTGTGATGGGTTAGGTGTTGTGGTGAAGACCACTTTAAAAAGTGGTTTTGTCCACCTCATCAGGCACCGTCATGAACTCTGTTACCATCAAATTCGCGCCAAGCACTCCCTTGATGCGTTAAAATGTGTGACACGCATATTTCAACGTAAAATTCATTTCATTCATACATTTCACCCACTCATTATTTCACAAGACTACAGATAAAATATGTACTAAAGACATGGCTGTATGGGCTGGACCCTTTGCCTTCCCTAAAATATAGGGAGAATTAACCAAAAAAAAAAGAGAGTGTTTGGCGCGTTTCGTGGTGTCAGTCAGATTTATTTTCACTAATTCAAAAAATTGTTTCAGAGTGGATTTTGTGCAGTGAAAGTGGTGTTATTTTGATGCACAAGCATCCGTGTTGATGTGCAATTATGTAGAATCATTGAAAATGAGTCTCATGATGTGTTTGATGTTGTGGTGAAGATCACTATAAAAAGTGGTTTTATCCATTTCATCAAGCACCATCATTAACTCTGTTACCATTCAATTCGCGCCAAGCACTCCCTAGATGCGTTAAAATATGTGGCACCCATGTTTTAACGTAAAATTCATTTCATTCATACATTTCACCCACTCATTATTTCATACGACCACAGATAAAATATACACTAAAGACTTGGCTGTATGGGCTAGACCCTTTGCCTTCCCTAAAATATAGGGAGAATTAAAAAAGAAAAAAAAGTGTTTGGCGCGTTTCGTGGTGTCAGCCAGATTTATTTTCGCTAATAGGCATGATGACTGATGTTGAAAAAATACACCATGTTTTTCTTGCGTGTCGACTTTACCCAAAATAAATTATATTTTCGTAAAAACTTTCCATTTTCATAGAAAATTGAAAATTGAATGATGCAATTTAAAATTTCCGCCAAAACGCCAAAATCGGCCATGTGGTGACGGTAGAGTAGAATACAATTGTCACCACCCCAAATCTCTCCCGTGGGTATCGTACAAGGCGACTATGGATAAATCAGTGATGAGGAATGGGCAGCAGCATTCCTCTTAAACCACCTACCAATGTACTGCGACACTTATGTGCCCGATATATGGCAATAGGCTCGCCACCTATTACATGGGACCTAACATAATTGGCGAAACGTGAGTGCTATATAATAATAAGAATAATAAAAGATGGATACCTCTATGTTGGTGTTGGCCTTGATGTCCTCGAAAGAGAGGTTGTCCCCGTCATTGAAGAGAAGCAAGACGAGCGCTTGAAATAGCGACACCTGCAACTCTTTGTTGCCCTGTAGAAAAACAGTCAATTTAAAAAATATATATATAACTGATGGCTTATATAAACATTATATACAAAATGTGTCAGCTCAAAAAAGGCATAAACCACGCCTGTTTGTGCCGAAAGGGCAAAAGCAGAGCTATTTATAACCCACATTTCGTCGACTATGTTAGGTATGTAAAAGGAGCTTATTTCCATGCACGTCACATTAATCGTTGTAATTGCTACATACGCCTATTCTTAATTCTATATAAATTGGAATGAGAAATTTAATTAGGTGCTATTCCTATCAGCGGGCTTACCGCCTAACACTATTGCTGAAGCAAAAGCTATGACGTCATGCTGTCACTACCAGCAATAGCTTTTGAACTTGTCACTATCAGCAACAGCTTTGGATTTTGTATGAATTTGGCAGAAAATCCGTACCGCCTAAAAATTCAAGATGGCTGCTAGCTAAATCGATAGCTGCCAATACTGCAGCCCCCTCCTTCGTATTATCTCCATCAATGGTTTTTTTTTCTTTGCCCGCCATACCTGCGCGAAGTGCGCGCGCAGCACGCAGTGGCCCAGCGTGGGCTGCCAGTGCAGCTTGCGGCCCGAGTGCTTGCCCAGGTAGAACTTGGCGAAGTGGTCCTGGTGGCGGGCCAGCGCCACGGGCAGGCGCACGTCGGCCGCCGCGTACGTGGGCCAGAAGCCCGCCGTCAGCACGTGCACGGACAGCTCCAGCCCGCCCTCCGCCACGCCCAGCTGGAACCACCGAACGATACAAACGTGTACATGACATTAAGCCCCATCCAGACTCTCCACGAGGCGACACGAGGGAATGCCAGTGCGAGAGTGTGAGCGGTGCGCTCGTGTGCTCTCGTGTTCCCTCGCCTCGTCTCGTTTTGTGTCGGTTTTTCGGACGCGAGAGGGTGAGGCGAGGGAATCAACCACACTCTCGCGCACGCTCACTTTGTTGTTAACCGCTGCAGAGTAAGGACGCGTGCATTTCATTTGTCAATGTCTGAGTGGAGTACTGATTTGTGTTCCCCTTTTTTAGATCTCTATCTCTATCAAATAGAACTAATAATATGGAATCCCATAAATCTAGATCTCAAAGATAAAAATAAAGTAAATGACACGGGATCGGATGAGCAAGGATTTTATATTTTTTAATTTATTAAATGACATATATTTTTTACATACATACATACATAAATCACGCCCATATCCCCGAAGGGGTAGGCAGAGGTGAATTCTCACCCGCGTTTCGCCAATTATGTTAAGTCCCATGTAATAGGTGGCGAGCCTATTGCCATTTATCGGGCACAAAAGTCGCAGTACATTGTCAGGACGGTAGTATAAGAGGAACGCTGCTGCCCATTCCTCATCACTGATTTATCCTTAGTCGCCTTGTACGACACCCACGGGAGAGATTTGGGATGGTGACAATTGTATTCTACTCTGCCGTCACCACACGGCTATATATTTTTTATAATTCATATTTAATAATTAAGCAACGTTTAGAGGCACCGAAGGAAAAACAAGTTGAGATGCATTGATGCCATCCACCACCTTCTCCGTTTTGACTTTCTCTTTTTATTTAGGTCATAAGATGCAAGGCATTATTAATATTGGTGGGCACTTAAAGTAGCTAACGCAGTCATTTCCATCACGTCCATTTTGTAGTAAACGTAGCGGGCATCTGAATAAATCGAGAGTGGATGCTAGCACTCGTGTCGTCTCCGCTCGCCAAGACTCGTGTCGAGAGCCTCTAGGAGGCGCCTCGCGAGAGTCTGGATGGGGCTTTACATTAGTTAAGCTTTTGTTACTGACACATAATAAAATTACATTAAAAAAATACATATATAAAATACAGGTTTATTTGTAAAACACCAAAAACCTCGCAGGAGTAGATAGCTTACAACATCATAAGCAACAATGTTTGTTCCTTTCATACAAAAATAAATACTAATTTACCGCTCTACTTGCATCGGCATTAAGCAGCGCGCGGCGTAGCGTCGTCCTTTCGTTTATGAATGAAAATATAGACGTACAAATGTACACAGTACAATAAAAACTTAAAAATTTGATTTTGCGCAATGTATTGCGTTATAATAAAACTCATAAAATAAACGTTGTTTATGATATTAGCAATGTATTCATGGGAGGTTTTTGGTGTTTTCAAAATAACCCTGTAAATGTGCTGCGTGGTGAAGGCAGAGCAAAATACAAATGTACCAAGGACCAACCAATACATACACATTACATTGAGGACACAATTATATCAACAATTATATTAACAATTTAACCTCCTCCGTGGTCTAGTGGATGGATCTTAATTGACCCACCGGAATTAAAATCCAGAGGTCCCAAGTTCGATCCCCAGGGGTGTACAAATCTGTACTCCGTTTAGTTAGTGGTAGGGTTTCTTTTAAATCCGCCTGGCTAGCTACCACCATTTTAAAATCTGTCGCCATAATAATTAACAGCATTATTGTGTTCCCACAAGATATGATAAGATAGCCAGCCCCTCTGTCGTTGAGGGTTCCAGGTGAAGCTCGATTCCATCTACGGCCCTTATCGTCACTTACCATCAGGTGAGATGAAGGGCAAGAGCTTCCCTTCCTTCCTTCAAACAAAACACCACACTCAACCCACCTGTTTGTAAGTAATATTGATGTCCTTCGACAGCTCCATGTCCTTGAACATGCCTTCCAGCTTGCAAGTGAATCCACCGCCGCACTCCTGCTTCAACTTGCTCAGCATCGATTTCTCCGCGTCCACTGAGGCCGACTTGCCAACCAGCAGCCTCTTCGCCAAGTCCTTCTTGTAGAACGCCTCGAACACGTCCTTGCCGTGTATGAACCGGAACAGCACCATTATCTTGTCCAGGAGGCGTTCTAGTTCCTCTTCAGTCGCTTCTTTGTTGCCTGCGCGGAGTTTGATGTCCACGAATTTGGCTGAAAGGAGCAAGAACGTCGATTGTCAGAGATTTTGCTACAGTCTGTGGTGTGTTTCAAAGGAGATTGAGAATAAGATATCACAGTGAGAAGTCTATTACACATTTTGTCACAATGTTGTGTGTTCTACGTTTTCAATACATGAGCAATTTATAAATAAATATTTTTTTTACAAAGATTTTGGTGGTTAGAAAAAGAATTTCTACATTACGAGGGTACCCGTTGGCTTACAACGCGAAGTGTAAAGGTAAGAAGAATTTCGGCAAGTTAATTAGTATCTTGGGTGGCCGAGCGGTCAGGCACCTGCCCGGATAGCAGCGGACGCGGGTTCGATTCCCGCCTCAAGATCATAATTTTTCGAAATTCTTTTTCTAACCACTAAAATCTTTGTACTAATTTTTCTAACATTTATATAATGTTAAAATTAAAAATCGAATAGTTTTTTTTTTTAACTTTCACACCTATCATCTAGCCCAAAGTAAGTAGGAATCAATTTCATCATCATTAACATCACCAGCCTTTTTATGTCAACCTAAAAGGTTATACAATGGCTGTAAAAATCTAATATCTTCAAAGAATTAAACAGTATAAATAACATAACGTAATAGATTTGAGAAGTTACTTTTACTGAGTTTTTATTGATAAGCTAGCAACCGACATTTCGTCACCTACATTATTTCAATCTTTGATTTGCTATACCCTCTCAGTGTTTATGTTTGATTGTTTTGACCCAGTGTACAATATAAATCCTACCGACCTACAAACATATTAACAGCAATACATATTTTGAGTTAAAATTTTATAAACATGCAAAAGTCAAACCTATGAGTTCCGCAGGCTTATTCTGGCGTTGATTGATGAAATGCTCGAAGGCCTCACGGACAGAGTACTGGAACTTCTCATTGCGCTGGAAGCAGGTGGTGACCACGTGGTCCAACTGCTCTTTGAACTCCAGGAGTTCACCTACCATGGTCTTGTCCCGTTCCGGCTCTATGACTATTGTTCGACCTTTTTTCTGTTGGAATGTGCAATACAGTCTTATTATGTTGTAGTAAAGACAATGTTGTAAGCAAATATGATAATATAATTACAAAATTTTGTGGAATGGTCAGTCAAACGCTGGTTGTCGGCCAAGTGGGTTCGAATCGTGGTGGAAGGAATGGAAGAGGAAGATATGTTGTGCCAATTAGAGGTGCTGGATAATCTTCTTCTTCCCCCTGCCCTGTTCCCAGTCTATCTGGGGTCGGCGCAGTATGTTTCCTCTTCAATTCATATCGGTCAGACGTCATCAAGCAATCCACTCCCTTTTAATTCATATCATCCATCACACCGTAAAGGTGCTAGTGATGAATTAATGTATAGAAAAGAGACGGAACGGACCATGTCGAGAGACCGATGAACGGAGAGAGTGATTGGAATGACAACATTCCAATGCATACTGCTTAAAGTTTTGGCTTAAGTTTTACAGTCGGCCGCCTGCCTGTCATTAACCCTCTTTGGGTATGCTGTTGTTGATGGTTTGCCCTCCACCATACGGGTGCCCCAAGGTGCTTATTGGTCTACACCGGGCAATCTCCCTTAGTCGACTTTTACGACACCTATGGGATGAGTCGGGGCTGGCCTATTCTACGTTATTTGTTCGCTCTCAGGCCAGCATAGAAGACTGTGTAAGATATAACATAATATTAATAATAACCAACCTTGATATATGCATTGAAATGGTTGCACAGCTCGTTTAGGCCGTCTTTAACGCGACTGAATAGGTTGTACAAGGTGGTGAGGTCATTGAGCCGCGGCCCATCCATCAGAGACTCCAGCCCTTTGCTAAGGATGCTCGACAAGTGTTCGCTGAGCAACTGCCTCTCCACTGTGTGGATTAGCTGCCATCTGGAATTAAAAAAATTAATTATCAATATTCAAGAGCACTTTTTTTATGATAGAGAGGGAAGCCATTGGCCCTTCATCTCACCTGATGGTAAGAGACAATACGGGCTAAAGATGGAATCGAGCTTCACCTGGAACTCTCAACCACCAACACCAACATTTCTTCAGGAATTCACAGGTTAACTTTGTCATACTTTTAAAGGCTCTTAGTCAACCTCTTAAATATTTTAATGTAAATTCTCACTAAGATCCCACTGTTGGGCAAAGGCCTCCACCGCAGCCCTCCATCTCGAGCGATCCCTAGCCAATTCAGTCCATGTCTTGCAGTATGCCTCCAGATCGTCTCTCCACCTCTTTCTACCTCGACGACGACCTCGACGCCTTGACCATCCTGAGGTGACCACTCTGTGGTGACCTTTGCCCAGCGATCAGGATGCATACAGCATACATTTCCTCCCCAGTCCCATTCACAAACTAAATAAAGTAAGAAAATATGCCTCATTTTTAATCACTCAAACTAAAATATAAGTTCTTTTCTCTTTGTCATTTTCTAGTCATTAACCAATAATATGAAAGTTACACAAGAGTAAAATAAAATTCTAATGATAAAGTGCCACTTTTCAAAGTTTCGATTGAGTAATCGAAAAATATATATGTATACCTATATTGTAAAGGGAGAAATATGTAAAGAATAAGATATTATAACAAATATGCTTACTTAGTAGAATGATCTAGGTAGTGAAGCAGCCGCACGTTTTCTTCTCGTAGACGTTTCTCTACATGCGCTAAGAATTGTGGCACCGGCAGTTCTCGCGTCAACCGCTGTCCTTCAGCTGCATAAAGTCTCTCGGTGGCAAGCAAGAATCTGACGGAAACAAATAAAATTTATTATCAGTTAGTGTTTTAATAAATAAACCATAGTGAGTTGGTGTCAGGCAAAAACTCAACTACTCATAATCTTGAGCAGTAATTGCAATTTTGTCATTCCCGTTCATCTGTCTGTCGACATGATCCTTTCCATCTCTTTTCTATACATTCATTTATCACTACAGCACCGAACCCAGAAATACTGGGAACAGAGCAGGAAGGACACGACTTTATCACAAATACGAAGTAAACAAAAAAAATATAATTTTTTATTGCCTTGGCTGCCTAATTTGATGCATGTTTTAGTGCTACTTATCATCAACCATAGGTATTTTAAATCTACCAGTACTCACTTTTGTTCAAATGCGTCCTGATATATCTGTAGGTCAGAGAGCATTCTAAGTAGACTCTTAAGCAGAGATATATCTACGGCATCACCACCACGCTCCTTCTCAATCAGCAGCAACAGGCCATCCACTGTGCGAGTTTGCACTAAAGTATTCATGGCTATATGATGTCGAAACAGATCTAAGCCCATGTCCCTGTAATGTATAAACATGCTTATTTAGAAGATAATTTGCCCTAGAAGTGATTTCAAATACAATTTTTTTACAAAGATTTTGGTGGTTAGAAAAAGGATTTCGAAAAATTATGGTCTTGATGCGGGAATTGAACCCGCGTCTGCTGTTATCTGGGCAGGTGCCTGACCTCTCGGCCAACCAAGACACTAATTAATTTGCCAAAATTCTTCTAACCTTTACACATCACGTTGTAAGCCAACGGATACCCTCGCAATGTAGAAATAAATTTCAAACATTCCAATTTCTAACCACCAAAATCTTTGTACCAATTTTTCTAACATTTATAGGTATAATGTTGAAATTAAAATCGAACAATTCTTATAATTTAATATTTCGTCATTGAAATCAGTTTATATTTTAATATTTATATACTTTACTTAAATGAAACATTTCAAATAGGGAACAGGGAACATGGTGATGATGATATTCTAAGAAAGTATAAACCATACAATTTATTGGTAGGCCATATTTTCTAAGCAGTTTTACTCCAGCCGTGTGGTGACGGCAAAGTAGAATACAATTGTCACCCCCCCCTTCCCCCCGAATCTCTCCTGTGGGTGTCCTACAATGGGCACCACTGTTCCACTTACACCACCTAGGTTAGCAATGTACTGCGTTTTTGTGCCCAATAGATGGCAAGTCTTGCCACCAATTACGTAGGACTTGACATAGTTGGCGAAACGTGGGTGCTAGTTCACCTCTGCCTACCCCGTCGGGGATATAGGCGTGATTTATGTATGTATGTTTTACTTCAGTTATTTAAAAATAATTTGTTAATTTATTCTGATTCTAGAAGATATTAAACATTTATTTTTTAAATAAGTCATCATCATCATCAGCCCTTTTAATATCCCCACTACTAGGGCACAGGCCTTCCCTATTGATGGATGAATGGGCCATAACCCACTGTTTTGACCAAGTGCAGATGGGTAAGAATTAACAAATGCAGATGCAGCCTGGATCAATGGCTTAACATGCCTTCCAAAGCATGGGGAAAACCGCCAAATGATCTTACTCAACTACAGGCTGAGCGCCCTAGGAAATTTTGCCAATGAGCGTCTCACAAAAAAAGTATTATGCAATAAAATCTATCAATGAATTGTACCTACAATGTCATTTTCTATATTTTAATGCATACTTAAAAATAGAAAGTAACTGTTCATAATTATCAGAAATATTGCCTTGATATGATGTCAAAAATAACTCAAGGTTACTTAGCCAAGGTATAGCAATGAGACTATTACTGCTATAGAGATATGTTAATTTCAATCAATACTAACAAAACTACTTTATAAACATTACAATACATGAATAAAAAAAAATTGTCATTATTTGATTTTTATTGTAGCATTATAAAAATGACACCATAAGCCACAACTCTATCTGAAGAGCTCTTAAAGCAATTAATGTCAATGAGAAGTACATAAACATACTCATAAATATTTATTCAAACAGTGTCAGTAATGTAAAACTGGAAAACAGAGGAGATGACATAGTTATAGGAAGAGGAGTCCAGCAAGGAGACCCCGTTTCACCCAAATTATTCATTTCTGTACTAGAAAGTATCTTCCAAAATTTGAAATGGAACAATATGGGAATTAAAATATCGAATCGTTTCTAAGCCACCTAAGATTCGCAGACGATATTGTCATCTTCTCAGAAACACCAAAAGACTTGGAAATCATGCTACAGTCATTAGACACAGAAAGCTCTAAAGTTGGGTTAGAAATGAATGCTGATAAAACTAAACTAATGACTAATAGCCATCAAAGACCAATAAATGTGAAGGGAAGAAACATAGAGTATGTGTCTAGCTACATTTATCTAGGGAAATATATTTCTTTTAAAAAGACAAACGAAGAAGAAATTGGAAGAAGGATAAATATAACTTGGAAGAAATACTGGGCCCACAAGGAGATCTTTAAAGGAAACTACAGTCTGAACCTGAAAAAAGTGGTAGCTGATACTTGCATTCTACCGTGTCTCATATATGGCTGCCAAACATGGGTGTTCACTAAACACATACAGGCAAGAATTAGAACGTGCCAAAGAGCAATGGAAAGAAGTATCTTAAACATTACAAAAAGACATAAAATAAACAGCGTAACCATTAGAAAGACCACAAAAATTGAACACGCACTGACACGGGCGCTACAATTAAAGTGGCAATGGGCAGGACACTTGGCTCGCACAAAAGACAAGAGATGGTCAAAACTAACAACTAAGTGGAAAGGCCCAACAGGGAAACGAAAAGTAGGTAGGCCTATAAAAAGATGGTCAGACGAGATTACACCTATATCAAAGACTGAATGGATGGATACAGCACAGAACAGAAAAACTTGGAGAAGGTTGGAGGAGGCCTTTACTCAACAAGGGTCCCAAATTTATGAGCAAAATAAAACTAAAATTTAACGCAATTAACCTTAGAGAAATATTATAAACATACACTAACAACACTAACAAAAACTGTAAAGAAATAAGTTTGGGAAATAAAAAGGCTTATTATTATTATTATATAAATGGTAGAAAAAATGTCATTATATTCTCAACCCGCTACTTCCTCAATCTGGGGGCTACCTATAAGCGAGTAGTAAAGGCAGCCTATGTTGTGGAATCCGGGTTTTCAGTCCCTCATACATAAAAATTGTAATTTTTCTGACCAATTAATCAATTAACAAATAAATCTTAGAAATTAAGTAAAAATCTTACCATATTGAATGTATACTAGGGTTTTGGAGCACATAAGTGCGGTCTAGGTAAAGAAAAATGCTTCGTATCATTATCATCTGACGGCAGTGTGCTCGCCAGCAGTCGTCCATACGTTTTAGGAATACTTGCCGGTCCATACTTTCTGACAAAAACTGATCAATATTTGCCTTTACATGAGCTTCTACTAAGTTTGTTAAATTCACATACAGTTGAGATGCCATCTAAAATATAATTATGCCAAATAAATAACAGTAATATCCACAAAAAGTTCAATTTTATCCATCAATATACATTCTGTGAATTATTTGTTGAAACATATTTAATTGATACATTTAAATATTAAATATCGGTATTGTTCCATGTGTCACTAACACAATACCGATGATTACTTGTTGCTGTAATAAGGAATATCAGAGAAAAGCTTATTAAGAGTACAACAATACCAAATGTTTGTTAATATTTATGAGTGAATCAGCTGTTAGCAAAAGTGCAAGGTTGTTTACCTTGTGACTGCACATATTTTCAACTGCTTGATACAGTTCTTCTAATGAATAAAAAATAGATTTGGAGGTTTGGATGGCAATAACGGCTTCTCTTAATTTGCTCCATGTCGTCTCTTGGTAGTTTTCTGGAAGGTTCGGTTTACCTGCAAAATACAAAATTACATTTCCGATGTCATTTAGGTTATTAACTACGACATGACGAGTAATCGTAAACATACTTTTAAAATTCTTTATAACTAGTTTTTTGGTCGTCGTCCCAGGCTTACTAATCATCATAACCGTTCCGTTTGCGTTTGAAGCTATCATTGAGAAGTTTGATTTCTTTTCGTTTGCACTCATATCGTCAGATTTCGATCTTTTATTGAGCTGGTCGTTACTAGGGATGGAACGTTTTTTACACTGATTACCACCCTCTTCAACAGATACTGGCGTTTCAGCTAAGCCCGACATAAGATAGCATGTTACGGCCGTGGCCACTGCAGTAAAAATGTGATTAGCTCTAATTAATTATAATAAAATACAAATAAAAATAGAATCAATCAGTCAACGTTCACTACGAATCACCACCATTACGCTAAGTTTATAAATGTCTACGCCAGAGGTCTTGTCAGGTCTTGTCTTGCTTTTGCTTGGTTAACTGTCAAATAGTGTATAGGTATAGATTATATTTTATAGATTTGGCATTGTTTACGAACCTTTCGGCCAAACAAGATTATAAACTAAAGGTATTAAAATTGTAATTACAATTACTATGAAATCAGTTAATAAATAATAATATGTGCAGATTACTCGCAATATCACAAGTGTATTTGTTCTTATTTATGCTAGCGGTTTAATAGTAAAGAAAAAAATTATTGCTTCAGATATAGAATCGTTACCTTTGTCTACGGGTTGCATGCAGAATTAAAACAACTATAATAAAAATCGCGCGTCGCGCTCGATAGATGGCACTAGGGTTGACGACTTGACGATTTTTTTATAGGTACCTAGTGCAATTAATTAATTGTATAATCATTGTTGACTAAATTTAAACAATTTCAAAATGTTTAAGTAATATCAAACTAATTATCTTACATGAATGCTCACAATTTATCATTGTATGGATATTTGAAATAAAACAACTTTTACGGATAAGACTCGCGTATAATTTGGTGTTTGGCATATTAATTATTTAACCCGACGTTTCGATCACTTTACAGTGACCAAATTATACGCGAGTCTTATCCGTAAAAGTTGTTTTATTTCAAATGTGTAGTGCTCGTGCAAATATAAGAAAACATTATATTGTATGGATATTCTAATATTTTAATTAGTTCATTCATATCAATTATAGATTGGTCCTACTAAACTGTTGTAGTTTAAAATAATAATTATTTACTGCCAAAATAATTAATTTAAATACCCATGTAGCATGATAATATTGCCTAAAGGCACTGAATGTTTTTTAACACTTCGGCACGGAAAGGGTCGAGATATTATAGAACGGTAATATTTAAAGAAAACTTAAAGATAATGAACTTTGAATGTTTCAAATGTGTTCCATTAAGTTTGAAGCATGGTTATAGATCTAATATAATTTTAAAGTAATTATACCTATTAAGTAAGCTTAGTTACTTAACTTACGTTACGTTCGTACAGAGACGTCAATTAAAGTTAATGAGCAAAAAAAAGTCTTTTAAATCTAGAGCCTTGGTGGCAATAATAGCGACTAAGAATTAACTGACAAAAAGCATGTTAAGGAACCCTTTAATTTAAAATCATGTCTCTGAGTACGGCGTAATTATAATCGCTATTAATCGCTATTATTAATCAATATCTGATGAGGTTTTGCGTCATTATTTTGTATAAGTCACACCATATGCAAAATCCGACCCGGTTTTATAGCCGGCTGGTTTTTTTAACGACGCAAAACTGCAATGTGTTAATGTTTATCTAATTAAGTTCTATTGTGGTGTAGAGTCAGGGAATTGATTACACCCTCGCGGTCTCGGGGGCGGGTGTAACAAGTGTCGGGACGAAGACCCGGGCGCCCTGCTGCCATTCAGTGCCGTTCATTCAGGCAGCCCGCCGTCGTCGCCTCACTACGACCCCGCTCGTCGGCCGGCGCGGGTGACTCTCGGGTAGTTCACGATCGAACGCACTTCGAATTTGGCGCGCGAATTACGAAAAAAATGTCTGTAGTATTTTGTAGTTCTTAAAAGTTTTTTTTATATTATTAACAGACATGGGTGAGCACGCTTTGACCATGTCCGACGACAGTTTGGAGCAGCACATAGTGACTTTGTTCGATAAGTTGGAGTGTTTGCGTAGCAATTCACATGGCGATGGTGCCGTGCCTGTGGGTAGGATGCCAGCGAGGATGGAAGTGAGGACCTTATCCCTGTGGAAGGCAGTAGTGGCGGAGTGTGCTGCGTCGTTTCTCTACGTGTTTATAGTGTGCGGGGCGGCTGGGGGCGCGGGCGTAGGCGCTTCCGCGTCCGCTATTCTCCTGGCCACGGCCCTAGCATCCGGCTGTGCTATAGCCACCCTGACACTGTGTTTTGCCAAAATTTCTGGTAAGTAAACAAACTTCGTTGGTAACAAGTTGCGATTTGTTTGCGCGCACTTGAAACATCATTCTGTTAACTGAAAAAATGTGACATACTCTGAGCAGATTTGTTTTTGATAATAGTTTATACGTGCCAATGCATATTTGAATGGTAAATAAGTGATGGGTTGGACGAGGGGTAAAAGTAGCCGTCCGGATTGCTGAAGATGCGGATTCGAGTCCCGCATCAGAACATAGGTAATTTCTCGAAAATTTTCTTGTTTGTGTTATAAATCTATAACAATAATGAAGACAAAGTTATTCGATTTTAATTTTAACATTATATAAATGTTAGAAAAATTAGTACAAAGATTTTGGGATTAGAAAAAGAATTTCGAAAAATTATGATCTTGAGGCGGGCGTTTCCCGCCTCAAGATCATAATTTTTCGAAATTTTTCTAATCCCAAAATCTTTGAAGACAAAGTTATTTCTGATAGAAAGCGAGCGATCTGAACGAGCTTCTGCTAAAAAAATACATATAGGTACTTTGTATTGCACAAAGTGTGTATCAAATAAACCCAAAACTACTTAGTAAATCACAATCACAGTCATCACAACACAATACCAATAGTTAAATATAAATTATTACCTAAGTATACGCGTACAAAGGTATGTAACGTAACTACCGAGCAAATGTAAATCCCTTGCAATCAAACAAATATTCACCACTTGTAATGTAGGTAAATATTATTTAGTTTTCCCTTAATTACTTGCTTCGAATTCAATATTTTCTGCCTATATTATTATGTTACTACCATTTATACGGTTGGTCGGTTGATCACACATGATCTCAAGATTTGGTGGGAATTGGATCACTGATACAATAAAATGCGATTATGAGTTAATAAGACAGTTATTTTAATAAAAAGGTAACGCTATTTACTGCAAGAGGTCGAATCCGAAATGTGTCCATGCTCCAAATTCAATTTACATTAATTTAAAAGTCCTGCCACGAAGAGTAATCCTATATTAAAAAAAAAAACACCAAAAAGGTTTAGGCCCTGTCTGTCCTAACACTTTATGGCCAATAAACAGCTTCAGGGGATAGCAATGTTCCCAGGCTGTTGGGATCGGTAACATAACGGATACCGATAAAATAAAAGACTTCAAGCACTGGCTGTTCAGTTACGAAATCAATTATGCATGAGACAGTAAAGTGGTCTTCTGTTTTGCTTATTGTCGTATTCGACTGAGAGGATTACAGGTATATGGATCTATCTGAAAATTCCTCAGTAGTAGGTAAATGTACTTTTCACAGTAGGTACCTTTGTAAATTTTGATGTAATTTTTTTGTTCGGTTTTTTACGGTCGTCGTCAGTATCTTTGGTAATTTATGTCTATTTTTTGCACTCATGCAATAATGTTGCACGAGTGCAATTTTGATTTGTAGTACAGTAAAAACATCCTGGCTGGCTATAGGCGCCGACCGGATTGCGGGGGACGCAGCTTCGATTTCCGCATCAGTGGCCGTACCATGAAGTATTAGTGCGATCCAAACGCGGGTGACAAAACGGGACGCCGCTCTACTCTGCTTGTAGCGTTGTCTCACTTTAACAATGTGAATTGAGTCGCGTTTAGAGTTGGTGGTAAGGTCCCAGGACAGTAACTTTTCGAATCTTTTCTGCTACAGATTCTGTCGTTAACATCAGATTTTAATAAAGAAGAACTGCCTACCTACTTGATTCTATAGAATAGTGTGTCTATTCTTATTTTTTCAATGAGTCGCTTCGTTTTATTCGTTTCTCGCGTAACTCGACATCGCAGAGCAGATGTTTGTCAGCCACAAAAAGTGTTTTGAGGGCAGACATTTGTATATTTGCTTAGGTACCTAATGTCCGTCTATGTTTACCTGTTTCTTATCTGGCATAAGTACAGCTGTCCGCGAGTAGAGTTGAGCATCGAAAAAGACCTTTGTTGCGGCGCAGTAAGGTGCATTAAAAGGGAAACCTAATGTTCTGTCCGTACAAGCCCCGGTCAAACTGGGCTGAATATTGTAAATTTGCGAGTGTGTATATTTTATTTTGTCAACACCTTTATATAATAATTTCACACTTTCTGCAAATTGAGTAGTAAAGGAACACTAGGTCATAACAATTCTAAATAATTAAGGGAACTTAATAAAGCATAACGGATATTATATTGCTTAAAACCTAATAGTTATTTGTTGTACGTGAGTGCAAAGTTGTTTTTTAACCGCGTGCTCAATTTTGATGACCGAGCTAGCGAAGGATTCTAAAATTGAATCACGAGCGTAGCGAGTGATTCAAAAATAAGAATCCTGAGCAATAGCGAGGGAATCAAAAGAGCACAAGGTGAAAAATCTTTGCACTCGAGTGCAACACGTAACTTTTCATCCCCCCCAACGAGGAAATTGCAAAATACAAAAAAAAAATACAATCACAGCAGTTTCTGTTTTCACCCAGAAACTTCCACAAAACCCTCCCATTAACCCAAACACACTCTCAACACCCACCCAGAAACACCCACAACATTCACACCCATCCACTCAGACACACCCAAAAAACACCCATTCACCCAGAAACACCCACAAAACACCCATTCACCCAGAAAAACCCACAAAACACCCATTCACCCAGAAACACCCACAAAACACCCATTTACCCAGAAACACCCAAAAAACAGCCATTCACCCAGAAACACACACAAAACACTCTTTCACCCAGAAACACCCACAAAACACCCATTCACCCAGAAACACCCACAAAACACCCATTCACCCAGAAACACCCACAAAACACCAATTCACCCAGAAACACCCACAAAACACCCATTCACCCAGAAACACCCACAAAACACCGATTAACCCAGAAACACCCACAAAACACCCAATCACACCCAAAAAACACTCAATCACCCAGAAACACCCACAAAACACCTAATCACAGCCAAAAAAAACCCAATCACTCAGAAACACCCAAAATACTCACCCATCCATTCAGACACACCCACAAAAACCCATTCATCCAGACACACCAACAAAACACCCATTCACCTAGACACACCCTCAAAACACCCATTCACCCAGTCACACCTCCAACAGCCACCCATCCACCCAGCCACACCCGCAACATTCATCCAGAGACACCTGTAAGTCCCTAATAAAAATTACCGTCCCTAATGGAGTTCCGAGACGGTCAATCAGCTTGAGCCAAGCACGTTGATTTTCTGTATGTTTTTGTTAAGTTGCTAGCGTAAACAAATCAAACAGACCTAAAAAGCTTTTAAATGCTTGACTCAAGCATCCAGCTAGCGTTGTAGACGATCAAAATGTTTAAAGCAAGATTGACGCCAAGCTGATTGACCGTCACGGAACTCCTAGGTTTTAACAAATTTGTGACGTGAAAAGAAAATGGCGCGCGCAAAGCAAATTACAAAAAAAGTACACCAAGAAGGTTCCGAGTCTGAGTTTTTAACAAATTAAAATAGGTTGCATGACAATTTCGGCACCATGGAGGTAGAAATAAATAATGTATAATGATGTTTTGAATTCACAAACTCATTGCACACGATGTTCTAAATTCAAATTTACTTTAACCTCTAGAGGATAAAAACGGCTTTTGCACTCAGATATCGAAGAGCAAAAACGCTTTTTCCGAGATGGTGGGATGAAAAATAATTTTCTAAATACGTCGATACATTCTAGTCAACCTTATTGAGTGCTCTCTTGTGTGTCTGTGGAAATTAAAGTTCCGGTCTGCCTCCTTGAATGTATTGAAACAATTTAATTCACAAGTAGCATACCAGTTTAAACAATATACACAAATACCCGCCTCAGGCAGCATGCTAGTTTTGGGTCACTTTCCCCTATGTCTCGAAGTCAGTCATTATGGATCACATGCAGCATCAGTATGTGCATTTTCGAAATTAGAATCCATTTTTCGATGTTGGTAGGTAATAATAACTGTTTCTTTATTTTGGGGTTTTTGTTACCGCAAGGTGCAAACGCCTTTCGGCCCGCCGCGGCTTGTCTATGCTTAGCTCAATTAACCCCGGCCATCATTCCGTAATTTATTTCCACTTGGCGTCCCGGGTGAGTTACAAGCCCAGGCAGATGTTCACAATTACTCCTTATGATAAGGGTCCGCGGCGAGGCGCGGCGAAAGTTCGCGTTTTTTTAACATTTCAAGCGCTCTGATGCGGTCGGTTGATTAGTGTCCAATGTGAACGCTACGATTTGGTTTTTGCTTAGATTTTTTTAATAAAGCTAAATTTATTGCAATCTTATATTTTTACAAAAAAATCATTAAACGGCAATGGTGATAGTGAAATTTATATTTCACCATATTCATTCACCCTTAGAGAAGGCGCATGCCTCAGCAGCGTACGCTGAAAGTAATGAAAATATGAAATATATAAACCAAAAAACATAATGCAAAACGAGTAACACACAGTATCTTAAAAGTAAAACAAAAAATGTGATCTTCTAAAAATGGCTATTGATTTTGCTTACTGTGCGGATTGAAAAATGTTTTGCATTTACTTCCTTAAACGAAATAAAGCTCTAAGCTCTTGTTGGTTTCAATACCGAAGACTTTTGTCTAGTTATCTTTGACGAAGAGAGGCTTAAACAGTATACAACATGTAAAGGTATAACAGAAATAACGCACACCCTGAATACCACTACCCAAATGCTAATATAGCTATAAACACGAACGGTGTCAATAAAAAATGAAATTGTTATTATTTTTTCTTACCTTATCCAAATTGTTCGGTCATTAAAGCAAAATGTATGGATAATTCGAATATTAATTTGACAATTTTGAATTTTTGATATCCCATAGTTTTTTTATAACTTGGCTAGGTGTGTGGGTGTGCGTTATTTCTGTTATTGTTGTTTAAAGAAAAACAAAAAGGAACTATTAACATTGACAATAAAATGATTCTCAATAGATAGTAATAATCATAACGCGTCCGTCCGTCCGTATTATGACCGCTTGATACTAATACGTGTGTGCACGTGCGCCAACCCCTTGCCTCTACACGCTTTAACAATAGCATTTTAAATTGTCGCATATTAAAAATGACACGGAGGTGCTAGCCCCGTCTCTGGTCACAATTGAGCTCATTTGCAATTGGCTTACTTAATGGCCGATAGGGCGAGCGCTTTAAAACTAAAAAAAAAACAAATGAAAACTTTCCCAATCTTTGGATTTTGTTATCTGTTGCACTTTCTTTCTGGCATTACAAATTTAAGTGAACTTACTACATAATAATAAAATATTGGTTTATTTATTCATATAAGGAACAAAACCTAAAAAGAACTTATTTAATTGTTGGAATGGGACAAAATATTTTGTGTTTATTACCTAGATATAAAAAAACGCCTTTGTGTGCCGGACGGATTGCGGAAGGGTTAGCGACCAGCATCGTGTAGATTTTTAAAAAATCTGATCTTTCTCCGATCGTGATGTAATCATCATCCTAAAATTGAAATATTGATCCAATAATACAAAATATGAGATATTGTATTAATTGATCAGCAATATTTATTAATAGAGAGATAGAGTCCACATTTTTTAGTTTTAAAATTCTCCCTATATTTTAGGGAAGGCAAAGGGTCTAGCCCATACAGCCATGTCTTTAGTGTATATTTTATCTGTAGTTTCATGAAATAATGAGTGGATGAAATTATCATGAAATTATAATTATCATTACCATCCCAAATCTCTCCCGTGGGTGTCGTACAAGGCGACTAAGGATAAATCAGTGATGAGGAATGGGCAGCAGCGTTCCTCTTATACTACCGTCCTGATAATGTACTGCGACTTTTGTGCCATAGGCTCGCCACCTATTACATGGGACTTAACATAATTGGCGAAACGCGGGTGAGAATTCACCTCTGCCTACCCCTTCGGGGATATGGGCGTGATTTATGTATGTATGTATGTATGAAATTATGAATGAAATGAATATTACGTTAAAATATGGGTGTCACACATTTTAACGCATCTAGGGAGTGCTTGGCGCGAATTGAATGGTAACAGAGTTCATGATGGTGACTGATGAATTGAGCAAAACCACGTACGTTACGTGGTTTTCACCACAACATCAAACACCATCACAAGACTCATTTTCAATGATTCTGCATAATTGCACATCAACACGGATGCTTGTGCATCAAAATAACACCACTTTCACTGCACAAAATCCACTCTGTAACAATTTTTGAATTAGTGAAAATAAATCTGACTGACACCACGAAACGCGCCAAACACTCCTTCTTTATCTTTTTTCTTCTTCTTTAATTCTCCCTATATTTTAGGGAAGGCAAAAGGTCTAGCCCATACAGCCATGTCTTCAGTGTATATCTTATCTGTAGTCTTATGAAATAATGAGTGGATAAAATGAATTTTACGTTAAAATATAGGTGTCACATGTTTTAACGCATCTAGGAAGTGCTTGGCGAGAATTGAATGATAACGGAGTTCATGATGGTGGTTGGATATGGATGGTCAAATGGATAAATCACTTTTTATAGTGATCTTCACCACAACATCAAACACATCATGAGACTTATTTTCGATGATTCTGCATAATTGCACATCAACACGGATGCTTGTGCATCAAAATAACACCACTTTCACTGTACAAAATCCACTCTGTAACAATTTTTTGAATAAGTGAAAATAAATCTGACTGACACCACTGAAACGCGCCAAACACTCCTGACACTTTATCTTATGGAAAAACTGTCAAAAACTGACGGTTATCTTGAAATCGCTTTTTTCACGTGTTGGTGAACTCCTGCCTTAGTTAAATACATACATAATTCACGCCTATATCCCCGAAGGGGTAGGCAGAGGTAAACTAGCACCCACGCTTCGTCAATTATGTTAAGTCCCATGTAATAGGTGGCGAGCCTATTGCCATTTATCTGGTATAAGAGTAACGCTGCTGCCCATTCCTCATCACTGATTTATCCTTAGTCGCCTTGTACGACACCCACGGGAGAGATTTGGGGTGGTGACAATTGTATTCTACTCTGCCGCCACCACACGGCCTTAGTTAAATAGATGTCCCAAATATGGTTGCATACGTAATGGATCGGGTCTCTCCAAGCCGAGAATAGCAGCAGGCCGTAATATTTGCTAGTACTTCACAGTGGCGATGGCGTGATGAATTTTAGACATTTACACCACACCCCCGGGGGCCGCTCGGCCTCATTTTCACTTATGACTGGACACCCTATTTTAAATATACTCAATATGCACACAGGTTTCAGCCGATGTAACACACATTGTTATGTAATAAAAACGTTTATCCTAACATTTCACCTAATTTTCAGTTTGTGGATTCATTTTATTCGCCATGAAATAAAAATTATAATGTTTGTTATACTATTACTGCATCACGTTTAATTTTGTCTGATTAATAGTTTATCGGACTGATAAGTTATTGGAAAATTTGCCGTAAGTATAATGTAATCTATCATTAAAGTATATCTATTATTTAAGTAGAAACAGGGTAAAAAAGGAAGTTTGCTTCAGACGAGAGAGATATTGATACATGCATACATAAACCACGACTATTTATCCTCGAATTAACAACCACGTTTCGCCGAACGTAGAATACAAGTGGGTTCCATGTAATATGGGGCGAGCCTATTGCCACCTATCGGGCACGTTAATCCCAGTATATCGCCATGTGGTATTATAATGGAGTATCTTATCCAATAGTGTGTTAAATGAACCATAAAAACATGAAAATTAATAATTATATTTCTATGTTTTTGTGGAACACACCATAGCACTAGATCATCCATAAAAGCTTAATTTTATAGTCATTGCAAAAACCGAGCCCAATCTAGAGAATATTGGAGACTATTATAGCTACTTATTAACATAAAAATCACAAGTAACTAACATAGAATAAGAACAGAAAAAAATCATATGGAACACAAACTTAGGTAGGTACTGCTAAGAAATAATAGGCTATTTTTTATTTGTTCATTGCAAAAAGACAGCGCAGATTATGCATAATAATAAAGAACAGGCTTAATGCATAATAAGAACAGGCTAACGAAATGTCAGACGGCGAGGTGCAGCGTTCAAGGCCTGGCCCGTTTCGTGCATTCCCTTTTATTTTCACGCCGAGAGCCACGCTCATTTATCAAAGCCTTCACAGGAAGCAGCTAACTGGCGCGAAATGAGAGGTCCTCCAAATTAAGAGGCAACATTGCTCCTTTAAACAAAAACAATAAATACAAATAGGTATTCTTTATTATAAACACACACACACACGCAGTTCCAAAAATAAAAATGAATACTTAAACAATAGGCGGCCTTATTGCTATTAAAAATGTCCTCCAGGCAATCTTGGCAATAAAATATGCACATACATACATAAATCACGCCTACATCGCCTATATATCCGAAGGGGTAGGCAGAGGTGAATTACCCACTTATCGCCGATTATTTTTGGAATAGGGGGCGAACCTATTGGCATAAAATATATTGGGCACTTAAATCGCAGTATATTGCTAGGTGGTATGAGTGGAATGCTGCTGCCCATTACTCATCGTTGTCTTTGCCCTTAGTCGCCTTGTACGACACCCACGGCAGAGATGGTGGTGGTGACAATTGTATTTTGCTCTGTCGTCACCACACGGCAATTATGGTACACGGTAATCATGATTATAATATTACTAGTGGTCGCCTGCGGCTTAGCTCGCGTTAATGTCGATTGTTACTAGCCTTCCTCAATAAATGTACTATCCAACACAAAAAGAATTTTTCAATTGGAACCATTCTGAGATAAGCACGTTTAACAGCTTTATAATATTAGTATATATGTCGTGGCCAAATCGTAGAATTGATCACTTCATGATGTGGCCAACCATTTCATGAATTGGTGGCATTTCATGAAATGGCCAACTCTAACTGACCATATCATGATAATGGTCTGGCCAGATCAATGGAAAAACAACGTTTAACGATATGAACAGCAAAACGCATGGTTATTTCATGATATGGCCAAACATTATTAATCATATCGTAAAATAGTAACATTAACCACCGTTAGAGGCGCTTATTTCGATTTGTTTTTGTGATGCATCATGGCGGCGGACAAATAACCTAATAAACAAACTATTAGTAATGTTGTAATGGAAGATAAAAGTGAAGTGAAAGGTCGTTACAACACCAAATTATTAGAATTTTACGTTTAAGGTCACTCAAAAAACGAGGGCAACTTAAAAATACTTAACATTAACTACAGTAATGATATGGCCAAACGTGGATGGACATATCATCAAACGTTGACGTTTCAACGATATGGTCAGTTTTAGCTGGCCACTTCATGAAATGCAACCATTTCATGAAATGGTCGGCCACATCATGAAGTGATCAATTCTACGATTTGGCCACGACATATAGATAGGTACGAAGCGTTATTTTTTTTTGTAGGTAATACATACATAGTTTACTTCTCACTACATGATTTAAGGATTGAAGAATTTCTAATTTTGCTTAAAATGTTCTCACTAGGTAATATTTTAATTTGAATTTATTTTGCAAACATTCCCTTTTGAAAACATTAAAGTTTAAATTGAATGACAAGACAAAGACCAAGTTAAAATGGGGCAGGTTCCGACTCAGTTACGGGGACATTGTAATTTCAACTTTAACGGGAGAGCTTTCTGGTGACATTTTCCTTAAGCTCCAACGGGAATCGGAAAATAATTATATTAAAGTTAGTGAAACTTTCACTAAGTAAATTTCATTCCTCAAAGGGCAGGCGACGACCTTGCCGGCATGTAGGTAATGTTATCAGTTTTTTTATATGTCAGAACTACCGAGATTTGCAGTATACCGAGTAAAGACGTCCTGGCTCAACATTTTCTCGGATTAAGCAGATAAACTTGCTTAATAGACAGTGTATGGTATCTAACACGTTGGAATAAAATTCATTTTGCCGGAGCACCGCATGGGCTTTTTCGCGTCGTAGGCTATTTCTCTTGGTGACATTTGGGGCATATAAATAATTCAGCCCTTTGATTAGTTTCCTAGAGGGAAATGTTAATTCTGGTGCTACAGACCTGTGTAGAAATTTTCTCCTCTTAGTTTTCAAGGTACGACCTCTATTTACAGTGATTCATTGCACTGTTTAATGCATTACGATAGCATCTAAAAACGCACCCTACATAGGTTACAATAATTTAGTTTTTTTTTTCAATGAATAAGTAATACGATCATGCATGTATTGTAACAGTTGAAGATATTTTTATATTCTTAGGAATCCCTAACTACAAACGTTGAATTCAGCCACTGATATTATTAAAGTGATTTCAATGCTCAATCTTTATTTATATGACTTAAAAAAAGGATAAGATTCTAAATTCGAATGTTGGTTTTTATTTATGACCTATTAATTGGATTAGCGTACATTAAGTTAGGACATAACAACTTTAATTTAGAACATAGCAACCTATTTAAGTGATAGAATACAATGATAAAATTACAATAAAACTCACCCATAGTAAAATAAAAATAAAATATGTCGTGTGGACAGAACGTTGCATAATGACTTTAACCAGAACTTAAATATTGCTATTTTTAAAGTTCCTCTCAATAGTATTTGTCATTAATAAATCCTATCTGGTTTCTATTTAACGATTTCTCTGTAGCTCAACTCGTAACTACGTCCTTTGTTAAGCAGAGAGCGAGTTATTCTTTCCATAAAATCAGGTAGCAGACTCTCTTAATAGGGTGGCGGGTATATGGGGAATGGCAAAAATGTTTTTCAACTAAAATCTACTGCTTCAGTATTCGGAGCGAACATCAATACCGTGACGGGAATTGTGCAAAAGCTACTAAATTGTTTTTTTTTTTTTTTGAAAAAAGCTATGCTTTTGTGATGCCTCGCTCGCTAGTCATTCATTGAATCATTTCTTGATACGAGGCTGAATTTTGGATATTCAAGATGACCGTCTTTATAGCATAGACATATCTATGTTCGTTTCTACCCCAGTTTCTACCTTCAGTGGGGGTTTAGTGAGGCCGTGTGGTGACGGCAGAGTAGAATACAATTGTCACCACCCCAAATCTCTCCCGTGGGTGTCGCACAAGGCGACTAAGGATAAATCAGCGATGAGAAATGGGCCGCAGCGTTCCTCTTATATCACATAGCAATAGTACTGCGAATTTTGTGCCCGAGAAATGGCAATAGGCTCGCCACCTATTACATGGGACCCAACATAATTGGCGAAACGTGGGTGCTAGTTCACCTCTGCCTACCCCTTCGGGGATATAGGCGTGATTTATGTATGTATGTATGGTTTAGTAAGGCAGGTATTATGAGTCTTTTGTTAGATATGAGAAATTCCTAAATCACAGTAGCTATTGTTACTGGTCCTTCGACAGCCTGTTCGGTTGAATTGTAGATTTGCTGGCAATTGGCCAAGAGATTCCGACTTGGAATTTTGGTAGAGGTAAATGATGGTGTTTTGAACACGGATATTTTGTTCTCTTGTCATGGCTTTAATCTGGATACATATTGCACTTGCGCAATAATTTACAAAAATATTCATACCGAATGGTATAGGCATCTGTTCGGATTGCAGAGGACGCGAGTTCGATTCCCGCATCAGGAGGACAATAATTTTTCTGACTTTATTTTCTTCGCACTATCTAAATAATTTTGACATTTGTGTGTTTTGACATTGAAGTTGTGGTTGCGCAGGCTCTCACGTCAACCCCGACGGTTCTATACTGATTATTTTAATTGCGCAATAATTTACTCAAAATTTCATAATCTATACTAAGGGCCTGTTTCACAATCTACAAGTAAGTTCTAAGTAGCTTACTTCGCAGATCATTTGACAGTTGTAATATGAAATAAATGTCAATTGAACTACAAAGTAAGCTATTTCGAACTTACTTGTCGATTGTGAAACAGGCCCTTAATATTATAAAGCTGAAGAGTTTGTTTGTTTGGTTGGTTAAACGCGCATACGTTAAAATCTCAGGAACTATTGACTCAAATTGAAAAATTCTCTTTGTGTTGGATAGTCTATTTATCGAGGAAGGCTATACAATAACCGACATTAACGCGACCGAAGCCGCGGGCGACCACTAGCATCTAAATAATTTTTATGTTGTGTGTTAGTTGATTGTTGTACATTGATGTTTTGGTTGCCAGGTGCCCACGTCAGCCCCGGTGTGACAGTGGCGATGTGCGTGCGCAGGAGGGTGTCTCCGCTGCGCACCGCGTTGTACGTGGCTGCGCAGTGCGGCGGGGCCATCGCGGGCGCAGCCGCCGTCTACGGGTAAGTCAGTCGCTACTCAAATAACCCGTGAATCCATAAACGCCACTCAAAGAACGAGTCCTGCTCATCATTTAAGTATGTATGTCAAAATTGACGTTTTTTCATAAAAATTCTGACAGGTATTGTCCACTTAACTTTTTAAGCAATGCTCAAAATTTGACTAGCGTTTCTGTATTCGGGGTTTTGCCTGTTAATGCTTATTTGCACTTAGTTCCAAAACTAAAACTGAAATTATTTGTGTTGGGATATAAATATTGCTTTGCTGCAGAAGAACCAACAAATGGGATAATTAACAAAGTAACGTAGACTTAAGTAACGTACCACGTAAAATTTTTAAAATTAATAAATAAACAAGTCTATAACTAATCTAGAAGCCATTCAGAATATTACACACAAGTAAGCTTAAATTGTGACTGCAACATAAAATTAGTATTTATGTAAGTGATAAGTAATTGCTTAATTGAAATACCACACATGAATTTTCGCAATCAAGGTTCGTTGTCCGTAAAAAAATTAACACACAAAAAATGAATGTTCGTTTCAAAACTATTTGAATTGATCCAGCAGTCAAAGTGACCAGGCGGGATTCAACGAGTACACAGATCTGACCCCAGTTGGTCTATATGTGAAGGTTAGGTAAGTATCGATCCTCTCAGCTGCACACGTCATACGCTGAGAGTTTCAGTTAAATTTAAACTAGTTACGATGTTACTTCGCAAATTCATCCCTATTTACTATGCCCTAGAACATGTTATGTAAATGGCTTGGGCATGCTGGTGTTAGCAAGAATCATAACCATTTGTTCGTAATTAAATTGTTGATGAAGTTTAAAATATCTTCTCACCGAGTTAAGGCCCGGGCGTTCTGCTAACTAGGCCAAATTCATGGAAACAGTGGTTACGACGAAAAAAGCTCGAAATATAAGTGCGTTGTCAACGTGTTGAACAAAGGACCGGTATATTGCGCTGTGTTGGCGGCAAATGTCGCCTACGAAACCGGCTTTATACATATATTTATGAATATAGAGTATAGAAATCACGTCAATATCCTCAAATGGTAGGCAGAGGTGAATTAAACACTCGCTTTTCGCCAATTAAGTTAGGTCCCATGTAATAGGTGGCGAGCATAATTGCTTTCTTGGGCACGTGAATCGTAGTATATTGCTGAATGGTATAAGAAGAATGCTGCTGCCCATACCTTTTTTTTTACTTTTATTTACCTTTTTAGTCACCCACGGGAGAGTTGGGGGTGGTGACAATTGCCGTCACCACACGGCTGGCTACGGCACAAAACGGCTTTGTATGTATGCAAAGCCACAATGCACTAAATAATTAATTGCTCAGATAGCAAACGCTAATGAAACACGATTAAGTTATTGTTAGTTGCGGATCCACAATTATATTCCACACGAGCGTTCTCTGTTTTGCCCTGAGCTGATTAGCGACTGCATAGGATATTTGATGTCTATTTGTCAGAGAATCAACTGACGGACAACTATCTTTGATGTTCTACACGATATATAATTGTAGGAACAGGGTGTTCAATGTCGACATTCTTTTTACATGTTTTAGCTGGTCTGAACACATTGCATATCCAAAGAGGGTTGGAGTTAGGCAGGCGGCCGGCTGTTAAACTTATGCCAAAACCTTGAGCGATATGGATTGGAATGTTGTCATACCAATTACCCTCTCCGTTCATCGGTCTCTCGACCATTCCATCTCTTTGCGATGGTCCATTCCGTCTCTTTGCACCTTTCCGATGTGATGGACGATTTGAATCAAAAGGGAGTGGATGGCTTGATGACGTCTGACCGATATGAATGAAAGAGGAAAAATACTGCGCCGACCCCAGATAGCCTGGGAACACGGCAGGGAGAAGATGAGTTGGTTTGCACACATTGATAGCTATTTGTACGTCTCTCAAGGGTATACCTAAACTACCAATGATGCGCTTGGTCGACGTATGCTCGTATGCGTGGCCTCGCTTCTGACTCAGTTCCTAAGGTTGAGTCCAATGTTCGACTCGTGGCTCGAACAACAGGTGCTATACCATTATGCGTATACAGTATAGCAGATGGTTAATTAGCAATATTAACCACCTGTCTCATATAATATGGTTAATTACATTCAAGTTTCAACAACCTGTTTCAATACACAGATTTACAAGAAATTGAGATTGACAAGACAAACATACCGCATAGTCACCATTTGGCATTCGCAAAAGACAGTTTAGCGTCATTTAAGCAGACAAAGTTATTTGCGCGGCAAATATCATGTGGTATGCTATGCACGTTTCCCGCGACATGAGTACAGAGAGATTCTTTGGGATGGTTGGACATATTGTTGGCGCGTAGAAGAGTTCTGAATCAGAACACCATCACCGTGCTTTGAAAGCCACCATAGGATGTTATTTCCTCCTATCCTCAGAATTAGAAACATTAACCTTTCAATAACTATATATTCAAAATAGAAAAATGGTCGTGGGCTGCCTTTGAAGTAGTTAACATCCACTGACTCTCTCTCGCGTCTATGTTTCATGTTCGTGGCTTTTAGTTACTAAGCAGATATTAAATTATCAAAAATGCTGTAAAACTTCCTCAACAAATAAAATAAAATATATAGCACATTCCTCCTATGTTCTTCAAGCCATGAGCAAGGCCTGGGGCACAGTTGATTTTAATAATTCTGTATGACGATACTAAGGTACTATTGATCGTTCTTGTAAAGTTCTGAATCGACTAGTATTTGCAGGTATATCTACAATGTATGTATAGAAGAGTACACAGAGCGGTACACGACTATTAAGTTGCAATTCAAGTCGGGCCTCCAAGAGCAATAATTATCATTGCTGAATACTTACCGCTTCGCTCGCTGAAATTTCTGTAGTCTGGACTATTTCGCAATCAGGAGTCCACTAACTATGGAACAACTGAAATGATTCCAAATTATATTATTCTACTCGATGAACCGGCAAACGTTGCTTTGCCCTTATCACCTAGGGGTATAAAAAATTGTCTACGACCTACTCTCAGATCTACCAAATAAACACAAAAAAATAAACTAGGTCAAGCCGTTTTAGAGGAGTTCAATACCAAACACGGTGACATGAGATTTTTATACATACTCGTAAATAGATTTAACAAACAATAGTTATAATATACCGGCGGACAGCGCTTATAAATGTTGTAACGGAGAGATGTCATTATTTGAATGTCAAGATGTGAGTATAGAAATCACGTCAATATCCTCAAATGGTAGGCAGAGGTGAATTAAACACTCGCTTTTCGCCAATTAAGTTAGGTCCCATGTAATAGGTGGCGAGCATAATTGCTTTCTTGGGCACGTGAATCGTAGTATATTGCTGAATGGTATAAGAAGAATGCTGCTGCCCATACCTTTTTTTTTACTTTTATTTACCTTTTTAGTCACCCACGGGAGAGTTGGGGGTGGTGACAATTGCCGTCACCACACGGCTGGCTACGGCACAAAACGGCTTTGTATGTATGCAAAGCCACAATGCACTAAATAATTAATTGCTCAGATAGCAAACGCTAATGAAACACGATTAAGTTATTGTTAGTTGCGGATCCACAATTATATTCCACACGAGCGTTCTCTGTTTTGCCCTGAGCTGATTAGCGACTGCATAGGATATTTGATGTCTATTTGTCAGAGAATCAACTGACGGACAACTATCTTTGATGTTCTACACGATATATAATTGTAGGAACAGGGTGTTCAATGTCGACATTCTTTTTACATGTTTTAGCTGGTCTGAACACATTGCATATCCAAAGAGGGTTGGAGTTAGGCAGGCGGCCGGCTGTTAAACTTATGCCAAAACCTTGAGCGATATGGATTGGAATGTTGTCATACCAATTACCCTCTCCGTTCATCGGTCTCTCGACCATTCCATCTCTTTGCGATGGTCCATTCCGTCTCTTTGCACCTTTCCGATGTGATGGACGATTTGAATCAAAAGGGAGTGGATGGCTTGATGACGTCTGACCGATATGAATGAAAGAGGAAAAATACTGCGCCGACCCCAGATAGCCTGGGAACACGGCAGGGAGAAGATGAGTTGGTTTGCACACATTGATAGCTATTTGTACGTCTCTCAAGGGTATACCTAAACTACCAATGATGCGCTTGGTCGACGTATGCTCGTATGCGTGGCCTCGCTTCTGACTCAGTTCCTAAGGTTGAGTCCAATGTTCGACTCGTGGCTCGAACAACAGGTGCTATACCATTATGCGTATACAGTATAGCAGATGGTTAATTAGCAATATTAACCACCTGTCTCATATAATATGGTTAATTACATTCAAGTTTCAACAACCTGTTTCAATACACAGATTTACAAGAAATTGAGATTGACAAGACAAACATACCGCATAGTCACCATTTGGCATTCGCAAAAGACAGTTTAGCGTCATTTAAGCAGACAAAGTTATTTGCGCGGCAAATATCATGTGGTATGCTATGCACGTTTCCCGCGACATGAGTACAGAGAGATTCTTTGGGATGGTTGGACATATTGTTGGCGCGTAGAAGAGTTCTGAATCAGAACACCATCACCGTGCTTTGAAAGCCACCATAGGATGTTATTTCCTCCTATCCTCAGAATTAGAAACATTAACCTTTCAATAACTATATATTCAAAATAGAAAAATGGTCGTGGGCTGCCTTTGAAGTAGTTAACATCCACTGACTCTCTCTCGCGTCTATGTTTCATGTTCGTGGCTTTTAGTTACTAAGCAGATATTAAATTATCAAAAATGCTGTAAAACTTCCTCAACAAATAAAATAAAATATATAGCACATTCCTCCTATGTTCTTCAAGCCATGAGCAAGGCCTGGGGCACAGTTGATTTTAATAATTCTGTATGACGATACTAAGGTACTATTGATCGTTCTTGTAAAGTTCTGAATCGACTAGTATTTGCAGGTATATCTACAATGTATGTATAGAAGAGTACACAGAGCGGTACACGACTATTAAGTTGCAATTCAAGTCGGGCCTCCAAGAGCAATAATTATCATTGCTGAATACTTACCGCTTCGCTCGCTGAAATTTCTGTAGTCTGGACTATTTCGCAATCAGGAGTCCACTAACTATGGAACAACTGAAATGATTCCAAATTATATTATTCTACTCGATGAACCGGCAAACGTTGCTTTGCCCTTATCACCTAGGGGTATAAAAAATTGTCTACGACCTACTCTCAGATCTACCAAATAAACACAAAAAAATAAACTAGGTCAAGCCGTTTTAGAGGAGTTCAATACCAAACACGGTGACATGAGATTTTTATACATACTCGTAAATAGATTTAACAAACAATAGTTATAATATACCGGCGGACAGCGCTTATAAATGTTGTAACGGAGAGATGTCATTATTTTTATCATTTAGTTAGTAAAAAATGACATATATCTCACGCATTTTGGGTAGTTAATTAGTATCTTGAAAAACAATTTGTTTCCTTAAAAATACTTCTCGGGCATAAGTTAGTATGTATGTAGTTTTAGCTAAAATACTTCGAGGAGATAATATGCATAATATGCCTCATTGAACCCGAGTGATGGGTTAGGGCTCATTCTTCAATATTCTTCCAACTATAGCGAGGCTTTCGCCTCAAAAATGGGGACATTCAAAGGTTAATGACGATGTGATGACGAAGATTACTTCACACCTGATTTCGTGTGTTTCGTATCTTTTTTAAGCTCAAAGCTTAATTTGGTGTGCTACAAAGTCCTTTTAGTGTTGTACGAAGATTCTTCTTCTTCTCCCTGCTCTGTTCCCAGTCTATCTGGGGTCGGCGCAGTATGTTTCCTCTTCCATTCATATCGTTCAGACGTCATCAAGCCATCCACTCTCTTTTGATTCATGTCATCCATCACACCGTAAAGGTGCTAATGATGAATGAATGTATTAGAAAAGAGACGGAACGGTCCATGTCGAGAGACCGATGAACGGAGAGAGTGATTGGAATGACAACATTCCAATCCATACTGCTCAAGGTTTTGGCTTAGGTTTGACAGCCGGTGATTATTAAACGGCAAAAAGAAGCGTGCTACTCGGAATTACTCGTAATAGGTATATCTAATTGAAGAAGCGGGATTCCATTTCCATTGAACATGACCTCGGGATTATAGAACATTAAATTATATGCTGTGTTTGGGACGGTATATCGTGGAGATAGAATCTGTTTTTGATTAAATAAATTACAACGCGAATAATACCAACAGCGCCGTCAGCGTCGAAATCCATTTACATCTTTTAAACTGTTGAAGATATATTATATTATTATCCGCACTGTAGGCCCTGCACGGCAGGTGGACATAATCTCTCTCCACCACTTATTGTTTGTCTCGGAATCTAGTGGGAGTTGAGCGAGAGGAAAATATTTTCCTTACTTCGAGGAGATTTTATCCACCTCCTGGGCTAGACAAACTAAAAACGTTATTGAGTGGTACTACACGTTTTATTTATTAACGGCTTCCGTGGTCTAGTGGTTCGGCCACCGGAATTAGATCCCGGAGGTCCCGGGTTCAATTCCCAAGGGAGTACAAATTTGTAGTCGGTTTGGTTGGTGGTAGGACATTTATTCTAGTCCACCTAGCTAGCTACCGCCATCTAATCAAAGTCAGTAGCCATAATAATACTGTTAACAGTATTATTGTGTACCGACAATTTGTGATAAAATGTCGGAACACCATGTCTAGCATAAAAAAGTATTTTTCTCATTAAAGCTAGCTAACAGTACTATTTTGTTTTACGTGAAGTGGAGACACACAGAAACTTGATTATAATTATAGTGACGTTATCTACGTACGTAGGCTAATTGACAAATTTTAGAAAATGGGTTAAAACTTTACCTCTGTTTCTAACTTTTACTAAACATAATTATATTATTTTAAGAAATATAGGCGTTTTACTTATATAAGTATTTTACGTTTATAGACTACAAGAGAAACCCTCGGCCGGTCGAAACTGTCGGCATCTACAATTTAAACGAAGACGGCTTTAATGAAATTAAATTAGAGTTTCTGTGCTGGCTCGAAAACTTTCGTACAATTTATTTCCAAGGCGAATCCTGTGACGGTGTTCCGTCGTCAATTATTAGGGGGCCGCGTTCAGGCAATTTCGTGAGTATTCATAGGGATGTTCGATATTCATCGATGGTGAAGAAATATCGATGTTAACTGAAAAAAATCGATGTTTTGACATCGATATCATCGATTCATCGATGTCTTGACTTCGATATTATCGACTCTTAAGTTATAGGAATAAAATATCGAAACGACAATTAATACCAGTGAGGACGCCATTTACTTCTGAAATATTTGTGCTAAGCATCCACAGCTTTAGAAAACCTTTATTTCAAAGCTGGTCAACTCCTTTTCCAGCAACGGAACAGACTAAATTAGTAAAAATATTAACCTGTTAAAGTTTATAATTTTACTGATTGTAACCAAAACATACTGGGAGTGGAATATTTTTTTTAACTTTTGTAATTTCAATAACACAAATAAAATTTCACGAATATATAATGGACTGTTTTATTTGTTACCGAAAGATCGCTGTTTTTAGAAATATCAATGTTTTTCAATTGATATTTATCATACATCGATACTTTTGGTTCGATGTTATATAACATCGATGTTTTTCTAATATCGATCATCCCTCGTGCCTCTTGCAAAGTTGGCATTTAGGTGGACGTGTTCCGACTCCAAGATAAGTGGTGTAACTTTACCTGCTTGTATTGGATGAGCGAAATTATGCATAAATACATAAATCACGCCTAATATCCCCGAAGGGGTGGGCAGGGTGTTTTAACACGCACGTTTCGCCAATAAGGTTAGTTCCCATGTAATAGGTGGCGAGCCTATTGCCGTTTATCGGGCACGGAAATCTCCGTACATTGTTAGGTGGCCTTAGAGGAACGCTGCTGCCCAGTATACATTGCTGTTTTAACCCTTTATTGCCTTGTACGACACCCGCGGGAGAGATGGGGGTGGTGACAGCGATTTTCTACAGGTGGTTGTTAGCCTAGTGGCCAAACAGAACCGTCTTTGTGAACGTCACGAGACAACTGTGTGGTGCCGGCAGTCACCCATCCAATGACCAGCCTTAGCGAGCATTGCCTAGTTTACGCAATCGCAGGCCGAGCGTGCAATGCCACTGCGCTAGCGAGCTCCTTCTTTGATTTCTTATTAAGGCCCGAGTTCAATAACACGTAAAACAAGCGATTAAAATATAACCGTCAGTTTTTGCCAGTTCACCCATACTGTTAATTGTCAAATAAATACCGGTTAAATAATAATCGACTGTTTGCGTTTTGGTGAACTCGAGCCTAAAAGGGTTACAAATTACAATATATTTCTAAACGGATGAAGCAGTAATTAAGAAAACATTGTTTATACTCTGATAACTCTGTAGTGCAAAGCCGCTTTGATTACCTGCCTGTAGTAGTTGGAAGCCTGGGTAATGAGGCGAGGCGATGAGGCGTGTCAGTTGTCAGAATTCATACCGAACAAGTATTTTGTGTAGCTTAATCCTTAGCTGTGAATTATAGCCCCGTTAACGCTACGCTAGTGTTGAAGAAAAGCTATTGGTTCCTGTAACAAATTTACCCATAATTCTCACTTTAAATGAGACGTTCAAAGAAAATTGTGGTAAGAAAAAGTTGCAAAAGTTACACCAGCATCAAGAATATTTTTCTTTGTTTTTCACAGCCTAGTTTTTGTTGTGCTATTTTTGTAACATTTATATTATAATGCTCAAATAAAAATCAAAATAATAAAGCAACATTCAACTTTTTTAGTCTTGTTTGCAGAAGAGTTGAGGATGGTTTATGATACAAACGAAAGTTATGTTTGTGTCGAAATGCTCTGTGACTTAAATTACGCCCATATCTCCAAAGGAGTAGACAGAGGTGAATTAAACACCAACTTTTCGCCAATTAAGTTAGGTCCCATGTAATAGCTGGCGAGCCTTATTGATTTCTAATGGTAATTGATGTGGACAAAGCATTATGTTTTCCTTCATAGTCAGACAAAAAGCAGGTGCGATTATTATAATAATATAGTCAGTCTCCCCGTGACCACGGCCGCTGTAAAGTGATCGAAAAGTCGGGTTAAATAATAAACATGCCAAACACCTAACCAGACACGAGTCTTCTCCGTAAAAGTTATTTTATTTCAAATGTGTAGTGCTCGTGAAAAAATAAGAGAATATTATAATAATATACATTGTTAAGTAATGAAATCAAAATATGTATATGTATATGGAAACGGGCCTACCCTCTGAAATACTGTCAGATTACCTAAATATAGATCTGACACATTCAATTGAGGGGAAATTTGAAAGACTGCAGAGTACATAGAAAACGGGACGGGCGGAAAACTGATGAAGTATTATAAGCGGACCATCGATCAATTTTCGCCGAGATATCGGAGTTTGAGCGCGATTTTATGGTGTCTATAAAGAATTAAACTTAGTAGCAAATTCCTTTACAAGTATTCATTAACATTGGGACAGAGCGGTTGCGTTGAAGTATTGTTTTTTTTATTTTTATCTTTACTATACTACATACATACATAAATCACGCCTATATCCCCGAAGGGGTAGGCAGAGGTGAACTAGCACCCACGTATCGCCAGTTATGATAGGTCCCATGTAATAGGTGGCGAGCCTATTGCTATTTATCGGGTACAAAAGTCGCAGTAGGTACATTGCTAGGTGGTATAAGAAGAACGCTGCTGCCCCTTCCTCATGACTGATTTATCCTTAGTCGCCTTGTACGACACCCACGGGAGAGATTTGGGGTAGTGACAATTGTATTCTACTCTGCCGTCACCACACGGCCTATACTACATATTTTAAGTTATAAAGATAATATATGGCCAGATTTTTTTCTTATTCCGATGCGGGAATCGAACCCGCGTCTTCAGTAATATTTCGTGGGGGTATCGGATCTGCCTTTGATGATTCGTGAGCGGTTTTCTGATCGATAAACAAGGACGTTCCTTTGTCCGAAATAATGAAAGATGCCGATTTGAGTAAACCTATCGAAGGCTAATTTATCTAAAATCAAATTTTAACGCGTGTAATATATTTTCAAAAAATGTGTAGGCACCGTATGTTGGCAATATAACGCATATAAAAGAGACCCAAATCAAAAACACCTTTCTTGCAAAAATAAGTCTCAATGCCAATTATATTTTTTAATTATATCTAGCCCAAAGTATCCTAAGCACTTGTGTTATGGATACTAGGTGACGGACATATTTTTAATATAATTATGAATATAAATGTTAAAAATATACTACATAAACATATACACAACCATGACTCGGAAACAAGCATTTGTGGTCATCACAAAGTTTGCCCCTACCAGGATTACCAAGCAATCTGAGCATTCGACCAAGGCGGCCGTCAAGTAATCAAGTATATTATATTAATAATATCATTGGTCAATGCCAAGCATTTTGAACACACAATGTTCCGAAGCATTTTTTTTAGCCGTGTTAATTATTTATTGTATGATACTTTATTTCAGCATTCTAGCTTAGACTGGTTTGTAACGATGAAAATTCAGCTGCTCATTTTTAAAGTAAACATTCAAAACTGATACATGCTTTACTACGCGCCGACGATTACAATAATTTATAATATGACAAGTTGACAATCATTGAATTTAAATATTTAAATATCGAAGAATTTAGATCAAAATTCCAGTATTTTAAATGCGCCATCCACTTTCCACTTTTTATAAATGAAAATTCTCTCTCCTGAATATAAATTTATCTTTTTCAAAGCACTAATACGAGCCTTTTACAAATGAACATGTTTGGTCTAATAGAGTAAATCTGACAAAGGAATCAACATGCCTGAAGCCAGACGTCTGATAACCCAGTTGTCAATCAGGGAGCGAAAACATCTGTCTCTTTAAAGGATCTCACACACAACTGTGTATTATATTTTTTTGTGTTTAGTTTCATATTTGCTTGGCAAGTTGTAGAGTGTGGCAATGCTCGAAGATTATGTAGGTATGATTTTTTTAAGTGGCATGCGAGACGTAGTGAATCATTTATAGAGTGGTAGTGAAATGAGATACCCAATATTATTAAATTGCGAGCTATAAACGGATGAGGGATAAAATTTCTTAATTAAAATACATTGTTTTAATTGAAGTAGAGGCTTGTAGCCTGCAAAATATGTAGTTTTAAAAATGACGGTAGTTTGTGACCACGACAGACAACACGACCATTCAATGCTTTCATAATATTATAGTGGCTTTGTATATAATTAGAAAAGATCGTACTGGCCGACTAGTGACTAACTAAAACTTTTTCTTGTAAAGTTGAATTCCTCTCCTTACGTTATTTGTGGTAGGCTTCTCCTCTCGCATCCTCTTATATTACTCACTTTTTCCTATTTCTTGCCATCTCCTCAGTCACAGCTATCACCTTCAATTCATATTATTCACGTATCATGTATATTTTATGTCCAGTTTTGGTCACATGCATTTGTTTATTTCTCACAAGATGTCGATGAAGCTAATGATTATAATGACATAGTTAGATCTATTTTAAGTAGATTAGGAGTTATATATAGACTACTACCTGGTCTACTTACCACATTCTAGCTGCCTAACTATTCCACATTAGTTCCACATTTCTACAGACCACATTTTAGCTGCCTAACTATCTCTGTTATTTTTAGTAATGTAACATGAAATGGCAGGCGATAAAACTTCAGTAAGCTTAATTCTATCTATAGATACAGTGTTGAAACATTTAAGTAGTATTACTTATCCAGTAGAGTAGACTATTTCCAAACTTATCTATTCTTGATGCTGATTGGATTATTGATGTGGGCGTACGAATATTACTATATTTTATCGTCTTAGTGAAATGTAACATCAGAAATGTTACTGATATAAAGTTTCAACGGGGAAACCTCATTACTGATTCTATTTTATTACGAGCAGGATAAAGCTATTTAGGGTACTTAACTTAGCGTCTTCCAGTGTATACCTACATACGACTTCTAGTTGATATTCTTTAGGCTAGGATTATTCTTTTTATACAAATTGATTGTCAATATTCTTTACGTAAGATTTATTTTTTAAAATATGCAGAGGTTACATAATTCGAATTTTAGAAACTGTTAGAAAATATTAAAACACTATATCTGGCCGTTAGCAAAACTTCTTGCAGTTCCAAAATCAAAAGATATCTAACTAACTAATAAGATAATGCGGGGTATAATTTTTAGGCGTGACCACCTCTCCCGACCCCACACTTGCCAAAAGAAATGTAAAAGCTGCGGTTGCTCTAAAATCCATTTTCAAAATCGACCCGCTTGACAAGTTGACGTGCACCGCATTACTCAAATAGCGGGTTCTTGAATACGTACCTTTTAAATCGTCTTAAAACCGATTGCAGTGAAAACGGCAGGAAATTTAAAAGAAGCGAAATGGAATCTCAAGCTCCATGAGTTCTTTTAGCTATACGAATTATAAGGAGAGCTTAGGTTAACGTAATTACTAGTCTCTATTACTATTTTGTTTTATAAATTTTAGACAAATTGAATTAAAATGTTCTAAACAGAATTATCTTTGTACTTGTCAGAAATCTTATTTTTAGTGAGTAGTAAAGCTCTTTTTGTACCCTTTGGCTATTCATGTGTAAAGTTAAGTGAATCAGACAGAATTTAATTTCTAATTCGAATCAATAGAACTCGAGCCACTTCTTAAAAAGCAGTAAGTTGCTGCTAAGAGTTACAACATTTTGCATGTAGATATCTACTATATCTTACATTTCATATCTATTTTACTTTTAGTTTAATCACGTTTAATCCAAGTACCTACCCCTTCGGGGATATAGGCGTGATTTATGTATGTATGTGTGTATGTAATCCAAGTACTGTCTGAACCAAATCTCATATAGATTTAGGGTTTACATCGAATGACCAAATATCAACTAGGTTTCAAAAGTATCAAGACACACGCGACCAGACTTATCAATAAAAAATTCTTTCTCTGCGAGATGTCACTTCCTTTCATCTTGATACGGACCCTTTACAGCTTTCATCGATACAACTTTAATGTTTACGCTGTATTTTATAAGTGCTGTATTCCCTTGTGCACACATGCAACCTCAGAAGGGAAGGTTAAGTATAATACAGACGTTATAGCTATGGGAGTAAGTGTTAATTTTGTCTGAGCGAGAGGCTTGATGCACGTGCTGCGATGTGATGCACGTGTGCGATGCTCCTGCGCACCATCTGCTCGTCGGAGTTCAGTGCACCGCAGATGCCTTCAAATTTAAAATGAAACCGAAACTTATAGTTATACTTTTGAATAATAACAATAATTTTTGTACTGAAAGAATATCAGGGAACCTATTATAGGCAATACGTAGAACGTAGCATTTATAAATGCATTCTTAAAAAAAAATCAAGATTGTTATTTTATTCGAAGATAGTAAGAGTTAAATTAAAATATAAGTTGGCGATTCTTGGACAGCAAATAAAGATTCTAATATATCTCAAAACAATAACTGAAGGACACCAAATCCCTAATGTGTCACTGACATGGCTTCATTGCTACATCATCAAAGCTCTGTCCGTCAACAGTAAATTTGGTACTTTTTGCCAAGTGCTTATATTCCATATTTCATGTAGGTCGTTTGTATCTTCCAGACCAAGAGGCTGGGTCAGACTAGTATCACAGTAAACCCCGAACAGTAATACGTCTTCATACAAACTGGCCGCTGCCCATTAGAATGTGTGCTTTCGTACTCGGCGCCGTGCAGGCACGCACTGTGACGCACACACTGACATAAAATACGGTGGCATTAGGGGGCGGTAGTCTTGGCCCGCTTGCCCGTGCGTTCGGTGTCATCGCGCGTCTACAAGGTGATTGCACGTTCGCTCGCTGCTCGTTCCCGCCGGGCACATTCTCGCTTACAGCGACGGCTTAAGGGCCGGTTTTTCGATGCATAGTTAACTGTTAACCAATTAATGTTTTCTTATATTTGCACGTCGTTTTATTTCAAATGTTAACCAATTGTTAAACATTGTTACTTATCTTTAAATATGACTGATATTTAACAATTAGTAACAATATCAGACTGATATATCCATTAGTAACTAAAATTGTTACTAATGGTTACATAACAGACTGATATTTAGCAATTAATAACAGTTTTTAACAATTGGTTGAGATAACTATGGATCAAACAACCGGCCCTTACTCACGCCAACGCAAGAGTAGGCTAATAACTCGCCGACAGGCCGCAGATAATCTACTGCTCTGCATATACTGTGCTAGTATTCATTAAAAGCCTGCTTCAGCTTGCAGGCGACAGCTTGATCCCTTGAGGGGCGTTTCCGAGCATGTTGAAGAGATAAAACTGCTAAAAGATTGGAAAAACAATTTAATATGGACGAAAATTTCGCCAAAGCGCCGGAAGCTCTATTCTAGTGGGTGTATCGGAATTGGGTTCTTTTTCACTGTAAAGTCAGTCAGTGCCTTACCAAGCTCTGCCCGGCTAGCATGTCCACCGAAACACTTTTCCCAATGTAGATCAATGATCAACTTGGGGCACCCCATTGGTAACAGGCCCCAACCAACAGTATATCTAGAGAGGGTTGGTCAAATTCAAATCTATGCTGCTCAAGGTATTGGCTTAGGTTTTATAGGCTGTAGCAGTATAGGTTTGAACGTTTTCAAGCCAATCACTCTCACCGTTCATCGGTCTGTTGATATCGACATTCATTACTTTTCTATACATTCATTGAATTAGACCAGACTTTCTAATACATATGTTAGGTACATTTGTAAATCAAGAGACAGGGAAATAGAGTGTCATATTATATACAATATCATTTATCATCATCACCAGCCCTTTGATGTCCCCACAGCTGTTGCACGGGCCTTCCCTGTGTATGGAAGAATAGAGGGATTGGGTCATAACTCACAAAGCTGGCCTTATATATAGTATACTCAAACATTTTTACGCCTTTAGGTTAAAACGTATAAGTTAATAAAACTACGTCAAGGGTATCATTTGCAGCAAGAAATTAAGAGTATCTACCGACGTGACCAAAATAAATGATTAAAAAAGCGTGCAAAGAAAAAAAAATTGTGGTCAAGTACACTCGTTCGCTTAAAACATATGCTTTCCTCTGGAACATTTAAAATGTGAAAGGGTGGGAATATAAAAGGGTATATAACAGCTTCAGCGGGATCAAGATTCGAACACGTTCGACCCTTATCTTTTATGATGGAAAACGAGCGTTTTCGGGTAAAATAGTAGTCCGTAATATTGTATTGGGGAAATTGGAACATCTATCATAACATCAGGTGTGATCGGGAAAAATGTTGAGTAAAAAACTAAGTCTCCTTTTTATATTATGACAGCTAACCAAAAAATTATAATTACAGTGTTAAGAAAATATTTATCAGAAATCAAAGGGAATATACCTACACGTGGGAGTAAAACCCATGTTTAAAAAAATGTGGATGTAAATACACCTCTGCTAAAGACACATATACCTACTACCTCTAGTAAGCCTGATTTATGTACCCTTCTTTCTCTGTTCTGTGTATGTGTTCCTATGTATATATGAAGGTTTTCAACAGGTTTTAAAAATACATATTTCAAAATATTTTCGTTTTTATAGGCCATGTCCTACAATCCTACTCGTAAAACTATGGTTTCTTTTATAATCAAACTCCTATAAGAAAGAGCTCTAGGAAGAATTTTCGTTTCGCACATTGTCTGATCCATAGAGAAAAGTACATACACATACATACGAGCTTATCACGCCTATATCCCCGAAAGGATAGGCAGAGGGGAATTAACACATACATGTAATATAAGCTTACAAAAAGACCCAAACTTGTGTTAACTTTAAATGAAACATCGTTTTTTCCACAGATTAAATATTGCAATATTAATAAGACAAAAGTGAAGCGAGCTTTTTATCCTGCGGAGTGTATTCGGATACATATTACACAGCCAGTTATGTCGGAATAACGTGCAGCCGCAGCGTAGCCAGGAATTGGTTGAATTTTTAATACCTCCATAGTGGAGTTTATCAACTGTACCAGCTTATTAAGAGAGCCACCACTTTTATTCGAGGCGTATTTTTAATGTTACGGGAGTTTCACATTTATTTCTACAGCTAGGTAGGTAAACAGAATTTTTAACCAGTTTTGTTTACTACATAAATCACGCCTTTCTCCCCTAAGGGGTAGACAGAGGTGTTTCTGTCCTCACGTTCCACCAGCTTAGTTCAGGTCCCATGTAATAGCCGATGAGCCTATTGCCATTCGTTATAAATTACTTCAGAAACAGTTTAACTGCCGCACTCAGAGACGTCAAATAACTTTAATGAGTACTTAATGTCAAAAAGTTAAAGCATTTTTAGACCATAGGCATTTTTTTACAACAAAATGCCTATTGTAATAAAAATTAGCATGTTTTACGGGACATAGGCTTTACAAAACTCTCTCAAGTATACTTAATTATATCCAAACGATATTCAACCTTAACTATTTTCACCTAAGGTGACAAATTGACGAGTAGTTGTCCGTTCAATAACAAAAACATAAACTGAGACTTAACAACAATAATTATGTGACAATGTAGAGCAAATTATCGATGCTCCAATAAACAAGGACTTAATTGAACTTAAGTTGCTGGACAATGGTTTAAATTTTAAAAATGTAGGTATACAGTTTATTTGTGCAGGTCATACCGAATATAATTTGCGCCGTATTTCTATAAAAGCTATTTTTTTAAAAGTCACTGCGAAAACATCTCGCACTCTTTGTCTTTTTTGTTCTATGCAGTATATTCTATGCTGCAATGAATATTCGGATTTTGCATTTTTTTTTGGTTTAGCGATATATCTCTGGTGTTTTCAATTCCTATTAAACTTTTGATATTTTAGTGCTATTTTTTTCTAATATGGTTTGTCGAAACGTGGGTGTTATTTCACCTCCTGCCTAGGGGATATAGGCGTGATTTATGTGTGTATGTTTTTTACACCAGGCTACCTACTAATTGGCTAAGCAATCAGTTTGTGTACTAAGTAAAATAACAAATACAGCCTCATTGGAGCGCGTAAAATGATTTTGTCATGTTTACCAGTGTTTTTTTACACAAGAACCTTCTGAGTTTTCTTTTCTGTCATTATACATACTGCATGTCTGAAACTCGATGAAACATAACAAATTCCGTCCAGCAGGCCTAGCACGGGACGTGGACAAAATCTCTCTCCACCACTTGACAGTGTTCTGTCTCGGGATTTGGTTGGAGTTAGAGCGGGAGGAAGATATTTGCTTTTCCCCGAGGAGATTTTGTCCTGTTTGTGTAATAAAATAACAAATACAGCCTCATTGGAGCGCGTAACACAGTCCCGTGTCCTAATAAATCGTTGATAGCAACACTTAACGGAAACAATACCATAGACAACGCCGAGGAGAACAACAGAAACATTCCTTTTTATTTGTCATCACTGCGAGATTACTTGTTTTCGATAAAGTTTTAGGAATTATGGTTTCCCGTGGATTTGGACTTGAATGAATATAATATTGTTTTTATTAAAAAGTGCTTATTGAACGCATGATAGCGATTATTTGATGTGTGATCAGTAATTTTTGATGACTTTATCTGAGTTCTTCATGTTATCGAACCTTAGCTGAATTCGAATGAAATTCTAGGAAGAAATAGCACTAGAACTGTGTATGAAATAATTAAGCACATTTGTCTATTAGACGAGTTGTTCGTCATATGCACGTTATCATATTTTTTGCCTAGCAATAGTCTGTCTTCTATCGCGACTGTATTCTTTTAAGAAAGCGTTTTTTTTTCATTTCTGACGCCTCACCTCTCACGATGGAGTGCTAGCGCCGCAACAAAATATACAGTGCTTGTTTACAAACAAACCCTTTTGTTATTGATATGCTTATGTTCGACATATGTTGATATTTGGGAAATATGTACAGCATGCGTGTGAACAATTTGAACATGTTCGTTGAGTAGTGAGATGATGGGTATCGTTTATTTAGAGTTGATAATACGTATTTTCATATCATATCATAGTCCTACAGCACCTAAGCACAAAGTCAAGGAGTTTTACGCGACAGAAAGAGTTGAAGTACACATTAAAGAGTACGTTCAGATAGCAAAGGATGTAAATTTTTTTCCATTATTTAATCATGACAATAAAAGGATTTTCCACACGCCGACCAAACCGACGCTTTCTCTTTTTCTTCTTCATCTCCCTGCCCAGTTCCCAGGCAATATGGGGTGGACGCAGTAGGTATGTTTCCTCTTCTATTCATATCGGTCAGACGTCATAAACCCTTTTGACTCATATCATCCATCACACCGGCAAGGTGCTCGTGATGAATGAATAGAACAAACCGCCGCTTGCTAAAATAGATAAAATGTATTTAGGGCCTGTTTCAGAATCGACGGGTAAGTTCCGGTTAGCTTACTTGGCAGTTAAATTGACTTAAATTTCATATTACAACTGTCAAATGATCTGCCAAGTAATCTAACCAGAACTTACCCGTCCATTGTGAAACAGGCCCTTATGAGGATAATGTTGTTAGTATTCGAGATAAATTATAGTCCCTGAATTAATGTGTTTTACCTTTTTATCATTGGTCTCCAGGTTTAGCGACACGAATCTCTTGCCTGTTCCATGTACCCCAAATAAAATGTTACGAACCCGATTCCGTTCGACATTCCTACGTAACATCCGCCCACTCTATTAAATATTTTGCGTGGCCCCGGTGTGATATTGTAAGCATGTCCCGAATACCTGCCGACACATTGTGTAGGTCCACATGAACCGCCATTGTGCATTGTACGACATTAATTCATTACAAAGGAATCCGGCAACCTTGAAATTTTTACCTGGCCATTGGAAATTACTATAAAGAAACGGACCATATGCAGGTGGGACCATCTATTTCATCTATTATCTACGCCTGATAAATTGGTTGGGTGTCCGATGTCGTTAAGGTTCGCTTATACATATCCATACACTAGTGATCGCCCGCGGCTTTGCTGTAGTGTTTGTCGGTTATTTTATAGCCTAAAGCCTTCCTCGATATATGGACTATCCAACGCAAAAAGATTTTTTTCAATTTGAATCAGTATATCGTTTCTGAGATAAGAGCGTTCAACCAACCAAACAAACAAACTATTCAGCTTTATAGATAGTATATTTAAGTAAGAAACACAAATCACGCATTCTTAAACAAATCATCGGCCCTTGTAATAGGGAGCGTGCCTATTTGTCCCCGAAGGAGTAGGTAGAGGTGAATCACCCACGTTTCGCCAATTATGTTAGGTCCCATGTAATAGGTGGCGAGCCTATTGCCATCTTTCAGGCTCATTAATCGCAGTATGCTGCTAGGTAGATATAAGAGGAAAGCTTCTGCCCATTACTCATAGCTGCTTTAAACTTAGTGGACCTAATGGACATAACTTCTTCCAAGTCCCCCTGGCTAGCTATCACCATCTTATTAAAATTTGGCGCAATAATAATAATGGTAACAGCACTTGTGTTCCTACAATTTGTGATAAGAACCCAGCCCCTCTGTTGTTGAGGGTTCAAGGTGAAGAAACCATCTTTGGCCCATATCTTCACATACCATCAGGCGAGATGTAGGCCAAGAGCTTCCCTGCCTGGCATAAAAAAAAACTTTTGTGTGTACCCATCCACGTTACATGATTATCTCGCAAGCCATCCATTATATCGGCGAAGAACAATTTAATGTCTTAACTAACTAGCTCCGGCGAGTTCGGTACATGAAACGGGGCCCATAAATTCGGGATGAGAAATAGCTTATTTCGTTCTCCGGCTCATAAATTACATCCGTGCCTTTAATTGAATCAATTCAGCAGTATCGCCGTTACGGAGGGGACACTGGCAGGTCAATTATATCACTAGGCTAATGTCATCAGCTTAATGCCGGAGAAAGATAAGGACATTTCTGCCTGAGTTAATATAAGGGAAACTAGTACTTACAGTAATTAGCCCTCAAGCAGTCGGATTCAGGGTTCTAAACTTTTAGGACTGCTTTAAAAGAAAATTAGTTATGGAAGTTCAAAAAAGAGTAGTCTTGATGAGGGAATCGAACCCGCTTCCTCTGCAGAGAGACGAACGAACGGTATAAGCATCTGCCTGAACTGCAGAGGACGCGGTTTCGATTCCCGCATCAGGACAAATAATTTGTACATTTACCTACACACATGCACACCCACGCCTATATCCATAGGTGAATTAGCACCCACGATTAAATGTTAGGGCCCATGTAATAGGTGGCGAGCCTTTTGCTATTTATCGGGTACAAAAGTCGCAGTACATTGCTAGGTGGTATAAAAGGAACACTGCTGCCCATTCCTTTTTACCTTAGTCGTCTTGTACGACCCACAGGAGAGATTCGGGGACAGACATTGTATGTATTCATTTATATTAATCATCACGGACATTGAACGAAGACGAAAAATCGATGTTGGCCACCCATAGAGGCATTTTAGATAAGTGGTCGTACGCATTGAGTGAACTTGCCTGAAAGCCTACTCCATATAGGTGGGCCATATGAACATGGAACGACAGAGACAGGGCGCCGAATACCAGAATAATTATGAAACTTTCAGTCGGTTGTATGTATGCAAATGTTTGTGAATTAGCGTTAGAAATGAGACTCCATACTAAAATTTGCCGTGCGGTTTCGCTTTGAAGGAAACTTCAAAAGCATGCTCTGACCCTTTGAGAAAAGACTTTGTTTCGTTTGAACTACATGTTGCTACATTTCTCTTGCTACCACCCTGTGTTTATTTTGAGGACGACCCATCAAAAACCGCGTAGTAAATATATGTACATACTGGTGGTTGCCCGCGGCTTCGCTGGCGTTAATGTCGGTTATTATACATATAGCCAATAGCCTTCCTCCATAAATGGACTATCCAACACAAAAAGAATCTTTCAATTTGAATCAGTAGTTCCTGAGATTAGTGTGTTTAACTAAACAAACAGACTAACTCTTCAGCTTTATAATATTAGAATAGATATTTTTGTTTTAGTACTTTGTGCATAACAAAAGCCAAAAATAGATTGAGATTTTTCACTTTTTAGTGTTCCGTACCCGGAGTGTAAGTGTAAAACGGGACCCTATTACTTAAGACACCGCTCTCCCTAGGCTGTATCTCATGAATCGTGATAGTTAGACAGTTGAAAGTTCCACAGATGATGTATTTCTATTCTATTGCCGCTATAACAACAAATACTAATAAACAGAATGAAATAAATATTTTAAGGGGGGCTCCCATTTGCTGTTTTTTTTATAGATAATGTGCGGAACCCTTCCTGCGCTAGTGCGACTCGCACTTGGCCGGTTTTAGTACTTATACGTTTTATTTTACATATTTAAGATTTACCAACTCTTAAAATGTACATTAATAATATTCATTATACTGTCAAAACGTCCGAATGTAACGAGTGGCCTGTTTCACAATCGACAAACAACAAGTTCTGAGTAGCTGACTTGGCAGGTCAATTTTGAAAGTTGTAATTGTCAATTGAACTTAAAAGAAAGCTACCCAGAATTTACTTGTCGATTGTGAAACAGGCCCGTCATAATTGTCTTATTTTTCATCGACTCTGACTAATAAATATGACATTTCAATCAAGATTTATCACCTCATATACATGCATAGTTTTAGATAGAATAAAAGAATAAAGATCTCAATTGTTTTCCGGATACAAAGTCTTAAGTGCCCACGCTCCATCCAGGACAATTTCTTGAATTATTATTTTTATTCTATTGTACGCAGTGAATTATTCTATAGCAGCAGTTACTGAATAGAAATTCTTTGTTTATCGCCCTTATTGTGTTGTAAGTGGGTGCTTTTTGCTGCAGCAGCCGTTTCAGAGACCATTTCGTCTATTGTCCGAATAAGTGGTGCAATTTAGTCCGTCCACGACACGTATTGTGCTCATTACGGACCTCCGCAGAGGAGCCGCGTCTTGAGCAACCCCAACAGCTGACATTGGTAATTCGAAGCAGCCTTTTTGTTTTTAATCAAAAGAGGTTATTATAATTGTTAGGTTTGCTTCTGGTAACAACCCATAATAGTCCACGTGGCTGTATGTGCGAAACCGTTGCATTCCCAATTCTCATTGATTAAAGTGAACCAGTTTGGCGCCAATTATAAACGTCACTAATTACATTTTTCCACACTAATTAAACTTTAATTTTCCACAAATATTTTTAGAACAAGTACCTAATTCCTTCATTTCCTTCGATATCAGAAGAGAATAGCTAGGGCTCTCAATAACAACTTCCTTCTATGATATAATTATCTCTTAATTAGTGCAAGACAAGGCGAATGAATAGGACAGAAGATTCTTCGCCAATCACTTCATCATCTTCTGTCCTATTCCCAGTTAATCGGACGTCGGCGCAGTAGTTTGTTCTTGCATTCATATCGGTCAAGCGTCACAAAGCCACCCATTCCTTTTTAAATTCATATCATTCGATCGGTTTGGAGATCCTTTGGGGAGACCTATGCTCGACAGTGGGTGTATCTCGGCTGCAACATAATATTCCCTGCCTGTGCTAGTAAAAAATAGAAATGCTGTACTGTTTTTTACACACGTTTCGGGTCCTTGCCCACTTTCTCTAAGCAGGACAAGTCCAACTCAACGAAGGCTTGATGATTTTACGATGGAACCCTAAATAGATAACTATGTCTATCTAAAGAACTCAATTATATTCAAACTCACAGCGTCATTCAACAGATAAACGCTATGTATCTTTAAGCAAACAAGTCAATATATTTACACAACGTCCTGATTTATGAGCATACATGTAATATATATCCAATACGAATTGATAGCAATCGCTCGCAGGTTGGTATACAGCAATTTCGACGCTGAAGCACAAACAAAGACGAATTTTTCAGTAGCATTTAGGCACAGAGTTATTGTTTCGTTTATATTTCGGCCATTTGTAGGTTCAATATTCAAAGGTTCCAAAGTTAGCTATTGCATGCTACTACGAGTATGTCTGCTAAAATCAAGCCTATTTATCCAAAGACGCAAGTTTCGCTAATTATGTTCGGTCCACATACTATAATATTGACATCTATCAGGCCCGTAAGTCACAGTCACAGACTTGATACATTTGTGGTCACAGTATATTAAAACTCTGCTGTTAAATGATCATCGCTGAACTATTGTTTTTAAGTGAAAATAATTGTAATTATTTTTCCTGCCTCAGAAGACATAGCACTAGATTTTTTTGATGTTTGGTGGTTTCTTTCTACTAGATAATAATTGGTATAAGAAACTGAATTTGAATTATTTTATTTGTCTTTTGCTTAATTTTATTAACACTTTCTGCTTTTGTTTTTATTGTTTTTTTACAAACCCGCCCACTACTACCTTGCAATAATGAGGCAAAAAGAAGAGATTGCTTATTTATAGAGTCACCCGGTCCGTAAGTATTGAAGGTTATATCTGGGTCATCTAGGTTAATAAGATATCCAGAATCCCAGATGGATAAAAACGGAATCTAGTAATAGCCTTCCGATTGTTGTATTTCTACTACAATGTATCATAACGTGTTTACTAAAGGAAAAATTATATAATATTCTCTAGATTAATATGTCTGTTAGAAGCTCACTGTGATAACACTCATAATTAGAAACGCTCAGTATACGGATACGGATCCCTGCATTTATCGTGCGAGGTCTACTAAGTTTGTTTCGCTTAATGAGAACCATCTTTGTTGTGAGGCAATTTCTTTGTTAAAAGAAAACAATGCCATATTTCTCTAATATATCTGCTATTCCTTTGTTTACACTGGCATGTATGTAAATAATCTTATACATACTTTGCACCCCGTATATATATATTTTCCGTCTCTTTCCCGTGGGTGTCGTACAAGGCGACTAAGGATAAATCTGAATATGATTAGGAATGGGCAGCAGCTTTCCTCTTATACCACCTAGGCTGGCAATGTACTGCGACTTTTGTGCCCGATAAATGGCAATAAGCTTTTGTGTCCGATAAATGGCAATAGGCACATATGACTTGACATATTTGGCGAAACGTGGGTGATAGTTCACCTCTGCCTACCCCTTCGGGGATATGACTATTTTTTGTTTAGTTTAGTTGCCCCAGTTGCTCCTGCTACGTACAATCCTAAATAGAAGGACCTTTTAGGCATACCTGGCTGTCACATCATTCGTCGACAGAGACGACAATATTGACACCTATCTAAAAGGATTATGTAGCATAAATGGTACCTACAGACATGGCCGTCTTTAACTATGTTGGGGCCCTTGGGCACACAAGAATTTGGGACCCTTTTGGAATGTAAAGAAACTGAATTATACAAATAAAATTGTGAAAAGAGTGTTTGTGCCCGACAGAAATGTTTAGAAAATAAATGGGAGAGAAACAGTCGGGCCTTCGGGGCCCTGGGCACTGGTCCCGTGTGCCCTTATGGTTAAGACGGTACTACTTACCGGTACGGATCTTCTACAGTAATAACTTTACATCTTATCAAACCGACAGATTTATAGGTAAGTAATTATTTGCACCCGTGTTACTAAGGCTCGAGATAGGCTATTCGGCCGCCCTGATACAAATGCACACAGATATATTGTATTATTAAATCTGTGCAAATGCACTTACTGTACACTCAGTATTTTTCGTTTGTCAATTTATTTAAGATTTCGTAAATAAAACGGTAAAACACAAAACAAAACGTAAATAAAACACAAAAATAAAACGGTTTTATTTTTGTGTTAACCTTAATTAACTCTATTATTACCATTTTTTTACTATTAAAGTGTGACAACATCAGTTTTACACTACGACTAACTTAAGATTATGTTTTATAATAAGTGGGATCCAGTTTTATTCCTTTGCTTTCGACATCTAAGTCCGGAACGGGTATGCCAATACAGAGGTATACAGGTAATATCAACATTATAATCTCATAGGTCCGAATGGTCTAACTTATTAAGGTTCACACTGACCCCGTTGCAAGGATTACGAGGGTCTATAATTTATAACTGAAAGCGGAGGTTTCCTTGCAAATAACCAACAACGAATTTTTGTACACAAATTCTGCACAGATCTCATAAATTGTGCATGTTATGTTACGTTGTCACCATGCATAATACCCTCGTGTCACTTTGTTGTATTTTTAGGGAACTTTGGTGCAAATTTTTTATCTGTTTATTTTTGTTATCTACACAGTGGATTTTTTTAAAGAATGCAATTCATTCGATTTACTTCTGTATAAATTCCCATTGTAACTTTTACATAATGCCGTGTGGTGACGGCAGAGTAGAATACAATTGCCACCACCCCAAATCCCTCCCGTTTCACAAGGCAACTAAGGATAAATCAGTGATGGGAATGGGCAGTAGCGTTCCTCTTATACCACCAAGCAATGTACCTACTGCGACTTCTGTGCCCGATAAATGGCAATAGGCTCGCCACCTATTACATGGGACCTAACATAATTGGCGAAATGCGCGTGCTAGTTCACGTCTGCCTATCCCTTCGGGGATATAGGCGTGATTTATGTATGTATGTATTTACTTTTACATAATATATCACTAACCAGCTCCTCTAGACAATTGGTCATTTTATTCGACCGAATAGAATACAAATGTATTATTTCATTCATTCATTCAAATGTATGAAATTTACGTATTTTTGAGAAAACAACAAAGCGACCGTCGTCGTGTCAAATGTAGGAGAAGCTGTCAAATATTTATTCGCTCGAATTTATGTAATTCTCAAGTGTAAATTACGAACTGTCGTTATAATTCTCTTCATACAAACACAGTGTTTAAGGAAAATAATTAATCAAAATACTGATGCAAATTTCGAATGATCGCGTGCGTAATACACATAAGTTTTTATGTATTCTGTAAAAGAAAAAATAATTGTGGTACACAGCCAACATACAGTCAAAAGCACGTCTACCACACTGGCTACCACAAAATTTCAAACTTTCTCAATCGATTTTGCGCTTTACAACCAGCAAGTAAAGATTGACAATCGATTGAGTAAACAAATCATTTAAATATTTAGTAGTTCTGTGTTGGTGTTAAGTTTGGTTGTATACAACAATTTAATACAAACATGTTTCCTACTATTCAACAAGCGACTGATTACAATTTTAGTAGGTAAAGCCCGTTACACAGTTGTGATAATTAAATAAGTACTATCCATTTCTTGTTAAAGATCGTTTCGCTAATGATGGCGGGACTGTAGAAGGGAGGTTATTCGGAGTAATTTGCGCGGGAACGGCAATAAAGACCTCGTCAGTTTTCATGGTAATTGCTGTGCGCTAAATACGTTTTTTTCATTAGGACCGAGGGGAAGGAGGTTTGCATTAAATGTTGTCTACACCACACATCACGCAACTTGAAATTGTAAAGATTCTTTTAGTCCGGCCAATTTAGACATTGACTCTTGCAAAATTTTCTAGACAACTGAAAATTTGCATAGATGTTAGGGACACCATTGTTATGAAGTGTTGTGAAAAGTCCCTATCGATCCCATGTCTGCAAAGAAGCCTTTTTTGACAATGGTGTCCCTAACATCTATGCAAATTTTCAGCTTTTTGGGAATTATTGCAAGGGTACCCCTATTTTTACAGCTGAATTGACCGAACTATTTTAGAAGTGAAGCTTAACACATACACACAAATATAACCCCAGCTTATCCCCGAAGGGGCAAAGGTTTATTATTTAACCCCAGAATTCGGCAATTGTTTTTGTCCCCTGTAAGGGGCGAGCTTATTGCCATCTATCGGGCACGTAAATCGCAATATATTGCTAGATGGTGTAAGAGGAACGCTGCTGCCCATTACTCGCCGCTATCTTAACCCTTAGCCGCCTTATACGACACCCGTGGGAGAGATTGAGGGAGGGAATAGTGTCACGACTCAAATGTAGTTTTAATCCTTTGACCTGCTTTGAATCTTCAATCGATAACTCGTTTCCACTGCTTGCGGTAGGCGAATGTCTCAAGATATTCGGTAAAAGCCTACCTGCTAATGCAAATTCAGATATTGATTTTAGCGTAGAACATATACAAATATAGCAACGTCCCATCGATTGGTTGTAGAAAGATTTTGCTGGCATAGCGATCTCGTGTATGTAACAGTCCTCCATGTTGGCCCGGAAGAGAAAAAATAACGTAGAAAGTCCCGATTTATCCCAGGGGTGTCGTAAAAGTCGACTACGGGAGATTACCCTCTGTATACTAAAAAGCACCTTGGGGCATCCGATGGTGGAAGGTAAATCACCTTTAACAGTATACCTGAAGAGGGTTAGTGTCAAGCATTATCGGTTGGCAATTATCGATCCGACTGTGTCATCCCAATCACTCTCTCCGTTTATCGGTCTCTCTATCTTTCAATTACTTTTCTATTACCTTACCGTTAGATTGGTGAATTACTTAAAATGTAGTGGACGACTTAATGACATCTGGCCGATATGAATAGGCAAGCAAACGTAAGCATTTGCTTCTGGGATAATGTTAGTCGCCTTGTACGACACCCGCGGGAGCGGCCGTAGTGACTATTTGCATTCTCCACCCTTTTTTGTCCTGGGGTTGAATGCACTTAAGCATGCCCCGCGATCCTAGGGCGTAGAACGCGGGGTTATGTGGGACTCCCCGGCATGAAAGGCGCCGGGACTACCCACTAAAACTCCAGGGTGCTCCACCAGCTCGCATGGGCGGGGGGAAAGGGAATCAGCTGAGCCTTGTGCCCAAAACCCACACCTTGCGTTTGTCCTCTAACAGGCTCCACTTCTGCGGTTGAGCCGCACTACAAACACCACGGCGACGACATACGGGAGCACCGGTATGTCGTCGCGACACCTCCGGGCCCTGCGGGCGGCGGAAATAATCATTTGTATTCTGCCCTGCCTTCGCCACACAGCACATCATGCAATTACTTGAATAAATAAAAAGATTTCTTTTACTGTTACTAAAATTGGATCCTGGGCGCTACAATACGGTTGTTGCTCGGGGAATCCATGACAAATCTCACGCCCGGGTACCATTCGGTATTCATGGATGAAGTGCACAATAACACCCCCAAATGGCAAGGCGCGTCCGTGATCCGAATGAAGATGGCGATTCCATTTCGCTACTGTTTTGTAACTTGATAGAAAACCGGTAAATGGAGTTTATGGAGTTATTTGTGTTTTAGCTTTATTGCGCATTGTTCTCGGCATATTTTGTTATTGTTTGTGATTGCGGGACGGTATCCAACCAAAGTGAAACGCAGGGAGAGGGGTAGCGATGTCGGTTAAATGGTTTTCGGTGAGTTGTATTGTTGTGTAGATGTCGCAGCCAACTAGCTTAATTAGCTGTTCAATCAACAGCCTAACCTCTTTACTAAACAGCGCCATTCAACTAGCGGACTAAGGGCCGATTTCACCGTCTCTCATAGAAACTGTGTTTAATAAAACTTACATACATACATACATAATTAACGCCAATATCCCCGAAGGGGTAGGCAGAGGTGAACTAGCACCCACGCTTCGCCAATTAGGCTAGGTCCCATGTAATAGGTGGCGAGCCTATTGCCATTTATCGGGCACAAAAGTCGCAGTACTTTGCTAGGTGGTAGGTATAAGAGGAATGCTGCTGCCCATTCCTCATCACTGATTTATCCTTAGTCGCCTTCTACGACACCCACGGGAGAGGTTTGGGGTGGTGACAATTGTATTCTACTCTGCCGTCACCACGCGGCCATAATAAAACTTGGTTTTGATTAATGCAAACTATGTAGCGGAACTCAGTTTAGAGCATAAACCGAGTTCAACTTCAACTGATCGCGTTTAATTCTGCCGTAAAATCGGCCCTAAATGGTATGCAGCTGCTAGCCAGGCGAAAATCTTACTGTTTATCGACATGGGTTAGTTGTTTGGTTAGGTTAGTATATGGACCAACGAACAGTAATGTGTGCTATTAAATAATTAGTAAAGAAGCTAGGCAGTTGATTGAACGACTAACTAAGCTTCTTGGCTGCGACATAAACACTCTGTTCTTGGCAATTTCATATAGAGCTAATGGTTTCAGTATAAAGTATTTTGTAAGAAAATGTCTGGTAGCAACGACAACAATGAAATTATTACCAGCACATACGACTTTAACATAAGCTCGTTAAGAAATAAATATTATATTTTTAACGTGGAAACCGAATATTATGTGCACTGTTTTATATATAAAGTTGGATTTGCTTGTCTACCTAATATTTTCCATGGTGTCCTTTTTCCATCGTCTATTATTTTGTATTTTTTTGTAAAGGAAATATCTAATTTTGTCAATAAACGTAGTACAAAAGCCACATTCATAAAAATATACACGCGCCGATGATACTGATGCTTATAAAGTAAAACATGTATAGTCTTTGTTGGAGTGGTATATGCAGCCGCCCGGTAGCGAAAGATTCGGGTTCGACTCCCGTATCAGGACTATAATTTTTCGAATTTGTTCCGAAATACATATTTTCCTTGTAATTTTCTTTTCTAACATTTATTTTATAATTCAAACAAAAAAAAAATACAGAACTGAAGAAGAACTGATTCTTACTCGAAGTTATCCGAATCATTGAGCACACGTGCGCTAGGCGGAGCTTTTGAAAAGTGAAAAAAGCTAACAGCCACACGATATTTAATAGCCCAACGCAGACCGGCGGAATATTTAAAAAGGCACCAAAAATATTCCCGTCGACTAGAGTTTGTTAGGGTTTTTTTTCATCCGTTTTCAGAGCACGCGGCGCAGTCATTTGGCATTCAGGGTCCTTACGGACTCTTTACGTTTCATAAGCCCGTGTGCAAGAGCCCTATTTCGAATTGAGTTTTAGGGCAGCGGAGCGTTGTAGCCAGATTTGGTGGCAGCTGGATGAAATTTGTAGTTTTTAAAAACTTATAGGTAGATGTCTCTTGCGGTGGGGCCCAAATTCTACGAGTTGTATCAACAGTTGAAGATAGATGTATTTACAGCTTACAGCTTAGTTGCTTAACAACTTTTGTTATTTATCGTAATACATATGCCAGGCAACTAAACTTTAGTAAGCTTACTTTTAACTGTAGATATTTTAAGAGAGAATATTGGGACCTGCTGTTAGTGTTCTTAATAATTTGATTTTTTTTGACGCATATGTACATAACTTTTAAAACTTATTTGCCTACAAAAAAATAGTGCCGTGTGGTACTATAGGCAGATTGTAGAGGGCGCGGGTTCGATTCCCGCATCAAAATTATACAGAATTTTTCGAAATTTTTCTGACCCATTCATTTTCTTTGTGATATTGTATTGTCTGTCCGTTTCTCGACTCGTATGTAACTGTTAAGTAAAATACAGCCCGTATTTTAAGTTTTTCAACAGAGAACTTGGCCTCTCGATTACCTAACACGGAATCTTTTCCAATCCCCGTTACAATGTTGAACCCAGAAGCCCCGCTACATTGTTGAACCTTGCGGGCGAGATTAACTTGTCATATGCAAAACAACCGTCAACTATCTGAAACTTTCGAATAAGTGTTATTGTTGAGTTGTCAACAAAGTCGAATTTATTAAGAACGCTACAACTCGGTAGTGCTTGGGGCAATTTCATTTTATTTCCTTGCAAAATGTTATAACGTTTGCACTGTAACATGAATCGTTACAACTCTGCAAGGCTTTTAGTAGGTTACAGTACATAGTTAGGGACCTACTCTTATTTTAGGTACCCACTTTATGGTCGATCGAAATTACCCTCAACAGTAAAACAAGCTGTGTTGTTATGTGAAACTGTATAACTGTGATGTTCGTAATGAATTCTGTTTCGATTTGAAACTCTGTGCCAAAAATGTCTGCCGTTGTGAAATCCTACTTACTGACAGATATGACTACAAGGTTTCAGGTCTCACCAACATCTCTAGACTCTCTATAAACCTACTAGATGCTGATAAGGTCCCGAAGGCATCGGCCAACAGCCTATCGATAGAAAAGTCACTGGACCGTTTTCATAAAAATTTGGTTCCGAATTGCAATATATCCATTTTGGTAATTACATATTATATTCCAAGCGTACAGGCAATGTCGTGACTAAATTTTGTACCTTATCTCAACCACGTTAAGTATGTTTTCACCGCCGGCAGAAATTAGCTCAAGTCTATCGTCCTTTGTTTGATCAGGTCGTATGTATGATTAATTGTTTCGCACTGTGTCGTGTTGTCGTCAACTTGAATTATGAATAGCGCAACTTCCCGACAGATTTTTCACCCGGAGCGTTTGCACCCAACGTGATTACATATTGTATAAAATATTTCTGACAAATCTCTGCTGCTCAGTCAAAAGTATTGCCTGGTATAAATCTCCGCATATTTGCGGGGGAGAATTACTGCAACAGCCGCTTACTTAATGAAGAATAATTGGCCTCGATGCCGCGAATGCTCTGAATTCAAAAACAATGGAACTTTTGTTGAGGCTCCGCTTTATTGGTAGAATTGTTTTCTAAGTTTTAATGGTACCAGAGTGCAACCATAGACAATCCTACATTTACTGCCGCACTCAGAGACGTCAAATAACGTTAATGAGGACTTAACGTCAAAAAATGACAATTCAAAACTAGTCGCTATTCTTGTTGGGTCTATGATCTAGATTTGAATGAAAATTTTTGACATTAAATACTCATTAAAGTTAATTGACGTCTTTGAGTGCGGCAGTTAGTTAGAGAGACTATGTTATTTAATCTAAGTAATTTATTTATTAAAGCACATCAAGTCATAATATTTTTAAACAAATACAGTTTTCCATTTTTAGGCAAAATTTACTGACTGAAATTATTAAATTATCTTAGCATATTAGTCTAACTAAACACACGGCTCAAAATGTCCAATCTTTTTTTAATATTTTAAAGTGTGTGTTGTGTGTGTGTTGTATTGTTGATTATTGCTAGGTAAAGAGTAGTATTCGCGCAACCATGTTATGCCTAATGACATATAATAAACGAACAATTCCGAAAAGTTAAGGATCTAGGTAACATCATGTTTTAGAACACGTTTGATTGTTCATAACAGACAATTAAACTGCTTGAGAAAATAACTGACTAACAGGTAGCTCGACGACACACTAACTTCTGAACTAATCTGTGTTAGCGCGTGCATCTAACTTGGCACGGGCACAGATTATATTAGCCCACACCTCCAACATGCTCTGTGGAAGCGGCGAAAGTTTCCCTCCAAATTAAGTACCAAGCTTTGTGTCTGAGACGAATAGTTGTCGGCTCAAGTCGCCACTTTAAGTGATTGTGAAGATTCGAGGGTGCTGTCCGGAATGGAACTTCCAGTTCAAAAGTGCTTTTTTATTAAAAAAGATTAAGGATTTATACTCTGTGGTTTGTGCGATAAGTCGTAGCGTCGCGCGCAATACCTTACGGAACTTTATCACTCTGGCCATTACAACGAGAGAAAACATGGAAAGAATCTTGATATGTATATTAATTAAAAAAAAACAAAAATTTTATCAATTGGCCGTGTGGTGAGGTGACGGCAGAGTAGAATACAATTGTCACCACCCCAAATCTCTCCTGTGGGTGTCGTACAAGGCGACTAAGGATATATCAATGATGAGGAATAGGTAGCAGTGTTCCTATTATGCCACCTAGCAATAGCAATGTACAGTGACTTTTGTGCCCGATAAATGGCAATAGGCTCGCCACCTATTACATGGGACCTAACATAATTGGCGAAACGTGGGTGCTAGTTCACCTCTGCCTACCCCTTTGGGGGATATAGGCGTGATTTATGTATGTATGTATGTATGTTTTATCAATTTCTTAAAAGCCGCTGGTACATAGTTTTATATTTCAAAATGGATGATTAACCTACGGCATTAGAAAGATTCTCGCATCAAACTCATAAACAATAGGAATAGGAGGAGTTAATTGAGATATTCATGCTTTTTACGCGATGGTTAATTCGCTTGGTTAAACGCTATTCATTCGTTTCCAAAGACATTTTGTTTCAGATTATAAAAAAAATATTCAAGATGTTTATTATTAAAATGCACCCCTATTTCTTTAGACACCAAAGCAAAGCTATGCTTTAGACTCCTGCTTACGAAGCATATACATGAGTGCCCCAATCTTCGCAGGTGTATAGAAAACGAATGAATTCCTTACATATTTTTTCAGTTAAAATCTGTCCTCTTTGGGACTCGCATATTTGTGTATTCGTTCAGGGATTTCACAAAGAATTGCAGCCATTTTCTGCTTCCGCCCACTCAATGTTAACCACGGAATTCGTTCTCCTTTTCGTACAATTCACTCTTCTCGGAAACGTTTTAATTGATATATCCTGTTATTTCGACTGCCGTGCAAATTATGGCACTTTCGCCGTTCAGAGATTATATTTTATTTATCCTTATTTACTTTACTCTTTGGAGTGTCGAGATTTACTTCTACGATTTTCTTAATAGATAGGTACAAGTTTATTTCTCATACAGAAGTTAGCAGGTGTTATTATAACAATAAGAACACATGAACGGGTTAATATTCTGTAAGGCTTTTGATATTGCTATTGCTTTAGTCTACTTGTCACTCTCACTCTTTGATAGTAATAGCGAGACATGCGGGTAGGAAAATTTTATTGATACTATACCTTTTCTTCGTTATAATGTGTAACATTTATTTTATAATGTTTAATTAAATAAAATATAGATCATGAAACTAGGCTATATGCAATACTAAAACAAGAACAATAAAATAATAGTAGTAACAATGTTGCACATTCAAGCTGTGGAATAACATATTCTAAGCTACGGTAATCCGTAGCACATAAATTATATTCGCGCAAAGGGTATACGCTACATCAAATGCTACTACGAAATACGTAGCGTTTGAAAAAGAAAAATTGGTAATGTGAGGATTGGCGTATTGAATTTACTGTTGCGAAACTTTAAATAATGTAGCAGGGCAGAGATTTAATATATCACTGAAGGATTTGCTCAATTGGAATACGACTTATGTCATGGTTAGTTTTATAATGAAAGGTTTCTTTGTTGGGAATAAAGAAATCATGACGTTATAATTATCGAAATATTTATTCAAGTAGGCAGAGGTTTCATAAAACGTCTTAATAATACGCAAAGGTTGCTTATTTTTATTAATATGACAAGATAATATGTAAATCATATTATTATAAGTGTGGTGTGGTTTAAAAGAAGATGTAACGGCAAGAATTGAAAAAGGGATGCTCGCATGGTTTGATCACGTCGAAAGAATGGATGAAAGGAGAATGACAAAAAGGCTTTATATGGTGCAAGTTAATTGAGACAGGGGAAGGGGAAGGAAGTGAATACCGGAAATTGATGGGCATGCATGAAGAGATTGGATGAAGCGAAAGAAGTATGTAAGGATCGTAGCAAGTGGAAAGAACTGATCTCTAGTGGGAGAAGGGCGTGATATGTGTATGTATGTATTATTAATTATTTAAGTATTAATATGCTTAATTACATACATACACATACATAAATCACGCATATATCCCCGAAGGGGTAGACAGAGCTGAACTAGCACCCACGTTTCGCCAAATATGTCAAGGCGCATGTAATAGGTGGCGAGCCTATTGCCATTTATCGGGCACAAAAGTCGCAGTACATTGCTAGCCTAGGTGGTATTAGAGGAACGCTGCTGCCCATTCCTAATTGTATTCAGATTTATCCTTAGTCGCCTTGTACGACACCCACGGGAAAGATCTGGGGTAGTAACAATTGTATTCTACTCTGCCGTCACCACGCGGCTATTTTTAATTAATACTCAAATACGTAGAGTATCTGGATTTATAATTAACTGAACAAATATTAATCAATGAAAGTGATTGCATGATTGCTGTTGCCTAAAATGTTATCAGAAATGTTCTGTTCAAAAACCGTTGCATCAAATACGATGTCAATCAAAATCGAGTAACTACATTTAGATACAGACAACAAACATTCAACGGCTCCCTGTTCCCGCTCACTAGCGTCACCCTGGGGTGGGTGGTCATAATCAATACGGTATGCCCTGACACCACTGATTGTTCCAATTCGAGTCATATACATCCGATACGCGTCCCAGTCGCGTACGTCAATATAACGCCGCTCCACGTGTTGATAGGGCTGTCAATTAATAATTGGTAGGTAGGTGCCTAACTTACAGTTGAGTTTATGCACGACTTTTTTACTTAAAAGGGCACACAGATATTTTTTCTTTTCTTTTTCTAACCACCAAAATCTTTGTACTAATTTTTCTAACATTTATATAATGTTAAAATTAAAATCGAATAGATTAATATTATAATTACTATTTTGATTTACATTTTATAAATGTAAGAAAAATTAGTACAAAGAATATTGTGATCAGAAAAAGTTCGCAAAATTATACACATACATACATAAATTATTCACGCCAATATCCCCGAAGGGGTAGGCAGAGGTGAACTAGCACCCACGCTTCGCCAATTAGGCTAGGTCCCATGTAATAGGTGGCGAGCCTTTTGCCATTTATCGGGCACAAAAGTCGCAGTACTTTGCTAGTTGGTAGGTATAAGAGGAATGCTGCTGCCCATTCCTCATCACTGATTTATCCTTAGTCGCCTTCTACGACACCCACGGGAGAGGTTTGGGGTGGTGACAATTGTATTCTACTCTGCCGTCACCACACGGCCAAATTATTGTCTTCAATTAAACTCTTCAAGTTTGTTTGTTTGTTTGTATGGTTAAACGCGCTATTCTCATGAACTACTGACTCAAAATTAAAAATTATTTTTGTGTTGGATAGCCTATTTATCGAGGAAGCATATACACTACATAATAACCGACATTAACGCGAGCGAAGCCGCGGGCGTCCACTAGTGTTCAAATAAAAATGAAAACGTAATTGTATTCCGCTCTACCACACGCCACGGCACGTTATAACTCGACCTATAATAATTGTTTGCAAATAATCTCCGATAAATTATTAAGTACTCAATATGCCATTCGGGATCCGATTAAATTGATATATTTCCTTCAGGCGCGGCGGCGCCGTATTTCGATATTTTCACGCTCTCTCGATATCGCTGTAAATCTGCCACGTTTTCCGATTCCATTCAAACAGACTTTTACCTGGAATCGAGCACCGATTTCGTCGAGGTTGAGAAACAGCTGATAATATGTTTCATTGAAGTTTTCTTCCTCACTTCTTGGTCTACTCTCAAGTATACTTTGGGCCTGTTTCACAATCGACAGGTAAGTTCTGAATAGCAAACTTGGCAGATCCATTGACAGTTTGTAATATGAAACATATGTCAATTGAACTGCCAAGTAAGCTATTCTGAACTTACCCGTCGATTGTGAAACAAGCCCTAGTGTCTTATTTATCGTCGAAGTCGGCTTTATCCGACAAATATTTTCTTGTGCCCAATTCATACATACTATATCCCCACGTTTGTCCAATTAGGTTCGGTCCCATGTAATATTGCTTGCCTGATGTGCTTATTGCCATTTATTTGTACATTGCTAGGTAGCTTAAGAGGAACGCTGCTGCCCATTACGCATTACTGTCTTTACCCTTAGTCGCCTTTTACGGCAGCCTCGGGAGGGGTGACAATTGGGGGTGGTGACAATTGTATTCTGCTCTGCCGTCACCACACGGCTATCGACATAACAGCCAAAGGATAAAGCGTTCAATGCTATGAAATATCGTAACCCCCCTACCCTAGAGGTTTCTGGAACCATTCCAAACAAGAAGTTATCTGATGAACTCTGCGAGTACCTTTAAAACCGTTTTGTTGTTCCATTTGTTTTTAGGCCTCGATGTTGCAATAGGTTTGTTTGGATTTGGATTGAACATCGACAGAAAAACCTCTCGACCATTTTAGTCTAACTACTAACAATCCAGCTAAAACTTTATCAACTTAAATTAAAATATATTTTCTTAAGAAGGGAAAGGGTTACGGGGCCCAACAACTTATGTATAAAACCTTTTTCCAACACGTAAGGCGAAAGGTCCTTAGTTCCTTCCTGCCTCCTTAAGGGAGCAGACAATTAGGCTGGCGAGAAGAATGTAGAATTATAAAGATAAATATCTTTATTTCCAGTTTTCTATAATACAATTATTACAATGTTTTCAAAATCATTCTATACACAACAGTGTTCGTTATGGGCAGTATATCCGCTGGACCACCTCCCCCCCCCCATACGTTGTAATCTTCTATGTAGAATACGTGCAAGATGTGTTGATAAATGAGATTTTTCAGTACAAAAGTTACCAGTTCAAAAGGCACTTCCTCTTCATCTCCCAAAAATAAACACTCCCGAAAACGCCTCTTGAAAATTATGTTTTGCTTGCTCAGCAAGAGAAACAGCCGATATTATTTCTGAGTGTTTCTTAAATACGGTTCGAGGTTAGTTGATTTGAAATAAATGATTTCTGCGTGTTCTAATCGGGTGGGTGCTAAATTCAAATTGATACCCGAGCGAGTAATTCTGTGCACTATTTACTATTTTGATTTCAATTTGAACATTTATAATATAAATGTTAGAAAAATTTAATGTGAAAAGTACATACATACATACATAATTCACGCCTATATCCCCGAAGGGGTAGGCAGAGGTGAACTAGCACCCACGCTTCGCCAATTATGCTAGGTCCCATGTAATAGGTGGCGAGCCTATTGCCATTTATCGGGCACAAAAATCGCAGTTCTTTGCTAGGTGGTAGGTATAAGAGGAACGCTGCTGCCCATTCCTCATCACTGATTTATCCTTAGTCGCCTTGTACGACGACACCCACGGGAGAGATTTGGGGTGGTGACAATTGTATTCTACTCTGCCGTAAAGTGATATAATACTATGATCTTATATCGGACGACAAAAAAGAAAGCCAGATCAGGGGGCCTACCGACTAACTAGATTGCTGATGATAGCTTTACATCAATACACTGCTTACGGCTATAGCACCCATCCTGAATTTTTAGGTGGTACGGATTTTGTGCCAAATTATTACAAATTCATTCAGTGACCATTCGCTGAAAGCTTCCGCTGATAGTTTAAGTACATTTGGTGCGAAATGACAGCATGACGTCATAAACTATAGCTTTTGCTCTAGCAATCGAGTTAGGCGGTAGGCCCCTTAAAATTGGTCAAATACTTGCGATCTGAGACCTTCTTTGCTTTATCGCCCTTGGTATTTATTCTACTATGATTCGCTGATTGTTGTCACACTTAAAATATTACAATCATGCGTATTTTCGAAGTTAATGCACTCGAGTCTGTGCCTTAATTTCATTCTACGTAGATAGTCATTAGTCTTGAACGTCGAGTGTCGAAACTAGATCATCATCATCGCCCTGCCCTTATCCCACCCAATTTGGGGTCGGCGCACTATGTCCTCTTTGTCCTCTTCCACTATGTCCTCTTCCATTCTCTTCATATGTCACTTGCCATCTCCTCATCCACATACATCGTCTTCATATCACACCTCACACATCCATCCATCTTTTCAGTGGTCTTCCTCTACTTCCATTCTATCCATCAATATTCATGTCCACAACTTTTTTATTCACATTCATGGCATCCCGTCTCATAACATGTCCATACCATGCGCGTTGGAAATTAAGAATCACATATAATGCCATGATAGCCTTGTGGCTACGATCTTTAACGTACTACACCAAGGTAACTTGTCACCCTTCCTACGCAACGCATTTGTGCGTCATAAGCCGTCTCAAATAACGTACGTTAATCCAAAAATACAAAATAATGTGATACACAACTTCGATTATGGTTATATTTGTATCTTAGACGTAGGCAGATAGTAGTTTGTCTATTTTAGATCAACCCAATCGGTAGATAGGTTCTCTCTTCTCTTTCGAAAGACTGCTGTCTCTTGTCTCTTGACATGCTGATAAGCAATCGGAGCCACTGTTTAAACTTGTATTGTAATAAGTCATTGTCAGCGTTGATGCGCGAACTTTTTCTTAATGGTCGAATTCGTCGATCTGCCTCGGACACATTTAATTTATCACCATTTTAATTCGTACATTTGGCATATTATTATTTGCAATAAAAAATTATGTGGATCGTGAAAAATTTTTGGCTAAGGCCTTAATTTACTTTTCTTTTGTAGACAGATGACGATCGTGCCGACTCACGTATTTCGAGACTAATACCTACCCTAATTCTCTCTTAGGAACTTCTTATACCAGCACCGAGGTAATGGACCAAGACAAGCATTAAACAAACTAAAGCTCCCATTCGTAAAGTGCTCACAGAAGGCCGCTCAGGTTCTTTTTCATATGGGATTTTCATTAAATATTACAGAAAAGATGGATGGATTGTGTGAGGTGTGATATGAAGGTGATGTATGTGGATGAGGAGATAACGAGTGACAGAAGATAGTGGAGAAAGCGGATATACTCATCCGACCTCAAATAGCATGGGATAAGGGCAGGGTGATGATGATGAGTAGAATAATTTTGTTACCTTTTTATAGTCTATATTGATTATTGTCGTGCGTGTGCGGTAACTAGGAGAGCCAGGATTAGAAATGAGTACGTCAGGGGAAGAACGACGTCTGAATGTAGCGCCTATTATAGAAATATTAGGAGTGTGAATATTAAAACGTTACTGTCATTTGTTTTAACCTACACCAGCCCGGCTAGCATGATTACCGAAACACGATATGATATAACCATTTATCGCTTTGAACTTTTGAAAATCCAATGATTTTTGTAAGTTGAACGCGATAATTGGCTATATCATATCGTGTTTGGGTGGTCATGCTAGCCGGGCAGGGCTACCTAAACTCTGACAATATTAACAAAGTTGAATGAATGAACTGGAAATGTAACTTAAACGATTATAGATAAGTACGAAACAACAATGTTTATCTAGTCACCCATCACATTTGTTCTGAGTAGGTACTCTGATATTGATATTCATTGCAGAACATTTAAACAGTCAGTTCTATTCTATCCCGTGTAACATAAATCATTTGTAGATATTCAATATAAAGAGACCCCAGAGGGAAAAAATTCTGTCACACGAAACGATATGATTTATTTGACATTGTAAACGCGATCTTTCACGAGGGACAGTAATAGTCTCGAGCCTTTTTGTGGAATAATGGAAGTTCTTCGATTGTTCTGCGATAAAAAAAACCTCTGTAACAATTAGGAAGTTGGAAATGAGCCAATGATTCTTTTCGGTCACGATTACTAAGTTTTTTCCCAATAAAGACGTTACAGCCTGATTGAGTGGGCTTATTATATGGATAATTGATATAAAAATCGGGAATGAAATAAGTTCGGGGTCTATTAGCATCCGCTTTAAACCTCTTCTCTTTGTACAAAGATTTTAGTGGTTAGAAAAAGAATTTCGAAAAATTATGATCTTGAGGCGGGAATCGAACCCGCGTCCGCTGCTATCCGGGCAGGTGCCTGACCGCTCGGCCACCCAAGATACTTATTAACTTGCCGAAATTCTTCTAACCTTTACACTTCACGTTGTAAGCCAACGGGTACCCTCGCAATGTAGAAATAAATTTTAAACATTCCAAAGCAGATATTTTTACAAATACCGTGCGTTCGGTTAAGCTTGGGTTTGCTTTATAAACTATTTGATTTTAATTTTAACATTATATAAATGTTAGAAAAATTAGTACAAAGATTTTAGTGGTTAGAAAAAGAATTTCGAAAAATTATGATCTTGAGGCGGGAATCGAACCCGCGTCCGCTGCTATCCGGGCAGGTGCCTGACCGCTCGGCCACCCAAGATACTTATTAACTTGCCGAAATTCTTCTAACCTTTACACTTCACGTTGTAAGCCAACGGGTACCCTCGCAATGTAGAAATAAATTTTAAACATTCCAAAGCAGATATTTTTACAAATACCGTGCGTTCGGTTAAGCTTGGGTTTGCTTTATAAACTATTTGATTTTAATTTTAACATTATATAAATGTTAGAAAAATTAGTACAAAGATTTTAGTGGTTAGAAAAAGAATTTCGAAAAATTATGATCTTGAGGCGGGAATCGAACGATCTCGCTTTCCGTTCCTCGGTCTCTCGTCATAGCTAGGTCCATTTCCATCACTTTTTCCCCGAAGGGATAGGCAGAGGTGACTTAACACCCACGTTTCGCTAATTATGTTAGGTCCCATTTATCGGGCACGAATGTCGCACTACATTGCTATATCAGCTTTATGGTATACGAGGAACGCTGTTGCCCATTCTATGTTCATTAATAATTCTATTTGGAGTCACTCCAATTATGTTAACAGGTCTCATTTTACAGTAATTGGTTTTTCGATAAAGATATATAAATATAACCATTGAAAGCGCTACCTCCACCTGTCTTTGAAAGGTACAAATGGTTTGTTCGGGCGCCCAGCCTGGCCGGGAGAGCCGGGGACCAAATAATGGCGGAGAGTTTTTCTATTTAACTTTCACGAGTGTTCGGCTCGCGTTAAATTCATTATTTTTCACCGCAGCACGCGTGGAAATAATGAAGCTTCAAGGGGGGTGGGTGTCTGGGTAACCGAGTTAACGATTTATGACTCCCCATTATAATTATGTTGTTTCATTATTGCAAAATATGCTGCTGTGCTTGAAACGGGATGCCATTTTGATATTAATATCTCAAATCCGTCGGACGCCATCTAAAATTGCTGCTGATTGCTGCTAATCTTTTTTATGCCAAAAAAGGGAAGCTTGTCATCTTATTATATTTCATATTACAAAGACAGTTGTAATATGAAATATAATAAGATGACAATTGTGAAACAGACCCTAAGGACCTGTTTCACAATCGACAAGTAAGTTCGAAGTAGCTTATTTTGCAGTTCAATTGACATATATTTCATATTACAACTGTCAAGTGATCTGCCAAGTAAGCTATTCAGAACTTACTCGTCGAATGAGAAACAGGCGCTTAGTGTCATATCATGGCATTGGTTTATTAATTTCTCGTTTCAAATTCCATCTAAAACAAATTAGCTTATATATTTATCAAATAGAATATCAACTTTGAGTTTTATTTTCATGCGATAAAGTTGTCTGGAATCGTTATAAGTCCCCGAGAATAGCATGACCCTTGAGAATAGCCGGCATTTTCTCCCGAGTTAATTAAATGAATTTACGATCTGTTACGTAGGTACCAGCTTTTTAATATTGAAATCAGGGTCAGTTTTGATTTCATTAGCTTGTATCTGAGTTCGTTTTTTTTTCTATTTCGGAAAGTTTTCTATTTCGGTATGATAGAAGTTTTGCTGAAGTCCCTATTGTTAGATCGAAACATCAGTAAACATTGTGTGAGATAACATTTTTATATAAAGAAGCGAAAATTTATTATAAATTCAGAGTGGGGCAAAAGATATGGAGTACTGAATAATAGGGATGTACCGTTCAATGGCAACTCCGCAAAAAGTGTAAACAATACGACTTTCGGTCGAAAATCCTTGCATTGTGTTCGTGAAAGCGTGGGAGTCTGTTTCTCGTCAGTACTTTTTCATAAAAGAGATTGTACAATTCCTGTATATATATTTTTATTCGACTTTGATCTTTTTTTTTATTAGTAAAATTACTTTGTTTCTCGTTTGCGCGCAAGGGTCAATATTTATTTACCTCCTTTCTTCCAATAATCTCTCGGCAAAGTGCTCCCGTATTTTTGTGAAGCACACAGTCATGGGCGCACGTCAGCCGGCCGCTGATTATTTAGCACTTTAAACTGCGACGTCAAGGTTGAAAATGGGTTGAGGAATTACGAAATTTTCGGACGAGCCTATGTGGTGTTGACGGTGTTTGTACACGCAACAATAGCCTCTCACGACCGGCGGGATGTTTGCTGTCGGCTTCTGCTCCCAATCCGGACCGTGAGAACGCGTGTCAGCCACCTACGCTTGCTTGCTTTCCCATGTCCCGTGTATTCTATATTTCCAAGCGCCGCCGTCGTGTGATCACTAAATACTGCATGGGATTCTCGAAGACGATAAGATTAAAACGTTTACAAACAAACAAACACTCAATAAGCAGCTATCTATGTAGATTCCTAAAAATATAAGTATTAAGTTTCTTACATGCTGGTCTGGGAGCATAAAAATACCTCCAGGTTCCAGTCCCTACCATCCTCAGAGACCTCGTAAAAGTTGACATTTTTTTTAAGATTCTCTTCTTCTAGTCCTTATATTTCACCATAATCTTACGAAAAGTGAACGCAATAAGCTAAATGATGATACCTGGTATAATTACAATATAATAAATCGTCAAGATGCTATTAATAATCAAAAACCCTTGTGTTCAAAGGAAGATGGGGTCATGTCGTTGAGAAATCGATACTCAACACAAAGTTCAAAATTGATTGACAAAGTTTTGACAGTTAAGGAAGGAACCTAACATACTTCCTGTTGTCTCTACAGCAAGTTGAGGCGTGCTTATAAGAATTCTTGCTGAAGGAATTGTTGACACTCTATATAAATTCCCGTTAAGGTTCCCGGTAAGGTATTTCATTTTATGTTCGAGTGATAGTTATATGTTCAGCCAATCGGTTTTAGCCGTGTGGTGACGGCAGAGTAGAATACAATTGTCACCACCCCAAATCTCTCCCGTGGGTGTCCTACAAGGCGACTATGGATAAATCAGCGATGAGGAATGGCAGCAGCGTTCCTCTTATATCACCTAACAATAGTACTGCGACTTTTGTGCCCGATAAATGGCAATAGGCTCGCCACCATGGGACCTAGCATAATTGGCGGAACGTGGGTGCTGGTTCACCTCTGCCTACCCCTTCGGGAATATAGGCGTGATTTAGGTATGTATGTATGTACGTATGTATGTATGTATGTACATACATAATGTAAATCGGTTTAGACGCTGGACAGATGAATTCAATATGTACGGTCAACGACACTTCACACTAGCCAAAGCTTTTGGTAGTTTATAGCACTGTCTGCCGCACTCAGAGACGTCAATTAACTTTAATGAGTATTTAATGCCAAAAATTTTTATTCAAATCTAGACCATAGACCCGGCAAGAATAGCGACTAGTTTTGAATTGTCATTTTTTGACGTCAAGTACTCATTAACGTTATTTGACGTCTCTGAGTGCGGCAGTAAGTTAATTGAGAAAATTTGATCTTCGTGATAGCTTGACGTGCTGTTGACTCTACACTGGTAGACGTGTAAAGATTTAATTAATTACCAATAATGAAATATGCGTTCGAATTGAATAGTAAAATAATTAATCCTTATTTTGCTTCACAATGATTTCCCGTTTTAATCTACGGATAATTACGGCTGAAACTTTCTCAATTTACGTGTAAAATTGTACATAACCCGCGTGTGGCAAGACAAAGCTCCCACTCACCCCCTTTGAAAACTTTCTTCGCAAATGGTAAGTAATGGGAACATTCCATTACACGAGATCTTTACACAACGATTTGCGCTTCCCAATTTTACAGCGTGTGAAGTTTTAGGGCGTTTTGCCGGAAGTAATTTATTAACTTACTTGTATTTCGTAATTTTATATTTTTATCACTGTGCTTCTGATATTCAATGGATAATGGCCCTATTTTTTTAATGAGACATGAACAGAAGTCGATATTAAATGGCAACCAACCAACATAAAATACTCGTTAAACTTATCATCGTCTCTAATTTAGTGAAATATAAATTCCTGAGGGCCTAGACAAGTTTTTGACAGGAGCATATATTTGACACGACGGTCGCCATTTTTTTTTTTAATAAGTACGTCAGTTTCATACATTTGTAATGTATTCGTTCGATTAAATTGGCCACTTGTCTAGAGGAGCTGATAGGAAAGTGTACCTAGTCTGTATTTTATACTAAGGGCCTGTTTCACAATCGAGGGGTAAGTTCTAGATAGCTTACTTGGCAGTTCAATTCGCATATATTTCTTATTACAACTGTCAAATGATCTGCCAAGTAAGCTACTCAGAGCTTATCCGTCGATTGTGAAACAGGCCCTTAATCAAATAAGCCTACTCTACACACGTGAGACAGTGTCAAGTTAATATTCCGTAAGATGTAAAACATGTTGCCTTCAGCCTGAAGCCGGAATGTCATAAATATGTACTACAGCAAACAATTTATGCAGCTATTAAAATGGCATAACTTCTACGTATCTGGCACGAAGTTAATATCATCATACGCATACATAATGTATTTTTTCGTGGTGCATTATTTAGTAGGAAATCTCAATTTCAGATAGCGATACCTATGCGAGTTGCTGCCATAGTGTAAATGCTTTACAGAGATTCAATTGCTAATTTGGAATTACTCATATTCGTTTGCCGTGTTAGTGCAATTGTGGGATTTTGTAGGTTAAGCCATAGGCCTTACAAATTAAAAAATGACAATATATATTGTCATTACTATTGTCAAATCTTTGATATTATGGCAAATGAATGAAGTGTTTAAAAAAAGATGGATAGCGAAGGTATTTACTCGATAGAATCCACAATGCGCGAGCGATGATTGGCGCCAGCCAATCACGTGGCGGTAGCGCGGGGGTGAGGGGCGGCGTCGCACGTTCCCGCTTCTGCCACGTCAACGGCGCGTTGTCCTCTATAATCTTTACTTGTTTTTTTTTTTAAGTCTATTTATTTTTTTCAAACGCATATATAACAAAAGTATGAAACTGACTTATCATTTTTTATGAAAATAGGTCAGTTTCATACATTTTGTACCTATTCGTTATAAAATTCTATGCGTTCGATAGATTGGCCACTGCCCACTTGACCAGGATGGCTGGCCCGCATGCTTGTGGAATTATACGCCTTGAGTCAGATGATTCTATTAAGCATTACAAGTCCTTCCCGTTGGCTCTTTCCAATTCTCTCCAGGGTTACTCCGTGCTAATTCAATTAAAATCTTTACTTCTCAGGCACAATTTTGTGTAATTCTGTTTGAGCTTCGTGAATTATTGATGTGGAGTCAAGCTGGCACGGATCTTCCAATTGATGACCACAAATTGGTGGATTTACAAGAGTTCTTCTAAATTATTTCGGCAACCATCACTTATTTATTAAGAAATTCAAGTTTTAAATAATCCCAACAACTGAACTACACCTGAATTCTCTGAAAACGAGTATTTACTAATAAAAATAATTTGATGTTATATCCCTCAGCCTCTCGAAAATGAGAGCCAGTCTTAAGGGTACTTGAGGACCATTAAAATAGAACCAATGTAATTGAATAGGGCTTTAGAGAGCAAAATAATAAGATATCCAGTCATTAAATTTTTAATTAAATTAAATATACTTATAAATTACAAACGTTTATTATAAGTTGGTTGGAGCTCGCTAGCGCAGTGGCACAGCGCGCTTGGCATGCGATTGCGTAAACTAAACAATTTCGCTAAGGCCTGTCATTGGATGGGTGACCAAAAATTTATTATCACGAGCTCCTCCGTGCTTCGGAAGGCACGTTAAGCCGTTGGTCCCGGCTGCATATCTTCTTCTTCCTGCCCTGTTCCCAGTCTATCTGGGGTCGGCGCAGTATGTTTCCTCTTCCATTCATATGTCAGACGTCATCAAGCCATCCACTCCCTTTTGATTCATATCATCCATCCCACCGTAAAGGTGCTAGTGATGAATGAATGAATGTATGGTCCCGGCTGCATATGCAGTCGTTAATACTCCACCAACCCGCACTGGGCCAGCGTGGTGGGTTAGGCCCAATCTCCCTATATTCGTCCATCCATAGGGAAGGCCCGTGCCCCAGCAGTGGGGACATTAAAGGGCTGGTGATGATGATGATGATTATAAGTTGGTATTAAGGTATTTGAAATTGCTGAAAGATTGCGATGCTTGTCTCTCTCTAATTTGAAACAATTCAGTACTTTGTACATCTGCTGTCACTGTGTGTCTTTGTATGTGTATACTTCATCCAAATCCATCCTTGTAGAAGGTATCAAAAGTAGATGATCGTTTTGTACCGTACATTTTAGTAACCCTGTCACACCAGAGACAGCGATTGTGCACTATATGATAGTAGCCCCATAATTGTAGATATACCTACATCAGTAATGCGAGGTAAAGTGAAAAGGGTTCATCGATTCATGATAATGTTATTTCATTGGTACAATCTTACCAATGAAATGACGTCTGTTCTATAGAAATATTAACATTTGCAGTGGTCGGTTAGTTAACATCTTCTCGTTTAGTTTGTATTGCTCCCCATCTCTAGCTTCCAACTTTTCTATACACCATTTTGCCAATATTAGGTTACAGCAGGGAAAGATTATTGGCACCTGTTCAAAGTTCGTATCGACGTCACTGCATCTGGGTTTTAATTAAATTTTTCGAACGCGTTCCGTCCTGTACCACAGGTGCATGCGAATGCGACGCTTATAAAAATAGCAAGGACTGGTTTACCGTCTTCTTAACAATGATTACACGGCCAGTGTGTTGGGGAGATATTTATTATGCATTCCATTACGCAGCGCGTCGTTTGCATATGCCAATACTTTTTTTACTTAGGATTCAACATATATGCTTTAAACAGACTACATAATTATTTAAGAATGGTTCCATTTGTTTGGGAAACAGCGTTTACGGTTTGCATTATGGTAAATTACAGATCGCGATTAATATTTTTACATTGTACAGCGAGAAGGTACATTGTTATTCAAACTTTACAATATAATTGTTTCGACGATTTAAAAGCGAACGCATTTATGTGAAAATAAGAATGTAAATATTGATATATTACAGAATAAGGGTTACTTTTAAAACTGTAACATAGCTGGGCACAAAAAGTAAACATCGTTAATCGTTAACTAAAAAAATTTACTTCGTTAAACGTTAAAACGTTACATTTCGGACGATTTAACGCTAGTTAACGTTAATCCGTTAACACGTGATAAAAATGCATTTTTTATATCGTTGCTTTAGTGATCTGCTTACAAAAACTGTTGTTTTAAGTTGTTTAAAGTAAATAGGTTAGGTTACCGCCCGAACGTACTTGTCTAAATGCGTTTTTCGAGAGACGGCGCGGTGCCTGCGGCATTTTTTTGGTAAATAGTAGGTACTGGATTAGCGATTGACGGACTTCGGATGATTTAACGGTAGTTAACGAGTCCGTTACATTTTTTTAAAATCCGTTAATAGAAATGTTAACATCGTTAATTAACGATGAATGAATTAACCATTTAATGCCCAGCTATGAACTGTAATTGCTAAGCAGTCACTGGTAATAATAATAAATAAATAAATATTTTAACACTCACACCTATCATCTAGCCCAAAGTAAGTAGCCTAAGCACTTGTGTTAAGGATACTAGATGACGGACATATTTTTAAAATCATAATAATTATGTATATAAATGTTGAAAATATACTACAACCAATGACTCGGGAACAAATATTTGTGGTCATCACAAAATTCGCCCCTACCAGGATTCGAACCCGGGACCTTTTGGCCAATACCCAGCGACCAGAGCATTCGACCAAGGCGGCCGTCCAAAGTTACGTGGCCTAAAGCGAATCCGTGCAGTAAGTTTACTCTTCCATTCACACCGGTCAGACAAGGACAAGCCGTCCACTTGCTTTTGATGATATCATCCGTCACATTGCAAAAATTGCTAGTAATTAATGAAAAACAGGCGGCAAGGACCACGCCGAGAGACAGATGAATGAAGAGAGTGATTGAGATGACAACATTCAAGGTTTTGGCTTAGGTATTACAGCCGGCCGCCTGTTGACACCAACTCTCTTTGGGTATGCTGTTGTTTGGCCTAAAACCAGTATATTGCCTAAAAGGGGCAATTTTTATTGGCTGTCTTGTCTGCCTTAATTTCAGCTTCCTTGGATCTGAAAAATCTTCAAATATTAGTAGCCTATCGGAATAAGTCCTCGCAACACACGAACCGATGTGGCTGCTTTAGCTATTGGTATTGTAATGAGTGATCCATTTATTCGCCGGCACATTAATCGGCGAAATGTACTAAAGTCACGTGCTATGGACAAGATTACGGGCTTAACGACTCGAGTTCCCGGCAACTTTCGCTAACGAGGACAGCCTGGGTCTATGTGAGTTTGACAATTTATGATAAAACCTTCAAACTGAGACGAATTATGGGACCTATTTAATGTTCTCTTGTATTATTATTTGCATGAGCACTACACATTTGAAATAAAACATCTTTTGCGCATAAGGTACATGCATACATACATAGATCACGACTATAAACCCGAAGGGGTAGAAAAAGTTGTATAAAATACCCACTTTTCGCCAGTTAAGTTAGGTCCCATTAATAGGTGGCGAGCGAGATAGTATTTTGTTAGGTTGCAAAAAGGAATGCTGCTGCCCATTCCTCATCACTGTTTTATCCTTGTATGACACCCGCGGGAGAGATGGGGTGGATACTAATTGCATTCTGCTCTGCCGTGACCACACGGCTTCTTACGCATTAGATTCGCGTATAAATATTATAGGTGTTTGGGATTGTTATTATTTAAAACGTAATTGAAAACCTTAGCCAAAACCTTGAGCAGTGGCTTGAATTGGAAAGTCGTCCTAATCACTCTCTCCGTTCATCGGTCTCTCGAAATCGTCTATTCCATAACTTTTCCTTACATCCAACCATCACTAGCACCTATCTGGTGTCATGGACGATATGAATCGAAAGGAAGTGGATGGCTTGATAACGTCTGATCTCGAATAACCATCGGATAACTATGAAAGTCATCTTATGTTAAATATCTACTATTAGCTGACCTGGCATACGTTTTTTTGCCATTTAAATTATCCCGTAGCCATGGTTACGATTTGGTTGCCATGGTTACGTCAAATGTTTGACAGGAAAGCAGTTTATTTGGCAAAATGAAATTGTTTTTTTTACTATTTTCCTCGCATTTTTCCATACTTTCTCACCTTTCCTGCCTTGCCTGGCCCGAGACAATCATTTCAAAACCAAAATCAGCTATATCGGCCTAGCCGTTCTCGAGTTGTAGCGAGACAAACGCACAGCAATGCATTGTTATACCAGGAGACTTTATTTGGTCACTGCAAAATTTTTTGGAATTCGTTCAGACTATCAAACTGAACAAATTTCACTATGGGAGCAACTTCAAATTCACGAAAAAAATAACAGCTGTTTCATACATTTGGGTCGTAAGTAGGTATTATCATTTTGTATGAAACAGCTGATATTGTTTTCGGGAATTTAGAGTTGCTCCCATAGTGAAATTTGATCTTAGAATATAGAATAATAAGTTTGATGGTCTGAACGAATTACAAAATTTTTTGCAGTGACCAAAAAGTCTCCTGGTATATGAAAATAGCAATATTGAGGAACAGTTTCAATTAAGGTATTGGCTTGCTGAATTTACAAAGGATTCTACGTGGGACACAGCACTGGTCTAAAACACACGTTATAGAGCCAATGGGAACACTCAATGGGTACAGTAATGCGCAGGGTGATTTCATATCTGTGTTACTTAATGTAAAGGTAGTAAGGTCTATTTTGCCAGTACAGTGCAGAGTTGATTGTCGTTACATCGGGTATATTGCATAGGTATAGTACCTATAAGGGTGAATTTCGAGCGTATAGTTACAACCACTACGGTCCTGACGTGTCTTGCATACCGAAATTAGGGTTTCAGCGGTCAGCCTACGAGCTTTGCGTTGCTATAGTTACTACATGACACATGCACAATGCAAATTGCGTCTTAAGGGGTTCCGAGACGGTCAATGAGCTTGGCAAGCATGTAAGTTTTAGCTTGCTTCAAGCATTTTGTTCGTCTACAACGCTTGCTTGATGCTTAGGATAAGCATTTAAGAGCTTTTTATGTCTGTTTTATTTATTTGTTCAGAACAGAAACAGAAAATCAACATGCAAGTCACATTAGTACTATAAAGTTCATTTAATAAAGTGTCTCAATTGAGAACATGAAACTAATAGGTGTACTCTATCAGTAGCAAAATATACTTCCAATAATTAAAACTTTATACAGACTGTCACTAGCAAAGTTTAGTAACTTGTCTTCCATGCTGGCATGGGGGAAATGTCCAGTCCCGACTCGTCCCATGGGTGCCGTACCTTGGTGCATCCGAAGGGCGGAGGGCAAACCACCACCAACAGTATACCCAAACTGGGTTTGTGTCAGGCAGGCAGCCGGCTGTAAGACAAGCTAAAAACCTTGAGCGGTATGGTTTGGAATGTTGTTATTCCAATCACTCTCTCCGTTCATCGATCTCTCGACATGGACGACGGATCTCTCGACGGGCATTCATATATTCCATTACACCTTTCCGGTGTAATGGAATATATGAATAAAAATGGAGTGGATGCATGGCTTGATGACGTCTGCCCGATATGAATGGAAGAGGAAACATACCGCACCGACCCCAAATAAACTGGGAACAGGTCAGGGAGAAGAAGACTAGCAAAGTCGTCTTCTCCCTGACCTGTTCCCAGTTTATAATGATGTAAAGTCAGACGGCCGCCTTGGTCGAATGCTCAAATCGCTGGGTATTGGCCAAGAGGTCCCGGGTTCGAATCCTGGTAGGGGCAAAATTTGTGATGCCCACAAATGTTTGTTCCCGAGTCATGGTTGTGTTTATGTTTATGTAGTATATTTTCAACATTTATATACAAAATTATATTAAAAATATGTCCGTCATCTAGTATCCATAACACAAGTGCTTAGGCTATTTACTTTGGGCTAGATGATAGGTGTGAGTGTAAAAAATATTTATTTATTTATTATTTATTATAAGGTATAAATTTTGCTATATAAACCTAAAATTAATTATTTGATTTTTACACCTATAGTATATACTATATTATTGAATGTTTAATTCCTAAGTGGGACACATTTAATTTGTTTTGCTTTTGTGACCACGAACTGTTTTCAACCTGTTACATCGTTAAGTTCTCAACGTGACAATGTAATGTCTTTATGAGAATAAACTCTTTAAACCTACACAAAGTCCCTATTTAGTCCACGCTCAAAGCAACGAAAGTATCATATTGAAGGCCGTCGCGTAGCGTGTGGGGATTAATTAATACTAATTAATTATTTAACCTAGCGCTCAGTTTTGAGAACAACATCAAAGTGATATTAATGGTAGGGCCGTATGGGTCCTGTAATTAGCGCCAAGAACAATGGAGGGCGCTGAGCGATGTGTTCACTTTCGAATATTAATTATGTTTAAAAAATAAATGTAACACACAACAAACGAATACACCTGTTATTTATTTATTTCATTTTAGTATCCACGTATGGTGACCTCTGAGCAGAATACAGTTGTCACCATCCCCATGGCTCCCGCGGGTGTCGTACAAGGCAATGAGTAATGGGCAGCAGCGTTCCTCTTATGCTACCTAGCAATGTATTACGATTTACGTGCCCGATAGATGACTATAAGCTCGCCACCTATTGCATTGGACTTAACTTGATCGGCGAAAAGTGAGTGTTAATGCACCTATGCCTACCCCTTCGGGGATAAATGGGTGTGATTTATGTGTGTATGCAGTAAAAGGTAACTCAGAAAAACTACTTTCACAATTAATTTATTCGGGCCACAACTTTATCCAGCAAGCGCCAATGCGAGAGAGCGGGATATCGTCCCGTCAAATGTTAGCGGGTTTTACAGTACATCTAAATAATGCGCCTCCGAGACGGTCAAGCTTCGCGTCAATCACGTAGATTTTCTGTTGTGCTTGCTAAACAGTTTGAATGAAACGCCTATCATGAGGCTTGACCATAGGGACGGTCTTTGGTGTTCTTATTTCTAGACCCCCGATATGGCCACGTACCACACCGTTACAACTATACATACATTTAAAATCATATCAAGCACGCATCAAGCTCATAAATTTTACTCAATCTTCGAGCGAGCGCTGTAGGTACGCGATCAAAATGATTGAAGCAAGCTAAAATCTACGTAATTGACGCGAAGCCGCTTGCCCGTCTCATAGGCGCTTTAGATTCGATGGAATGTAGTAAATAATAGCTACGTTTAGGAACGAACGCTTCACAATTGATGCTATTTCGTTTAACCCCTTACAGTTGATACTGCATGTCTGTCTTCTATGCTGGCCTGGGAGCGAACAAATAACGTAGAATAGGCCAGCCCCCGACTCATCCCATGGGTGTCGTAAAAGTCGGCTAATGGAGATTGTCCGGTGTAGACGGGCTAACCACCAATAACAGCATACCCAAAGAGGGTTAGTGTCAGGCAGGCGGCCGGCTATAAAACCTAAGCCAAAACTGTAATTTTTGAAATTGGATTGGAATGTTGTCATTCCAATCACTCTCTCCGTTCATCGGTTTCTCGACATGGTCCTTACAGTTGATACTGCATGTCTGTCTTCTATGCTGGCCTGGGAGCGAACAAATAACGCAGAATAGGCCAGCCCCGACTCATCCCATGGGTGTCGTAAAAGTCGACTAAGGGAGATTGCCAGGTGAAGACCAATAAGCACCTTGGGGCACCCGAACGGTGGAGGGCAAACCACCAACAACAGCATACCCAAAGAGAGTTAGTGTCAGGCAGGCGGCCGGCTCTAAAACGTAAGCCAAAACTGAAATTTTTGAAATTGGATTGGAATGTTGTCATTCCAATCACTCTCTCCGTTCATCGGTTTCTCGACATGGTCCTTACAGTAGATACTGCAAGTGTCACGGAACACAAGCGCTATAAAAGCAGAAGCAGATATGGCGACACGCCGAGTAACTAGGGCAGGAAGTGTCACACAGTCCTGAGGGCGCCTTTCACATTTTCTTCGCATTCATATCGCTCCTCCCTTTCAAAATATACGTACCCGCTATGTTATTTTATCCGGTGAATTGTATGGTAAAAAGAGAAGCAAAAAATTGTACTCAGAGCATTCTTTTGAGCGAGTCTTGTGCGTGTTCGTAATGCCATTTGAACGCTCTTATCTGATTAATTATAAAAAACATTCACTTGTGGTTTTGTCCACCTCATCAGTCACCATCGTGAACGCTGTTTCCATTCAATTCGCTCCAAGCACTAAAATACCTAGGGATAGATGCGTTAAAATGTGTGACGTGACCCATATTTTGACGTAAAATTAATTTCATTTATTCATTTCACCTACTCATCCATTCATATCCATTCACATAAATACAGAATAAACAGACTAAAGACATGGCTAGTGGCTGTACGGGCTAGACCCTTTGCCTTCCCAAAAAATACAGCGAGAATTTAACAAAAAAAATCTAGATCCCCTCGCCCTCCCGTGAAGGGAGAATTAAAAAAAAATAACATTGAAACATACTTAGTACTTTAGGGACCATGTACGGAAATACTATTAATCTCTTTTTTTAACCAGACTTCTCTGTATTAATTTTTAGTGTTTCAAATAAAAATTAAATAATATTCTAAACAAATTGCACTTAATTTTTACCACTACATACCAACTACCTACTAAGGATTTCACTTGAACTTTTTTGTTCTAGTACCAATACTTACACTTCTAGTATCTATACTTACACTAATCATTCAATCACCATTCGAGTTGATGATTGTTCTTTCTCCATTCAATAAGTTCGTTGTTGCACAATTTTGTTATAAACAGGCGTACTGTGTTACCTAAGCTCTACCTACAACATTTTTCATTTTAACAAGCTTAAAGGAAATATTAAGTCCAATGCTTAGGAGCTCGTAAACCTAAATTAAATCCACTTTGCTAAATCAACAACGTTACCCGAATGTATTAAAAATTTGGCCCGGGGCTGCCACAATTCTACGCCTGCCTTCGGAGTTATTACTCCCAGTCCCACCTTCTATTTCCACCTTTTAAACGATTCCATGGTCTAGGGGTTCGCCCACCGGAATTAAGATTTCGAGGGCCCGGGTTCGATCCCCAAGGGAGTACCAATTTGTAATCGGTTTGGTTGGAGGTGGCCCTACCACCCAGGGGCGCCCTAAGGTAAGCCCCCTTAGGCACTGTGAGTGATTTCTGAACTCTGATATAGGTTCGGTTATTATCTCTCACTCACATTTTTCTTTCTTGCTAGTACTCTTCTAAAACAGAAAGATAGATTTTACTTTAGTAAATTATACCAGGAGACTTTTTGGTCACTGCAAAAATGTTTGGAATTCGTTCAGACAAAAAGCAATTCACGAAAAAAATAACAGCTGTTTCATACATTTGGGTCTAGTAGGTATTTAATCATTTTGTATGAAACAGCTGATATTTATTCGTGAATTTGGAGTTGCTCGCATAGTGAAATTTGTTCAGTTTGATGGTCTGAACGGATTCCAAAAATGTTTGCAGTGGTCGAAAAGTCTCCTGGTTAGTTCGCTGACATTTATCGATAATCTTAAAAGCAGCTTACACCCAGATACCCTACAGTTATCGCTATGCCCAAACTAAAAATTACATCCTCTAAATTGATTTATTTTTTAATTGAATAATCTTCTACAAGACCTCGCTATAATATCTGCATATACCGGAGCTTCCTTAGGATCCGTTCACACCGTTCACAATAGACCGGCTCGGAAACGAGAGCAATATTTTTAACACGTTGAAAATAGTTGTTACATGTACATTGTAATAAGGTTTCTTATTAATTCCACTTATTTTGTATAAACATGCTCGAGAGCCGCTCACAGCAATTACAGTGACAGGTAAAAACTAACCTTATGTCAATTGATCTAGACTCAATTTTAAATGTTGTATATATAAATATATACCTTATTAATATGATTTGTGTAGTTACTGTTGTGATATGTTGAATGCCCTGTGTATTTGTTATGTATGTGTGTGTTAGTGTTGGCAAAATAAAAATTATTCATTCATTCATTCATTCATAAATCTGCTCTCCTCCCCGCATCAGTGTAAACGGACATTTAAGCTTTTCTTATCTTAATTTATGTTGGTGATCTTTTGTGAGAAACACTTGTCCGTTTATTTTTGAGCGATTTACACCGTTAATATAAGCTTAGCCCCCGGGCGGTAAGGGCGGTAACCATTTGTCCCCCGGGTGGTAAGTTATGCACAAACGGATCTTATGCTCTCAAGGCGGCGCCGTTGGCTTCTAATATATTTCACTTCCATCGAGTCTGAATAAATCACGACGAAGCAATTGAGGAGCTCGCTAGCGCAGCGGCATAACGCGCTTGGCCTGCGATTCCGTAGGCTAAGCAATCTTCGCTAAGGGCGGTCATTGGATGGGTGACCAAAAATTTACTATCTCGAGTTCCTCCGGGCTTCGGAAGGCACGTTAGGCCGCTGACCCCGGCTGCATCTGCAGTCCTTATTACCCACCAGCCCGCACTGGGCCAGCGTGGTGGGTATATAGGGTGCATATATATTCTTCTTCTCTCTGAATGGAAGGCGTGCCCCAGCAGTGCGGACATTAAAGGGCTGGTGATGATAATGATGATGATTTAACCATTAGTAACTAAAATTGTTACTAATGGTTAAATATGAGTGTGATATTTACGGCGGGTCCCAATATTCTATCAACAGTTAATATAGAGGCCGTGTGGTGACGGCAGAGTAGAATACAATTGTCACCACCCCAAATCTCTCCCGTGGTACCAACTAAGGAAATAAGGTAAAGGTACGGACTAAGGATAAATCAGTGATGAGGAATGGGCAGCAGCGTTCCTCTTATACCACCTAGCAATAGCAATATACTGCGACTTTTGTGCCCGATAAATGGCAATAGGCTCGTCACCTATTACATGGGACGTAACATAATTGGCGAATCGTGGGTGCTAGTTCACCTCTGCCTACCCCTTCGGGGATATAGGCGCGATTGTATGTATGTATGTTAAAGATAGACGTACTACAGCTTAGTTGCTTAGCAACTTCTGTTATTTATCGTAACAACAATGCCAGGCAACTAAACTTTAGTAAGCTTACTTTTAACTGTAGATAGGATATAGAGACCCGCCGTTAAAGATTAGTAATCATTTTTAACAATTGGTTGAGTTAACTATGCATTAAAAAACCGTGTGAGAAAGTTTGTCCACGTCCCGTGTTAGGCCTACCAGTAGGCCTATTCGCTAACTTTTTTTGACAGTTGAAAGTGATGAACACCGAACTATTTACTTATCCATTACTGTTTCCACATGAAAAGTGACAGTAGTAATGGATCAGTAAATAGTTCAGTGATCATCATTTTCAACTGTCAAAAAAAGTTAGCGAATAGACCTACAGGTGGTGGGTTGTGCTTGTGGCATAGAAGATGGTAGTAAACTCTATTGGTTTTTATGCTGGCATGGCGATTGTTTTTGTTACTTTAAGAAAAATAGATCGGGAAACGGTGCAGAAGAGGTGTATAGTTATTTGTTGTGCGTGAGTGCAAAGTTGTTTTTTAACCGCGTGCTCAATTTCGAGCCAATCACGAGCGTAGCGAGTGATTCAAAAATTAGAATCCTAAGCGATAGCGAGGGAATCAAAAGAGCACAAGGTGAAAAATCTTTGCACTCGAGTGCAACACGTAACTTTTCATCCCCCCCAACGAGGAAATTGCAAAATACAAAAAAAAATACAATCACAACAGTTTCTGTTTTCACCCAGAAATTTCCACAACACCCTCCCATCAACCCAAACACACTCTCAACACCCACTCAGAAACACCCAGAACATCCACTTAGACACATCCATCCGCCCAGACACACCCACAGCATACACCCAGACACAACCACAACACCCACCCATCCACCCAGAAACACCCACAACATTCACACCCGCAATACGCACCCATCAACTCAGACACACCCACAAAACACCCATTCACCCAGAAACACCCACAAAACATCCATTCACCCAGAAACACCCACAAAACACCCATTCACCCAGAAACACCCACAAAACACCCAATTACCCAGAAACTCCCACAAAATACCTATTCACCCAGACACACCCACAACATCCATTCAGACACCCACAACATCCACCCAGTCACACCCACAATACTCACCCATCCATTCTGACACACCCACAAAACACCCATTCACCCAGACACACACACAAAACACTCATTCATCCAGACACACCTCCAACACCCACCCATCCACCCAGCCACACCCGCAACATTCATCCAGACACACCTGTAAGTACCTAATAAAAATAACCGTCCCTAATGGAGTTCTGAGACGGTCAATCAGCTTGAGTCAAGCACGCTGATTTTCTGTATGTTTTTGTTCCGTTGCTAGCGTAAACAAATCAAACAGACCTAAAAAGCTTTTAAATGCTTGACTCAAGCATCAAGCAAGCGTTGTAGACGATCAAAATGTTTAAAGCAAGATTGACGCCAAGCTGATTGACCGTCACGGAACTCCTAGATTTTAACAAATTTATGACGTGAAAAGAAAATGGCGCGCGCAAAGCAAATTACAAACAAATTACACCAAGAAGGTTCCGAGTCTGAGTTTTTAACAAATTAAAATAGGTTGCATGATAATTTCGGCACCATGGAGGTAGAAATAAATAGATATAATGATGTTTTGAATTCACAAACTCATTGCACACGATGTTCTAAATTCAAATTTACTTTATCCTCTAGAGGATAAAAACGGCTTTTGCACTCAGATACCGAAGAGCAAAAACGCTTTTTCCGAGTTGGTGGGATGAAATAGTAGATTTTCCATCAAGTGCACAAAACGAATCATTTTTGTCCGAGACTTTATGTCGAGGATAAAAATCGTTTTGTGGACGAGTTAGAAACTCTGCTTTTCACTTCGATTGCGAGGAAATGAAACAGTAATTTATCTTAACATTTCTTAAAATTCAAACTAAAATTAGTACAGTTTTGAATACTTAAGGAAATTGTTTTTCCCATTGTTATTAGGCTTGGGCTGCAGACCTATACAGCCAAGTATTAAATTAATTTTGAAATAATAATTTTCTTAAATTAATTTAATACTTACCGTACCTACTTGAATTAAAATTTTAATATCTTTTATGTCTTAAAAAACACATTAGGCAAATAAATTTAAGTAAATATTAAAAAATAACAAATTCTATGTCTGAATTTCTTATTGAGTTTGGCTGCATAGCTCATTTTCTTTGCCTTAATATAGATACTTTTATGATCAGATACGTTAATGCTCTAGAGCACAAAATTCGATTTGTGCAGCCTATATCCTGCACAAACAAGCACTTTCAGAGCATGAGAAGTGAAAATATATTTAACAAACCATTTCATTTCACCTGCGCATAGTTACTTAGTGTTTTGTAAAAAGATCACACAGTTTCCTACATGTAGAAATTCTAATTTGCTTATGGAATCGGATTCCAAATCCCTTAATTCTTCTATTCTTTTAAAAGTTCTCTAGCTGCAATTAAAGGGCTGATCGTGATCCGTTTACACTAAGCCATTTTAATATTTAACATTGACATTAATTACAGTTTTAACCCAATAACAATTAACATTTTTTCGGGCAGCCGTCAGTCAGGCAGTCCTAACCAAAACCTTGAGTAGTACCAATTGGAATGTTTACATCCCAATCACTGTCTCCATTCATTGGTTTGCCCTTTTATCTTTATTCTATACTTCATCCATCACTGGCACCTCTCCGATGTGATGGATGATATTATTTGGAGAGCATTGGTTGGCTGGATGACGTCTTACCGATATGTTAAGATTGCCTGGGAACAGGACATGACGATGATGATGATGAAGAGATAAACTTTTTTACATACAAACATAAATCACGCCTATATCCCCGAAGGGGTAGGCAGAGGTGAAACTAGCACCCACGTTTCGCCAATTATGTTAGGTCCCATGTAATAGGTGGCGAGCCTATTGCCATTTATCGGGCACAAAAGTCGCAGTACGCTGCTATTGCTAGATGATATAAGAGGAACGCTGCTGCCCGTTCCTCATCATTGATTTATCCTTAGTCGCCTTGTACTACACCCACGGGAGAGATTTGGGGTGGTGACAATTGTATTCTACAATACAATTTTATTTTATTTAGGGCCTGTTTCACAATCGACAAGTAAGTTCGAAATAGCTTACTACGCAGTTCAATTGACATATATTTCATATTACAACTGTCAAATGATCTGCGAAGTAAGCTACTTCGAACTTACTTATCGATTGTGAAACAGACCCTTAGACAATTGTATTGGTGACTACGTCACCACACGGCCGAATTTTTTTAGTGATGTAATTAATTGACCTGCCGTAAAGATTACGACAAAATAAGACGTACTAACCTTTATCATCTTATACAAGCAAGGAAAGTACCTATATGAACTTTATTGGTGTTGGTTTACATTTTAATTCGTATACTTACATTGCATGAAAATGGACGATTGCTAACCTGGGATTGGTGATAAGTTCTTAACCGAAAAAAAGTATTTAGTATTTTGATTTTTTCTTAACTTTATCGATTTTTTAACCTCTTTTTTTAAATAAAATTAGTTTATTATCAATCACTCAACTATTCAATAACTTGTGGAATATCACGGTTTCATTTGTGTTAGGGATTCATATTGAGCCATTTGGTCTATTTTTTTTTAACCGACGGAAAACCGAAGGAGGTTATTCAATTCGTACCCGTATTTTTTTTTTAAGATCAGAATATTTAGAATACTGAAATCCATTAATTGGTATTTATTATAATTTATATTTTAATACTTGAAGTATCCATTGTCTAACAGTTTTATTTTTATTTTAGGTACCTACGACAGACAACACTTAGGTAATAAATATTTTCTTCTTAATTTATTTGTATATCTAATTGGCTATGCATAGGGGATTGTCTGTATTTGTGACGTAAATAATACAATTATTTATGTTTTGTTGGTAACTAGTATCGATGTTTCTAGTTGTTTTTCGATTGCGATTAGATCACTGAGTTATTATTACAAGGCTTCTTATAAATGTTGCTATGCGTGTTAGTAATAGTAAGCTTTTTCGTTCGCCATTCGTCCTTATGTCTACAAATTACCAACATGATTTTTATTGTATTATGGCCTATCATACACTGATTTGCAAACCAATTATTAAACTGTAGACGATAAACATTTGTTTGAAAATGTGCAAGTTACTATCGCGTTACAGTAACAATTTTTAGCAAACAAAAACAAAAAAAAAGGGTCAGCCAATCCACATTTCATCACATGTTCACACATTCGATCCAATATTCCTTCATTTCTGTACCGATTCAACAAGGCAACACATATTTCAACACGCGTTTCTTTCTGCAGATCAGATAACCCATTTTTCGTATTTTTTATTTTATTTATTTGACGCAAATGAGTCAATATTGTGGGTAAGGTAACGTTAAACCATGCCGCTAATTCCTGGGTAGTTTGACTAGGATCGGCTTCCACCATCTCTCTTAATTCATCGTTTTTCACCTGTGTGGAAGAAGGAGACCGCCCGTCTTCCTCGTGGCTCGTTCTTCAAGTCGAAATTTCCATCACGAAAGCGTTTAAAACAAAATCGCACGGTGCGTTCATTAGCAGACCCCTCACCAAACGCAACATTGATATTACGGGCTGTTTCTGCCGCGTTACTTCCGCGCCGGAACTCGTATTCTCGTATACTCGTATTCGTATTCGAAAACCTCAAACTATGGAGATTCTATGTCAATTCAAAAACCTATTCCAATAATAATAATAATATTTTTTTAATAATAATAATTATTATTGTAATATTTCTGACCACAATTTTTAAGGTCGAGAATTTAAAATATTCTAATTAAAAGAAATACATTTGTAACCTAGATATTTATATGTAATTAGAAGTGAATAACCAATTATCTTTAGAATACCACCACTTTGGGATAGTCGTCCCGAAATGGCGTAATCACGAAGATTTGTGTCAGCGACAGTCTCTGCTGCCAGATTATGACATGTGCTGACATCGTCGTGGCCAGAGTCATAAGCGATGTGACGTAGTAAAACCACATACATAAATACGAGAGAGGGTCAATAAGTCCTTGACTTTTGGAATAAAACACAGATTTTTTGATAAATAAATCATTCTATTTTCCAACGTAGTCTACCCTTGAGCTCTATACACTTTGTCCAACGCTTCTCAATTTTTTTTATCCCTTCCAAAAAATATGATTTGTCGAGTTTAAAAAGAGGTTAAAAAAATGCAAACAGTCACGGACTTATTGACCCGCCCTCGTACATAAATCGCAGACAGAGGTGAATTAAACACTCACTTTTCGCCAATTAAGTTAGGTTCCATGTAATAGTTGGCGAGCCTATTGCCATCTATCGGGCACATAAAATCGTCGTATAATGGTAGGTGGTATAAGAGGAATACTGCTGCCCATTTCTCATCGCTGTCTTTACCCTTAGTCTCCTTGTACGACACCCACTGGAGGGATCTGATGGGGGGGGGGAGGGGGGTGACAATTGTATTACAACCAAAATGTATTAAATAAATAGAGCCTATATTAAATTAGGCCCCTGTCTGCCCCTTCAGGGACACAGGCGTATTTTTGTTTGTATATTTTATTATAAAAATGGCGCTGTGAAATCTATACTAATATTATAAAGCTGAAGAGTTTGTTCATTAAACGCGCTAATCTCGGAAACTACTCGTTCAAATTGAAAAATTCTTTTTGGTTTGGATAGTCCATTTATTGAGGTACACTATATTATAGGCTAACAACCGACATTACACTAGTCGTAGTTAAAGTCGATGTTTACTCCAATCGCTTATCACTTAAACAGCAGCTAATCCCACGTCGCGAGCTCTACACGGTTCGTCACACCAACCCGCATCTCGTTACATTCGATGTACGGAATAATAAAATATTTGCATTGTCTCCGCCTAAGCTCCAAAGGATGTTTGGCCCTCGGGGTATATCCCAAAAGTTCCATAGTTTTCTTTCCACTTACAAGTTTAGGGACCTGCAACTCTTTCGGTTCTTGAGCTGTCTTGGTACAAGCGGAAAGTTGTAAAATTAAAAGGGTGCCTAAGTGGGTAGAAGTGACTTCGGAGGTAAATAACACTTTTGATAAATAGAATTATCTTTAGACAGGAAAGAAAAAGTTGCTATTTTTATGGAAAATGCTGTGTGGAAATTTTGCCGTGTGTTGAAGGCAGAGTAGAATACAATTGTCACCATTCCCAATGTAGGGACTAATATATGTGAAACAATGGCGTAAAATGGGCAGCATCTACCGCTATAGTCCTTATAACGTAACATGATTAGAATGACAGCTGTCACACTCATACACTTTTTTGTCTATCTTTTTCGCACTTACAGCAGTTCTATATTTGTTGCTTGCTGCCATTCTAATCATGTTACGTTTTGAGGACTGTAGAACAGTTTAATTAACAGTATATTTATTTATTTAATATTTGAGGAAATCTTTATTATATAAATATATGTGGTCAACACGAAGAACCCCAGATATACTGATGCTATTTATATAATAAACAAGTTACAGTCGAAACTTACACACATACCTACATACATAAATCTCGACTATAAATCCCCGAAGGGGTAGGCAGAGGTAAAGCAACATCCACGTTTCGCCAATTAAGTTAGGCCCCATGTAATAGATGTTTTTTGCAGTCAAAAGTGGTTATGACCGGCTGTGAGTTTTAACTGTAGCATGTAAAAGTTAAATAATTATAATCATAAATAATATGGATTCACAGCAGTGTTGATTATGTTTTACTGTAACAGCTGTGTATGTGTTGAACAGTATCTATTTTGAGCCTCTTTTATTTTGATTTACACAGTCATATGAAGCACACAGTTTTAATAACCGTGTTCCGTAATTTCCGTTCTTTGTGGTGAACAAAATGGCTTCCCTTCCGTTCGGCGCACGGGTTTAAATCAAGCTACTTGCATTAGCGTTTTTTGCTATAATCCCTCCAAATTAGTGCACTGGAATTCAAAAAAAAGGCGGCTGCAACGGTGTCTTTGAAAAAATTGAACGGGACTATCTTCACGGTCATTAAATTATCGTGTAGAGTTAACTGCCGCACTCAGAAACGTGCGGTGCCGGCAGAGCAGAGTTCAAATGTCCCTACCCCCATCTCTCCCGTGGGTGTCGCACAAGGCGACTAAGGGTAAAGACAGTGATGAGTAATGAGCAGCCGCATTCCTCTTATACATGGCAAAGGCTTGCCACCTACTACATGAGACCTATCTTAATTGCCGAAAAGTGGGTGTTTAGTTCACCTCTGCATACCCCTTCGGGAATATAGGCTTGATTTATGTATGTATGTTAATGACAAAAAAAACTTTTAAATCATGACCATAGACCCGGCAAGATTCGCGACTAGTTTTGAATTGTCATTTTTTTGTATTAAATACTCAATAACGTTAATTGTCGTCTCTGAGTGCGACAATTAGGATGTGAAACGTCAACGACTGAACTATTATCAAGTGACTGCTATTAATATAGGTGCACTGTCTTTTCGCTCATTTCGACATCGACGGCCGACTTGGCTGAATGGTCAAGTCCCCGGTTCGACTCCTGTAGGCCTATTCGCTAACTTTTTTTGACAGTTGAAAGTGATGATCACCGAACTATTTACTTATCCATTACTGTTTCCACATGAAAAGTGTCACAATAGCGTTATAGTAAAGTAGTAATGGATCAGTAAATAGTTCAGTGATCATCACTTTCAACTGTCAAAAAAAGTTAGCGAATAGACCTACTGATAGAGGGAAATGGTTCTGTGATGTACGCAGACATTAGATCTGCTACTATAGTCCGACAACTTCGTGCGCGACCTTCCTGCGGGGTGAGAGACGTTGGAGGGCTGAGGTGTTGTATGCTGCATTGCGCGAGTTTTCCCTCCTCCCCGCATCACCCGCCCGCGCTAACATCTAGAGTGCCGCGTCGCCGCCACCGTCTCCCACCCCGCAGGAAGGTCGCGCACGAACTTTTTGGACTAGCGGCACATGATAATAATAATTATCACTCATTTAATAAACAACGATCCAACTCAAAAAGTACTACGAAGCATTGTGTATTTAAAAAGTATAGCATTGAGACTTATTTTTGCAAGAAAAGCGCTTTTGATTTGTGTCTCTTTTATATTCTGACTGCGCGTTACATTCGCCAATTTCAATGTTTACCACCATTAAAATTCCGCAGGATAACTCCTGTAAGCGGAAATAGAATTTAGACTTCATATTAGAGCCGACTTGAATTGTAAATTCGAAATTGTAAGCATTTTCGTTAGTAAGAAATGAAGCTTAATTAACTCTGATTGGCAATTAACGAACACAATAATCTATTGAGTGTGCAACGTTTGGGGCTAAATAATTATTTACGAAATCGCATGGGAGATAACATTATTATACCTATGTATATGTATACGAGTATAACACATTACATAATGAAAAACTCGTTAAGTCATTCTGAGATATTTGAGAATATATGTATAATAAAAAAAACTCTTCTCAAACTTATAAAAACGGGGCTTTCTTCTAACTTATCTACAGACGATACACGATTTAAAAGTTTTAGTTCTATTAAACCTATAGTTGTTCTAAAATTTCAAACAAATTATTTTTGTGGTGGAGTCAATATTTATACAAAGAATAAATATTGAAAGAAAGAAAGTTCGAAAAATTTATAGTCTTGACGCGGGAATCGATCCCGCGTCCTCTGTGAACCGGGCAGATGCCTGTACCACTCGGACAACCAAGACGTTTACGTCTACGTATGTACGCCTTTGGTCTTTGTACTAATTTTTGTAACATTTTTATAATGTTGGAATTAAAATCAAAATATTAATATCTACTATTCGTTTTTAATTTTAACATTATATAAAAGTTAGAAAAATTACAAAGATTTTGGTGGTTAGAAAAAGAATTTCGAAAAATTATGATCTTGAGGCGGGAATCGAACCCGCGTCCGCTGCTATCCGGGCAGGTGCCTGACCGCTCGGCCACCCAAGACACTAATTAACTTGCCGAAATTCTTCTAACCTTTACACTTCACGTTGTAAGCCAACGGGTACCCTCGCAATGTAGAAATAAATTTCAAACATTCCAAAGCAGATAATTTTACAAATATCGTGCGTTCGGTTAAGCTTGGGTTTGCTTTATAAACTATTCGATTTTAATTTTAACATTATATAAATGTTAGAAAAATTAGTACAAAGATTTTGGTGGTTAGAAACAACGTGAAGTGTAAAGGTTAGAAGAATTTCGGCAAGTTAATTAGTGTCTTGGGTGGCCGAGCGGTCAGGCACCTGCCCGGATAGCAGCGGACGCGGGTTCGATTCCCGCCTCAAGATCTTATATAATCTAGATAATTTTCTTAGACTATCTTATAGATCTTAGATAATTTTTCGAAATTCTTTTTTTAACCACCAAAATCTTTGTATTAATATTTATATTAAAACCGATAATTCCAAGAACAATTGGTAAGAATATCATCTTTCTATTTTCGAAAGCAAACCGGTGGGTCGCTCCCAAAAGTTTTAAGCTGCAATTTCGGTTGTTAAGCCACATGCTTAATGTGAAAACTTGGCATCCAGGTGGTTGTAAAAAATGGGGGTAGTTAGGTAAAACTTTTTATCGCGTCGTGTGGCGCATACCTCGTTTTCTTCTCCTCTGCCGAAATATAGGGGAAATGGGCACAGAGCGGGCATACTGCCCAAAGTAGGCCCTCTCGTGTATGAGACCATGTGAAAAACCGGTGCCATGACGAGACACGTGGTATTGGAAGTTCCCATTTTCCCCCTGGGTGTACAATAAAGCGTCCGTTTTAGGCAGTATACCCGCTTAAGGCCCCTTTTCCCTTATACGGTCTTATACGGTCGCTAGTTTACTAAATACCTCGGTGCCATCACCTCGCTCGACTCGAACTCTACCAAGCTAAATTGGGATCTTTAAGCGCCAAGGGTATATATAATTTTCTGTCGCGACGATTTTTTACACCCTTCTTCAGATTGGAAAGGGAAATTGTGATTCCCTAGTATTATGAGTGGTATAATGTGCCGCGGGAGGTGCTGGGGTTCTAGATTTTGTGGTTAAAAAACTCACAGGTAGCATGGGTCAAAACTAACGTGACCATTTATGTTTTGACCCAAAACGGGACATTGGTTTATTTAGGTCAATTAAAAATAGGTACAGTCGGGCACAGAAAATTAGGTCACAAGTTCTAAATGTTAACTAAAAGTTCTAAATTCATAATAATTTGATTGACTATAGAGCATCTTTTTTCTAATGATCTGACGATCAATCGCTCTTGGAGATGGACTACTATCAAGGTTTGATATTAGAAAACCTTCTTTCGTAAAATTTTGCTCTTGTCCAAATGACGGTCAATAATATTTTTTGTTAAAATGTCATTTCAACAGAGAAATTAGTTTCATTATCAAAAACCTCCGATAATTCTCTTTGTTATTCTCGGTGGGTCATTTTGCTTGTTAAATTTTATTAGGTAATATGTAACAGCATTTTTTACTTTAGTGAATAAAGTGTGTTATAGAATCTCATTTCAAAACTGGTAAACATTTTCTGACCGCGACCGAAATTTTCACCCATAGGTTTATTTATCTTCTATATCATCATCATCATATCCCATCTCTCATATCACCCTATATTGTTCCATCCATAGCCCTTCCCTATGGATGGAAGAATATAGGGAGATTGGGCCATAACCCACTACGCTGGCCCAGTGCGGGTTGGTGGGTATTAACGACTGCAGATGCAGCCGGGACCACCGGATTCACGTGCCTTCCGAAGCACGGAGGAACTCGAGATAATAAATTTTTGGTCACCCATCCAATGACCGGCCTTAGCGAACATTGCTTAGTTTAAGCAATTGCAGGCCAAGCGCACTATTCCACTGCGCTAGCGAGGTCCTCGTTTATATATGCGTTGTAAACATCCACATTTTAATTTCGATTACGGTTACCACAGATAAATTCTATTACTTTGAGTCCGCGAGCGAGCAAGCCTATATTATTTCTTGAGCAGCATTCACGTATTTTGACCAATTTGTTTCCACCAAGAAAGTTAAAGCTTAATTTTAATACTTCCAGAATTTCATTAATTATGTACCTACTAATTTGAACAGGAGCGAAGAAAACTTAAACTAAGCCTAGTAAAATAAATAATAAGCCGCGCTAGCCGTTTTAATAAGCAACAATTGGATTCAGATGTCACATATGCGCCGGGAGGTTGCTAACTTCAGCTTATAACAATGTTAGGCTCCGAATAATACGGCCCAGATACGTCAGTCGGTCAGGCCGGCTAGAATCACCGAATCCGAGATTTTGACGGTCCGTTGTAGCCGTAGAACTATTTAGTCTAATTCTGCGATTTATTGAATAAGTGTCAGCTTTCAGCCTTACTTCGGCTACATAAAGAGGCAAATAATTATTTCTAATTAAATTTATGCATCACACACGTTTGCTTACGACTAGTTTCACCCTATATCGCCAGATAAAAGTAAGCTTATTAAAGTTTCGTATTATTGAATACTGTTACATATCTTTTTTTTTTTGTTAAATTACCAAAAACGGGTTACAAATATATAGCATATTTTTGTAAACACACTTAAGTGCACCGTTGCGAAGTTTTATTTGGCGGCCAAGTATTAGTATTAATTATATCTAATTGTCTTCTCTAAATGCGGCAGTTAGCAATAAAGAGATTTTTTGAATAATATATTGATTTGCACTAAGTATCAAACAACAATAAGGTAACTCCCAACAAAATTCCTAGCAGGAAATGGAGACGCATCACAGAACTCTGCCACGTTTAACAGGAAATCTTATGCATATATATAACAGGTAATCAGACATGTACAAAACCGTCTTTAAAGGTTGTCGTGTCCTTTCCGCTGGCGATACCGTCCACTGTATAAAATGGCGCTAAGCCACAGAGGATCCATTTTATGCATGATCGAAAAATGTCTGAAATATTCTTCCTATCGTAAGGAGAATTGTTTTTACTTCGTCCTTTAGTCAGGTCTTCTAACCCCCGAATACAGAAACGCTACTCAAACTTTTAGTCCTGCTTAACATTTAAGTATTTTCAAAATTGACGTCTTTCCATACAAATTCTGACAGGCATTCTGAGAGGTATTGTCCACTTTATAAGCAGTGCTCAAAATTTGAGTAGCGTTTCAGTATTCGAGGGTCATTCTTTGCCTTGTGCATCCATCTCACATTCTATCGTCATCGTGAAAAAAAACCACTCCATGACGCTGTCTTTTAAATAAATTCACGAATTGGTAAGCAAAATTGTATTGACTATAATAAAGTTAGTCAAATATTTTGATATTTCATTTTGTATAGATCAGTAAGTTAATTCCATGACTGTTTCAGCTTTGGTATTTAGGTGTGTTTATTTTTATAAATTTCACTACTCGCTATTTTAGCGGCATTACCCGTCTTTGTTTTGTAGAAAAATTTAGATTCTGTGTTCGCGTTTAAATGAGGCAACTTTTGAGATAAAAACAGAAAGCACTTCCTTGGGAAATTAAACGTGTCTGAGCGAACACATAATACAAAAGTTATGTGCCGTGGTTTTTATTCACAGAACAGCACAGTAGCACAGAACGCGGCCATGTCATAAACTTATCATAAACCGAAACTTTTAGAAAGAAAGAAAGAAAAACATTTATTGACCAGCACAAAGACAAGACATACAACAAAATAAGAAAATAAGTTAACAACAAATTACAATAGACAATAAACACTACAAAATAACCCTTTGGCTTCCCTAAAATATTGGGAGTTGAAGAAATGTCTGTACCTATATTGGTTACTTTATGGAATAGGTGAATTTCGATTTTTTTTAAGAGTTCGGGCATAAAGAAATCTTGATCTTTCTATAATACAAAGATTTTGGTGGTTAGGAAAAGAATTTCGAAAAATTATGATCTTGAGGCGGGAATCGAACCGCTATCCGGGCAGGTGCCTGACCGCTCGGCCACCCAAGACACTAATTAACTTGCCGAAATTCTTCTAACCTTTACACTTCACGTTGTAAACCAACGGGAACCCTCGCAATGTAGAAATAAATTTCAAACATTCTAAAGCAGATATTTTTACAAATACCGTGCGTTCGGTTAAGCTTGGGTTTGCTTTATTAACTATTCGATTTTAATTTTAACATTATATAAAGGTTTAAAAATTAATACAAAGATTTTGGTGGTTAGAAATTTCGAAAGTTAGAAAATTTTATTCCCGTCTCAAGATTATAATTGAAATTTCTTAATTTTTCTAACATTTATATGTTTAAATTAAAATAGAATATTTTCTGTAATACTTATTATATAATATACAATTTAAAAACTATTGATATAATTGTCAAAGTAGGTGCTATCTAGTAGGAAAACTGGGAGCCTATATACTATTCCCAGTTTGACTGGGGTTAAGTCCCATGTAATAGGTGGAGCGTAATAGGCGAGCGAGCCTATTGCCATCTATCAGGCACGTAAATCGAACTATATTGCTAGGTGGTATAAGAGGAACGCTGCTGCCAATTACTCATCGCTGTCTTTACCCTTAGTCGCTTGTACGAGACCCGCGGGAGAGATGGGGGAAGTGACAACTGTATTCTACTCTGCCGTCTCCACACGGCACAGTATCATCATCAAGTATTGCCCTATCATTTGACGGCAGACTTGGTCTGCTTGCTTGGAATGCTCAGATTGCTGGGTATTGGCCAAGAGGTCCCGAGTTAGAATCCTGGTAGGCGCAAATTTTGTGATAAACACAAATATTTGTTCCCGAGTCATGGTTGTATTTATGTTTATGTAGTATATTTTCAACATTTATATACATAATTGAAAGGATGGATCGACTGTGTGAGGTGTGATATGAAGGTGATGGATGTGAATGAGGAGATGACGAGTGACAGAAGAGAATGGAAAAAGAGGACATACTGCGCCGACCCCAAATAAGACGGGCGATGATAATATACATAATAATTATGATAAATTAAAAATATATCCGTCATATAGTATCCATAACACGAGTGCTTAGGCTGTACTTACTTTGGGCTAGATGATAGGTGTGAGTGTAAAAATAAAATCATTTCCTTATTTAATGCTATGGCATTGTTCCAATAATGGTTCAATGAGAAGAAATAGGTACAAACCAAGTTATCTAGGTATACTAATATTATAAAGCTAAAGAGTTTCTTTGATCGGTTGGTTGACCGCGCTCATCTTAGGAACTACTGTCTCAAATTGAACTTCACTTTTTGGATTGGATAGTCCATTTATCGAGGAAGGCTCGCGCTAACGTCGATTGTGGTGACTATGAGGGTAAGAGATCCGTGATGCAACATATGTGCGCCAATAACACACGAAATGAAGTCGTCAAATATTTTTGCGACAATTAATGTGACTGCTTCGCAATAGTGCAGTTTGGCAACAGCAGGGGGTAACCGCGGATGTGCCCTTTGCCCTTTGTCCTTTAACCATAAAGAAAACACAACACACCCTTGGTTAACCCTTTGCGGCACATGTCATCAATGGGCGTACAGGTCGGGACACCCATAAATGTACTATTGGGGCTTAGATGCGTTCGATGCACTTTTTTCATTATCCACTATGACTGTAATAATTTATATTTCCTGGTTTAATAATGGTTAACGAAAAAAAACAAAAACTGGTCGGTATTATTGATAAAACTAAAAGGGTTTAGACGTGTTTTAGTTGAGAAGTGATTGTTTAAATCAGATACTGTCACAAACAAAGAGACGGAAAAAAACTGAAAAAACTACTGTAATTGCATTGATATATTATGAAATTTACGTGTAGGATAGAAATTCCGACAATTGGCGCAACGACAAATTTTGAAAAACTACACCACATTTTTTTATGTATTTTTGCTTTTTTTTCTCTTTATTATGTTTAGGGACTTTTGTAATGTGTCTACTTTACATAAAATAAATTATATTTTGTGAAATATTATGATTTTCATTGAACAAACACATGTTTCAGATAAGGCAAATTAAAATTTCCGCCAAAACAGCAAAGGCACTGTGTGTGTGACGTCACTATAGCGTAAAACATGACAGTTCTTTTCTATAGTATTTAGGTTTTTTTTATTGACAGATAAAATGTCATAAAAATTGTGACGCCACGCGGCATTTGACCAAATACGTAAAGCGGATAGCTAAATTTTGTATTTTTATAACATAAATATCAATCACAAGTATAATCTGAGACCAAGTGAGTTTTATCAAATCTTTTCCCAAATGGTTATTATAAATCATTATATCAGTGATTCTCTGTTACTGTCATCGTCCCTATTGACAATCGATTAGAGATATTTGCCTTGTTTTTGTGTAGTCTGAAGTCGACGTTGACTGTATTACGCATATACATATAACATGACACAACGCTGAAACGTTTTCAATTTATAGAATGAAAATGTCGTAAACAATTGGGCTAATTAGAATGGAACTACAGGAACGGGATTCCCGTTGCCTGCTCCTCAAGACCAATTAGGATACGGCTTCATTAATAAAATAAAACAATTCCGCTCATTTCTTGGAAACAATTAGGGCACGACGTTGGAAATTCTACAATTCTGTCTGGATTTAGGCTACCAAAATTCGAATCAAAAATTTACGCTACCATCGTATAATTGTAACTAATTGAATCTTATATTATTTTCCTAATTCAATTGAGAATTTTATTTTGTAAGCAGGCCAATGGTAGAATAGATGCCACCGTAATTGAACTCTGCACACAATCAAAACTTACAACAAAAAAAATATAAAAGAAGCAGACTTGTTACAAATAGGCGGCGCTTTCTACAAAGCAATCTCTTCCAGGCAACCGAGGTTGATGAGGAATAAAAAAATACGGAAAAATACCCGGGAACCGTCCACGTGTAAGAGATAATAATACTTAATAAATTAAATTAAATAAAACTTAAACATGCATGTACTGTTTGTACATTGTACGTAACAAATTTACTTACTTTAGGTTTTATGTTGTAGGTTCATTTTTGTTGAACCACAGATATATGTTTAACTGTGTCCAGTAAAGATAATCTGTTTAATAAAATACATACCTACTCCTAGAAAGAAGATATGGCTCAAAGGCCTAGATGCCAAGCCAAAAAATATTTAAAAAAAACCTACTCCTAGATACAAAGAAATGTAACACGCAGATGTTGATTCTACAAAGGGTTATAAAATTAATGACATTTTGATTGATCGAACGATTGTGTACTCAATAATTTGATACGATTCAACAGTCTTGTCGTTAATTGGAATATTTACTACCGCACTCAGAGACGACAATAATTAACATTAATGAGTTCTTGATGTCATAACATTTCATGTTTAAATCTAGACCATAGAGACCCGGCAAGAATAGCGACTAGTTTTGAATTGTCATTTTTAACATATTTCACCCAAAACAGCTACTTACTTACTACGTGGGACTGAAATTAAATTGTAAAAAAATAACTAATCGGATTGGAAGCCTCCTCCTTTTTAAAGTTGTTTAATTAAAACAGGAGTATCCTAGTATGACATTGTCATGACTTACAAGAGCTCTATTTGCAACTGAGATTTGTCAGGTGGCATGGACTTGAGTGCCTTATATTGATTCATGTGGACGCTGCCGGATATTCCAATTAAGATTGTATTAATGTTCATTAGGCGCGGGACGAGTCAGCTGGGTTTAAAGAAGGGTTCGTGAATTAAAATGAATCACTTCGCAATAATTCCTTTGTTTGGACCAAATGAAATGACGGCTACAGAAACGGACGATGTATATGTTTCTTAGCTGGATCTAAATTTTATCAAAAATATAAAATAATAAAACAGATAATTTAAAAGGTCAGTGTCGTTTTTAATAGTAATGATGATCAGTTAATAAGTACCTAATATAAATTAATGCCACAGATACTATTGTTATGAAACCAAATCCAATTTAAGTTAATATTGAGTATATAAAAATATTGCGTTAAAAATTGTAAAGAACCATGAGTCGAAAACAATTAATTAATGTCCGTGTAATCACAGGAACAATTGCCCCTAAATAAAACTAGCGCTCCACCAAAATATTTGATATCAAGCTCCCACTTACGGGACCCAGAAAGTACTAGAACTATTTTGTGAAGCTCCGTGATGGATTATTTATGACTCATAACTTTATTATTAACCGTTTGTCTTTATCCACAGGCAGGAGAAGTCCGTGGATACCTACAGATGGATTGAGAGTGACAGTATTATCAGAGTTATATAATAAAAATATTGTTCCAATAATAATGTCTATGGTATGCTAGAACTTTTGGCACTATGTGGTGATTTGTTTGCCTACAAAATTAGTTTAATTTCAGTAGATAACTAAACTACTGATACCGATCCAATATTATGATATCATTATTATTATATTATCTGCGTAATTAATGACACACTGAACAATTTACTGCCCATAATAGATTTCTAACGAAAATTTAATACATATTTAAGCGTAAAGCACTTATCAGTGAATAGCAAATCAACTGAACATTAAAATTAAACGCATCACTTGTTTCCCTTTGCGCGCTTATCATTAAAGCGGTACGAATCTAAACTTTAACACCGCACAGTAGAGGTCACTAGTCCAAATGGGAAATGTTAGAACATTGACAAGTGGCACTTCGACACAATTGAATTTTTTGAAACGGCCATTGATACCCTCTCGTGCTAGTTTTTTAACAAATGTCGCGGTGCGGTGTAGATTTCGCGCCACGAAAGAAGTCCCCTGGCTTAAACCTTAGCTCTTTGCAATAAGAGCGAAAATAATGTTATTGGAGGGACTTCTTTTGTGGAGCGGACTCTAATGAAAAGAGCCGAGTTCGAATTTGTGGGGGGGCCGCGGGCATATTGGAACACTTTAAAAAACGCATCCGTAAATTAAATGTAATTGTTTGCTTGTTAACAATTGCGTGAGGGTGCGCCGGATCGTCGGCCTGCTTTAACTCCTTTACGAACAGTTTGATCTAATCTAAACTTATTGTGTTTGTTTTGTTATATCTTATAGTAGGTATACATATATACCCCATTCGCTTGGGCTTGAGACAAAATGTAAATAATCTTGATATGTCTCTTTTAACTAATTATAGACAAATAAAGCTGTTAGCTGCTTTGAAATATTGGTGTTAAAAAAAATATTTATGTATTTTAGGTTATAAGACACATCAAGATTGTTTACATTTTGTCTCAAGCCCAAGTGAATGGGGTATATAGTATATTCGACGGCCGGGTTGGTAGAATGGTCAGACCGCTGGCTATTGGCAGAGAGGTCTCGGGTTCGAATCCTGGTAAGGGCAAATTTTGTGACGAACACAGACGTTTGTTCACGAGTCATGGGTGTTTAGGTATATGTTTATGTAGTATATTTAGGTATTATAATTTTTTATATCTATAATTATTTTATCGTTACGCGTTTCAAAGTTGTTTGCGCTTGAAGAGCGCCGTTCGGTGCGAGTTCGGTTCGCGTAACGATAAAACCAGCCTAAGACCCTGTTCAGAAGCACGCGAGATTGCTCGCCGTTAAGCAGCATTAATAAAATAGTGCAGCACACTAGTGGCGTTGTACACGAAAACGCAGAAGAATTCGCGCGTAAATCGCCTCATCTGGGCAGGGTCTAAGTATATTAAAATTTGTCCGTTATCTAGTAGGTATCCGTAACACATAAGTGCTTATAATGCTAGGGATAACTTGGGCTAGATGATATGTGTGAGGAGTGATAGAGATGTTTATTATGTTTCCATGCACTTTTATTCATTACATCCATCACACCGGAAAGATTCTACTAATGAATTTTATTTTTAGAACAACTTTGATTACCAAAAAGGTTATAGTGGGTCAACCTTAAAAGATAGAAAACGCAGCGCACGCAACGAAAGCTTTGAAAATGAAACTTTTTTCCCAGTTTTTGCAACTGTTTTCATTGATGTTCAGCTCATATGGGTCGGATTGGGTCGTAGCGTAATGTTATACATACAGAAAAATAATTTTTAATTTGAATCAGTAGTTTCTAAAACGTTCAACCAACCATACCAACAAGCTTTATAATATTAACTGCCGCACTCAGAATAACGTTTATAACGTTAGTTAACGTCAAATAACGTTAATGAGTACTTGACGTCAAAAAATGACAATTCAAAACTAGTCGCTATTCTTGCCGGGTCTATGGTCTAGATTTGAATGAAAATTTTTGACATTAAATACTCATTAAATTTAATTGACGTCTCTGAGTGCGGCAGTAAGTATAGATAATGGGACACAAACACTTTTTTTACGATGAGACCTCGCATCGCAGTATCTTGTGCAAGCACTAAAACCGTCAGCGTGATCCCCCATTGTAACGCGAGCATTGTCCTCTCGTGATAAGCAAATATCCCTAATCTGACAATGCGCATAAAAAACTGCGGTCACCACGCCATAAGGTGCGAATGTTCCCAATTTGGCCGCCATTCATGGCGCAGTGCGTGTTCACAGCCTGTCCTACACTACGCGCCCACTTGACCCCAACTCACGCGCATAAATTATGCATAATCACTGGCCGCTGTCGATGCGGAATATCGAATATGTAGGGGATGTAATTTGTATGCAGATTTTTTGTAAATCATCCCACAATGAAAAATTGGTTAGAAAAAGTTATATAGTCTTGATGTGGAACTTTCGTTTTAAGAACTTTAACAACCTATTTTTCTTGATAAGTATAAGCCCTTAAAGCCTAAATAGTTCTAAGCTTTAAGGGCTTGTACACAAAATTGCGAATTGGCGCGATCCGATTTCGCAACGCAGAAAACTACTCAACATACATTTTGTTGCCGCGATGCTATTTGGTGCGGCAAGGCGGCGGAACAAAAAATGAAGAAGGAATACACGATGCGAATCAATTCGCTCCTAGATTTTTAAGGCGCGACGTCGAAACGCAGTTTTGTGTAGCAAGTCAAGCCTTTGTGTGTCAAGCCCTAAGACCATAGGTACACATAATTTGCAAATAAAGAATATGAATCTGAATATACATATAATGTAATATTTTTCTAACATTTTATAGGAGTAACATTGAAATGAAAATCGAAATTGATTAACCATCTCACGTTATGCGAGTTGCAATTACTTTTACTTAAGGAGATGAATGCAAGAGGACATTTTTCAGCGTAAGTGCGTATCATAGCTTGAGACAAGTTATGTATGTTTGATATTTCTGCTTGTTTGTTGTGTTGTCTCAATAAATGTTTGTTTTTTATTTCTTTTGTCATAAATTAAGAAAATAAACACAAATAATATTTGGAAATAATAATTTATAAAAACATACAACATAAAAGCTTGTACAGCCGGCTGTGTAACTCCTTACGCTTACTTATTATCCGTAAATTAGTCTTTCGAGTTAAAATTAATCAAGTAAATTGTGTTTCTCAAGTTCACAATCATGAAACGATCATACAGAAATAGTACGAATACAAAATTTGATTGACGAAGGTCTGTGACGACCAATCCCACTTTCATGTTACCTTTTTCAAAACGACGAATGACAACTTTATTTGCAGAGATAAACATAATGTCCCGGTAAATCTTTTGAGCTGCTTATCGCGGATTAGATCTTTCACCCTATTTACAGTTTCCCCAAATAGTAAAAAACGAATTCCCTTTGCCGAAGTTATCTTCTAACGATAAAAATCTAATCACTTTTTGTGTATGCACGTATTCTAATGTAACTGTGCTACGTTAGAAGGGCGGTAATCGTTTGATAATGGATCGTTAGGAGGAACGTTAGATTTTACTGATATCTAATTTGAATAGTTGCACAGGTGCGGACGGGAAAAACGATTTTTTACAAATCGGTAGCCTACAGCCTAAACGTTAGACTATTAAAACAGACAAATATCTCTAATCGATTTTCGACCTTAAATTTTTTGGTGTAAAGCTCAAAATTGATGCGAAATTTTTCTACTTATTAAAAAGTAAAGCCATTATAGCGGCAGACAAAGTGTAAACAATCTAGATGTTTGTGTCTTTTATTATAAAATCCAAAAATAAAAATGTGTAATACCTATTTTTTTAAGTCCCTAATCGTATTGTATTCTGTAATGTATTTTAAAATACAATTTTCAACTTTTAAATGCATTTCGTAAAAAAAGAAACGTATCAGAATGTTTTCATTCTGTATTTCTTTATAATGGGCTGAGTATGATATACTGCCGCACAGACGTCAATTAACTTTAATGAGTATTTAATGTCTAAATTTTCATTCAAATCTAGACCATAGACCCGGCAAGAATAGCGACTAGTTTTGAATTGTCATTTTTTGACGTTAAGTACTCATTATCGTTATTTGACGTCTCTGAGTGCGGCAGTTAGTACCTATACTTTCTTTTGGTAACTAAACTAATACAGAGTAACTGCCGCACTCAGAGACGTCAAATAATAACGTCAAAAAATGACAATTAAATAGTAGTCGCTATTCTTGCCGGGTCTATGGTCTAGATTTGAATGAAAACTTTTGACATTAAATACTCATTGAAGTTAATTGACGTCTCTAAGTGCGGCAGTAAGTAATGTATCATAAGAGTGCACTAGTAGGTATTTAATAGATTTGAATTAATAACGTGCCGTCTATGTATGTATTTGCTAAATCGCGAGTAGTCTAATTTTGATCGAGAATGACAAATACTTAATGAAATCGCAAATATTATTTTGATTAACTTATTGGCTAATTTATATTCAATTAATGAACCAAATTGTTTGTTAAGCTACTCCTGAACTATGAGATGTGTCGCTTCAAATGCCCTTTCTAGGACTATGAAATTAGAGATCTATTGGTAACCACAAAAAGCGTATTCAGTAAAAAAAAAAAATCCGAAGGTTTTAATATTTGAGCGGTTATTTAGTATATTTAAACCTGTTCTCATCAGTGGAGTTTAACCAAAAGCTACTTTTAATTCAGTCTGTAATTAATAATTAAGCTTGACTCCAACCAAACACAAAAAAATATCGATAGCCATTTTAAAAATTCTCTATATTAATTAATTATGTTTACGTAGGTATTAACATAAAATCGTTGGTTTTGGGTTTGTAATCGGTTTCGTACTTTCATGCTGCAATAGAACCGAATAAATAACATAGAATTTGCCAGAACAAAAATAATATTATCTTGAGTTCCTCCGAGCTTTGGAAGGCACGTTAAGCAGTTCGTCCCGGCTGCATCTGCAGTCGCTAATACCCACCAATCCGCACTGGCCCAGCGGGGTGGGCACAAACCCATTCTCCCTATATTCTTCAATCCATAGGGAAGGCCTATGGCCCAGCAGTGGGGACATTAAAGGGCTGGTAATGATGAATGATGTAGGTATGTCTTAACAAAAGCATCAGGCGCACATAAAATAAATAAAATTCGTCTTTCAAACCACATAATCAGTAGGAAGCTCTTTGAGTTTCTGGATTGAATGGTGCCTCCGTGCGGCCGCGAGCAGACACAACTCAATAGCTATTGTGAAATGGGACACTTGGATCCTCATCTGGATCGTACACATCTACAAATAAACTACGAATGTGTGGTGTAACTACATTATGTATAACCGCTGTAAAATAGCACATACCTAAATCATTTTACCTAAATAAAAGAGTTGTAATGTATGAATAGTTAATTAAATAATATTACAAATGGTAAATCAGCCGTGTGGTCACGGCAGAGCAGAATACAATTGTCACCACCCCCATTCCCGTAAGTGTCGTACAAGGTGACTGAGGGTAAGGGCAGCGATGAGTAATGGACAGCAGCATTCCTCTCTTACCACCTAGCAATATACTGCGATATCTATACCCGAAATTATGGCAATAGGCTCGCCACCTATTATATAGGACCTAAATTAATTGGCGAAAAGTGGGCGTTAATCACAGTTATATCAATTTATTATACTTATATTGATATATCTGTGGTGTTAATGCACCTCTGCCTACTTCTTCTGGTATATAGGCGTGATTTATGTATGTGTAGTATGTAAAAACCGAAATACTTGCTAAGTTGATTTAGATTTTAATATTAAATAACTCTTTAGTCCAATTTTAGTGTTAGTTATTTGATTGATTTAGTGGCTTATTTTTTACATACTCACATTTATTTGTGTTTTGTAACACCATAATGGAAGTGAGGAGCGTTTGATACTCGTACCCCCGAATACAGAAACGCTACGCAAATTTTGGGCACAGAATTTGTTTGGAAAAACGTCAATACTTCAATGCTATGAGCAGGACTCGAACTTTGAGTAGACTTTCTGTATTCGGGGATAGCCTTTTAACCACTCGCCATGAACAGTAAATATATGTATCGATACAAATGAAATAGTTTTGAAACTCAACTAATATGAAATGTTATTTAATCACCTGATTGAAGTCTTAATAAGTTTCCCATTTAAATCAAACCAAAACTTGCCTTGAATAGCATCGAATGATTTTCATAGGAAAACTTGATATTAGTCAAAAGGTCAAACCTGTAGGTATCCATAGACAAGTTCTAAAAATGTAAATTCTAAAAATTTGGACTCTTTTGGTATTGAACAATTTTTCAATATTTAATACAGCGTTTTTCTTTTGATTTTTTTAAACTGTATTCTTTATAGAAACCGACTGTAACAGCAGGCCAGAATGATAATTATTGTCTAGGTTTAGTTTACATACAAAAAAGCTTTAATTACAAAACAAATGGAAGTGACAATTGTATTCTGCTCTGCGGTCATCATAGTTTAGTTTAGATGGACCATCTCCTTTTATAATCCTACTTCAACCAACTCAGATCATCCCAAAAAGTTAGCAGCCTTTTCAGACTGCTGCAGGCTTCCGGGGCCGATACCGGAGATTGGAGAAGCTTTGATCGTTGATCTGTCACGCTCCTGCATTCAATACGCACGTGCTGTGGCGTTTATTCTGCCTCCATGCATCCTCTGCATATATAGAAGGCTGTCTGGCCCTATGGTGTCTGCGGTCACCACACGGCTACGTGTAAAATATTCTATCACTTCTCAACCAGCGTAGCGCACACCCCAAAAAATTGGTCCTTCGGGCCGGATAGATTGCTTCAAATGGCCCACTATAGTGGTTCGCCCACCGGAACGAAGATCCAGAAGTCCCAGGTACATATTGTGCTCGGTTTGGTTGGTCGTAGGACTGCTTTGAAGTCCGCCTGGCTAGATACCATCGTCTTATCAAAATCTGTCGCCATAATAATAATGTAAACAGCATTATTGTGTTCCGACAATGTGTGATAAGATAGGCAACCCCTCTGTGGTTAAGGGTTCCAGGTGAAACTCGGTACCATCTTCAGCCCTTACCTTACTTACCATCAGGTGAGATGGAGGGCAAGAGCTTCCTTCCGTCTACCATAAAAAAAACCACAACACTAAATACAACCATTTTCAATTAGTTATATGTTGTCGTTTCAGCGTGAGCGTGCCAGGGTACGCGGGCAGCCTGTCTGCCGCGTTGCCAGGCGGGGGCGCAGCCTGGGAGCGCCTGGGGGCGGAACTAGTGCTGTCCGCGCTGATCACGGCCGCCTACTGCGCCGCTATGGAGCGCCGGTACACTGGCGCTGCGCCCGCGCTCATCGGCGCCGCCTACTGCGCAGCGAGCTTCGTTTCTGTAAGTGTTATAATCACATAAACCGACTCACAGTATAGTAGACAACAGTGTCGCTGTACTATACAGCCGTGTGGTGACGGCAGAGTAGATATACAATTGTCACCTCCCCAAATCTCTCCCGTGGATGTCGTACAAGGCGACTAAGGATAAACAGTGATGAGGAATGGGCAGCAGCGTTCCTCTTACACCACCTAGCAATGTACTGCGACTTTTGTGCCCGATATATGGCAATAGGCTCGCCACCTGTTTCGCTAACTATGTCAAGCCCCATTCACCTCTGCCTAGTCCTTCGGGGATATAGGTGTGATTTGTATTGAGATATGTATTTATGTATACAACAACTTATGTGTACAAGTTGTCAATATCTAGCGAAAATCTACGCCATCCGTTCGTAAGCATCAGGGGAAGAGGTGATTTGGGCCAATTGGACTAAGCAGAAAACTTGAGGCTGGCGAAATATACTGAATAGACTCCAATAACTAAAAAGGAAACAAAAAATGAACTTAACAAAAACTCCCACCTAAAAACACTGAAAAGCGAAAAATAAACGTCTTACAATTTGACAATTCTTCTGTTTCCAACAAAAAAAGAAATTATCAAAATCGGTCCATAAACGACGGAGTTATGCGTGGTCTAACAACAACAAAAAACATACGGGTACGAATTGAGTGCATTGTCTTTGTAACTGTTTTGCTACTTTTACATTTACCACCTGGGGAAGAGGTGATTTGGGCTAATAAAAAGATAAAATTAATTTTCCAATTTTTGAATTTTGATATAGTAACTGTAGTTATTATAATGATTCACTGCCCCACTCAAAGACATCAATTAACGTTAATGACTACTGAGAATACAAAAAAACACAACAATTCAAAACTAGTCGCTATTTTTGCCGAGTTTATGGTCTAGTCTAGATTCTATAGATTGAAATGAAAATGTTTGACATTAGGTACCTACTCATTAAAGTTAATTGACGTGTCTGAGCGGGGCAGTTTGTTAGTAAGCGCGTTATTTCTGTTACATTTTGTTTAAATAATAAATACTGATCCACCGCGTGTTCTCTTGCAAATACACCTAATACAAATGCTGGGGCCCAATCAAAGAAAAAACACGAAACTCGTGTGCCTACATTGTATAGACGTTTAAATGCCGTGGCTCTACCTGCCTTTTGTGGCACGTAACGACGGACAGATGGTGATTTTTTGTATGTAAACATCTGTCCTGAGTGAGAATCGCAACAAAGACCCGTATTCGGAAAGGATTCTACCTATGGAACCGGGATTGTGTAATCGCTATGTGTAGCACAGATTACAGTGGCATTTCGCAGAGAAAATTAAAACACTGATAGCAACAATTTTGGTTGGTTGTAGGACTTTTTTCGAGTTCGCCTGGCTAGCTACCACCATCTTATCAAAATATGTGACAATAACACTAACAGTGGAATTTCGCAGAGAAAATTACAACACTGATAGGAACCATTTTGGTCGGTCGTAGAACGTTTTTTTTTTTGCTACCACCATCTTATCAAAATCTGTCGCCATTATAATAATGTTAACTAATTAACTCTATTATATTTGATATTTACAGCATAAATTTACAATTTGTGATAAGGAGCCAGCCGCTCTGGTTGAGGGTCCCAGGTGAAGCTCGATTCCACCTTCAACCCTTATCGTCACTTATCATCAGGTGGGATGAAACAAAAGCAAGAGCTTCCCTGTCTAACATAAAAAAACAACTATGTACATTGTACATAATTCAATTTTAATGGGTATAAGTTAGCATGGGTAAGTTATAAGTTAGCATGGGGTGTGTGTGCGTTATCTATACTAATATTACAAATCTGAAGAGTTTGTTGGTTATTTGGTTAGTTAAATGCGCTAATCTCCGAGACTATTGGTTGGATAGTCTCTTTGTGTTGGGTAGTCTATTTATTGAGGAAGGCTATAGGATAGACTATTTCAACCGATAGTAACGCGAGCGAAGCCGCGGGCAACCACTATAGTCTCTGTGTAAAAAATTATATCAGAGATAACTATGCAACTCCGTTTCAATGAAATAAAGATAGAAAACAGTGAAATGTCAACTGCCAAGCCGTTTTTGCGATTAAGTATTTACGATTTGACAGTGGTAGTTGTTGTCATCGTGGCGTTGAAAGTGAACTCGAAATTTGGCATGTCGATAGAAAGTCGTTGTATGAAAAAGCGATTATGTAAGATTGTTGCAATGCATTTGACTGTTTGGATTTGAAAATCTTTCCATTGCCCATGAAACAATTAGGACCCTGTTTCAACATCGCGATTAGAAAATTTTTGATCGAAATATTAAAATGTAAATTTAGTATTAAAGTCATTATCTGTATATTATTGTTATTATTGTAAAATCAAAATTGATTTTAAGTAAATAAATACAACTTTATAAATACTTGAAATTAATTGAAATATACTAAAATAGACACCCATATTTTAATGTAAAATTCATTTCGTTCTTTCTTATTAATAATAATTATACAAAAGACATGGCTGTATGGGCTAGACCCATTTGCTTCCCTAAAATACAGTGAGATTTAAAAAAATATTAAATTGAATTGACAACTCTTATTTCGGCAATATACATACATACATAATTCACGCCTATATTCCCGAAGGGGTAGGCAGAGGTGAACTAGCACCCACGCTTCGCCAGTTATGCTAGGTCCCATGTAATAGGTGGCGAGCCTATTGCCATTTATCGGGCACAAAACTCGTAGTACTTTGCTAGGTGGTAAGTTTATGAGGAACGCTGCTGCCTATTCCTCATCACTGATTTATCCTAAGTCGCCTTGTACGACACCCACGGGAGAGATTTGGGGTGGTGACAATTGTATTCTACTCTGCCGTCACCACACGGCCGAAATATAACACTACTAAATTAAATACGTTCCGTATTACATGGCACTGCACCGCAAAACTGACTTTTTAAATATGTCGCACTATCAGCATTTCGCGCTAGCTTCCCCTTAATATTTTATCGATGGAAATGAAACAATACTTAATGCAACAATTTTACTTAATCGCTTTTTATGGACAGATTTTTTTTCTATTTCTTTCTAAGCTTTGATTGAAACAATTTTATCCAAAGTTACGTAATAGCCCCTACAGTACTGGACCTTATCAGCGCAACAGGTAGAAGCGTTTATATATCGTTTCCGTTCGCGAACGATTCTATACGCGTCGAAATACGTTTCGTTTGTCTTGTTCCATTCAAGTTGTTTTTTAAACTGTCACATTCGTATTTGCATCAAATAGTAAAATGTATTGAGTTCAAAGAGTACCTACAATGTATATACAATTGAGTTGCATTTTTGGATGGATGCGTCTATGTAGCGCCGGCAAAAGCTTTTTCCCGATCCTACGGTACTTTTTGTTTCTTAGCATTATTATTTTCTATCGCATGGAATTCGGAAATAACATTTACTGCCGCACTCAGAGACGTCAAATAACGTTAATGAGTACTTAACGTCAAAAATGACAATTCAAAACTATTCTTGCCGGGTCTATGGTCTAGATTTAAATGAAAATTTTTGACATTAAATACTCATTAAAGTTAATTGACGTCTCTGAGTGCGGCAGTTAGAGTTCCCTGAAGGCGGACTGACATAGTGGCGTTTTAGTACAGTGAGATCAACAATTGGAGTGACTGGATCGCATACCACTTCTCGCTTTCAAATTAGTCCACAAACTCAAAATACACCGTCCGCCTTGGATATTTTAAATGCGGTACTTGATGATTATTTTGCTGCGGAGCTATTTTAAAACTATTATATCTATACTAATATTATAAAGCCGAAGAGTTTGTTTGTTTGGTTGGTTGGCTGGTTAAACGCGCTAATCTCAAAAACTACTGGTTCAAATTGAAAAATTATTTTTGTGTTTGATAGTCCATTTATTGAGGGAGGCTATAGGCTAAATAACAACCAACATTAACGCGAGCGAAGCCGCGGGTGACCACTACTAGTGTCTTAAGATATTCACTGAAATCGAATGATATTTTTTATTTATTCCTTTCAGATGCCCTCGTTGAACCCCGCGCGCTCGCTGGGCCCGTCGTTTGTGCTGTCGCGCTGGGAGAGCCACTGGGTGTGCTGGGTGGGCGGTTTGGGTGGCGGGATCGCATGCGCCCTCCTCTTGGAGTGGGGGACGCGTCGGCCACGCGCGGCCCACTCCCGCGCGTCCTCGCCGCGTGATTTGGACCATTTGGACCGCATCGACAAGCCCTTCCATTACCGGCATGCCCCCACGTACTGCGCCGCGTCCGCCCCGCGACCTGACAACCCTGAGCCGCTCTACTCCGGCACCAAGTCGTTGTACTGCCGGTCGCCGCCGCCTGCGAGGCACACGCTGCACAGGTCAGCCGGATCATCCATGTAACTATCTTCTTTTTCTCCCTGCCCTGTGGCCAGGCCATGAAGTATTAGTGCGATCCAAACGCGGGTGACAAAACGGGACGCCGCTCTACTCGGCTTATAGCTCACTGTCTCACTTTAACAATGGGAATTGAGTCGCGTTTAAAGTTAGGCCCCTGTTCCCAATCTATCTGGGTCGGCACAGTATATGCTTCCTCTTCCGTTCATAGCGGTCAGACGTCCATCGAGGCATCCGAACCCCGATTATGTAAGCCTCTATCAATCGCTTTCGTCTATATACCTGTCACTCGCACACTTTGCGATTATTCTCAATGAGTGCGAGCGTCAGGTAGACGAAAGCGATTGAAAGAGGCTTACATAATACCGCGTGGTTCCCTTTTGATTCGTATCATCCATCACACCGGAAAGGTGGTGAATGAATGTATAGAAAAGAGATGGAACGGACCATGTCGAAAAACCGATAAACGGAGAGAGTGATTGAGATGACAACATTCCAATCCATACTGCAAGGTTTTGGCTTAGGTTTTACAGCCGGCCGCCTGCCTGACACCAACCCTCTTCGGGTACCTATGCTATTGTTGGTGGGTCTCCCTCAATCATTCAAGTGCCTCAAGGTGCTTATTAGTCTACGCCTGGCGGTCTCCCTTAGTCAACTTTTACCCATGGGATGAGTCGGGGCTGGCACATCATACAGTCTAATTTTTATCGCGGATACTAAATTTATTGACAAGTGAATATGTCAAGTTGTATTGATGTTTAGTGATGTACTCAAAATTATCGACAATGTTGTGGCCTGGAGACAAGTGGTTTTGGCGATATTATAAAAAAATAAACATACCCAATTTCTCTTTCCCTAGTATTGCGTCTTCTCTATCGATAGTCTCTCTGATCAATTATAGCTTTCGAAATAATAAATTTATGTTTTTTGTACGGCACTTTAAAATGTTGGAATTTTTGTATGAGCCGTGTATGATGTCATTTATCGTTAACTTTCGATAGTGGTGGCACATCACTATTTTTGTATTTCAAAACACAGGCAACACATCAGGTAATGTCATTTTAGTATCCGAGACAAAAAAATTACTTTACATTAATTAGCATTTTTCCTTTTTATTTTATTGACATATACATTACCGGCTGCGCACCCGGTATGTAGGTATAGAATACCTGGGAAAAGAATAAAATAAATAATATTTCATACATTTCTACACGATATAGCCACTCTACACATTACCTAGGTATTGTATAGAATACCGGGTTATACTGTTGAAGTATGATATGTAATATGTATGTCTGATGCCATTATGATGCTATAGTCCGACAACTTCTTGCGCGACACTCTCCAGCGGTATGAGGGGCGATGGCGGGGACGGGCGCTCTGGTTGTTGGCGGGGGTAGGGGATGCGGGGAGGAGGGAAAACTCGCTCCTCCCCACCTCGCCTGCCCCCGCTAGCATCTAGTGTTCCCCGTCCCCGCCACCGTCTCGTACCGCAGGAGGGTCGCGCACGAAGTTGTCTGACTATAAATAAATAACGGCGTTTGTTGGTAGGTCCCAATCGGTGTACAGCAAGGGGTCGGGCGCGGGCCCCACGGGCGGGTCGCTGGTGGCGGCTCAGTCGTTGCTGCTGCGGCCGCACGCCGGGCTAGGCGCGCACGGCGTGCACGTCGCGCACAGCGCGCACAACGCGCACAACCAGAACGCGCACAACGCGCAGCGGGAGCCCGCCTACGGGACCACCGGCAACGGCGTCAGGCCGGGCCCCACGGGTGAGCGCGCTAACCTACCGCATCATCATCTTCTTCTTCTTCTTCTCCCTGCCCTGTTCCCAGGGGTCGGCGCAGTATGTTTCCTCTTCCATTCATATCGGTCAGACGCCATCGAGCCATCCGTTCTCTTTTGATTCATATCATCCATCACACCGTAACGGTGCTAGTGACGAATGAATGTATAGAAAAGAGACGGAACGGATCACGTAGACCGATGAGCGGAGAGAGTGATTGGAATGACAACATTCCAGTCCATACTGCTCAATGTTTTGGCTTAGGTTTTACAGCCTGCCTGACACCAACCCTCTTTGGGTATGCTGTCTGCTGTTGTTGGTGGGTTTGCCCTCCATCATTCGGGTGTTTATTTGTCTACACCGGACAATCTCCTTAGTCGACTTTTTGGGAAGAGTCGGGGCTGGGCCATCCTACGTTATTTGTTAGCTTTCCTTCCCCTTCGGGGATATAGGCGTAAATTATATATGTGTTCTATTCGTTCGTATAGATTGGCCACTAGTCTAGACCCTACCGTAGCGTGGAGGATTTTTGTGTTTAAGACAGTATTAAAAAAACGTATACTAACTAAAGCAATATTTTCGCTTTGCCGAGCAGGCGCGGCCGTGACGGAGCGGCGCGAGTCGGTGTACAGCTCGAGCGGGGCGGCTAGCACGGGCGGGATGGCGGCGGGCGCGGGCGGCCGGCGGCCATTGCCCTCCGAGGACAGCGCGTACGGCTCGGGCACGTACCGCGCGTACCGGCCGCACCCGCTCACGCCGCCCGACCACTACTAGCGACGCGCCTCGCAGCACAACATCGCGCTGCTCTTCGACGTCTAGTGGCCCGGCTAGCCCGCTCCACCCGTCGCACTACTCGCACTCGCACTGCCGAGTTACAAACTGTTCTAGTGACCTAACGCTTGGATAGACGTTTTTAGAATCACTACCTTCCTGTTATTCAAATAAGCTTTAAATTTCGGTGTAGGTTTAGAGGTAGGTAATGTGCATCGCGTTGTAATTAATTACCAATGTGTACCTTTAATGATTTAATACTAGCCTGTTGAATTGTAGTTAGAAAAATCAATATAAAGTTATTCTTAGGAATTGGGTAGGTACCTCTATCGTCGAAGTTCGTCTAATCAAGATAAACGTACCTATTCACTGCTACAATACATGCCTAGAGTATAACACTGTAGGCATGTATTCATATATCGATTTTACCAATTGAAAATTTATTTCAACTGTGAAAATTACCTTAGGCACTTAACAGTCCTCCAAAGTTTATCGAGTAATATAGACAATATATTAGTGTAGACCAAGAAAATGCCAAAAACTGTACTTCCACATCACTAATCACTTAAAACATGCTAATTGACATTTCTATTGTAATAGTACCACCTACCTACATGTTAAATTTTAAACTCGATACCGTGTACAATGTAAATAGCACACAATTTTCATGTTGTAATCCTTCATTGTGTAGATAGATATCAGATAGTTAGGTAGTTATATAATAATGATTATCATTAAATTTAATTACATTGATAAGCGTTGCGATGTGTACGATAGATAACGGTGGTTTTCTGTAACATTTTTAGTGCACTAACCCCCGAATACAGAAACGCTACTCAAAGTTTTTCTATACAAATTCTGACATGTATTGTCCACTTAACTTTTTAAGCAGTGCTCAAAATTTGAGTAGCCTTTCTGTATTCAGGGGTAACTCTACTGAATGCTCTAAAACTTCAGCAGTAATTTTTTGTGGACAAATATTTTCAAATATTTTAAATGTATAATATTGCGATTCTAATAATCATACACCTATGAGATTCTCATTTTCACTCGAATAATATTATCATTATGTAATGTAGGTATGTAACAGTCGTGTAATACTTAAACATAATTAATACATTATTGTTAGCAAGCTTAACTTACTGATATGTATATAGAAGGTACCTACAGTTACTGTTTACAACTCAATTTTAGTATTGTAGATAGAGTAGAGAACTTATTGCATTTTATAAGCATTTATAAAATTTTCTCTAAGCGGACCAAATAATTGTTTAACCAAAATATTAAAGAAACGAAATAACAGTACCTGTTGTTGAGACGACTATGTATTATTAGTGTTTACTTAATTTTAATTCTGTAGCGGTAAGGAAGTTTTGCAATTGGCACTATTGCAACTGGCTTTGTTGTACAGTCAGGAACAGAAATGTTTACCACCTTATTATTGCATGCACACATTTAGGTCACAGTTCTAAATGTCTATACAGGGTGAGTTGTTTTTCGGGTCAGTATGGGGATTAAATTCTAAACTATAAGAGATAGAAAGAAACTCTCTTAGGAACCGTGATCTTAAGTTAAGATAAATTAAAATAGATGTGCTGTTGACTGTACATCACTTTAAAAAACCAAAAATTGTATTAAGACCATGGGTCTAAAGTTGCAAGAAGTTGTTGAAATTAACGTTTTACTGCCGCACTCAGAGACGTCAAATAACGTTAATGAGTACATAACGTCAAAAAATTACAATTCAAAACTAGTCGCTATTCGTGGCGGGTCTATGGTGTAGATTTGAATGAAAATTTTTGACATTAAATACTCATTAAAGTTAATTGACGTCTCTGAGTGCGGCAGTTAGTTTTCTTTATTAGTAAAATGTAAATTACAAGCAATTTCATCAACTTCTAGCAAGTTCAGACCTATGGTTTCGATACAATTTTTGGTTTGTATAGTGATATACAATCGGAATAATAAAAAAAATGTTTTTTTCAAAAAATCCGATAACTCCAATATTATTAAAGATAAAAAAAAAATACCATTTTTATTTTATCTAAACTTAAGATCACGGTTCTTAAGAGAGTTTTTCTCTATCTCTTATAGTTTAGAATTTCCCCATACTGACCCGAGAAAAAACTCACCGTGTATATTAATTTCATTGACAACAGATTTTCTTTTTTCTAATAATCTGACAAGGAGTCGCTCTTGGAGGTGGTCTGACTGATTCGGTTTGATATTCAAAAACCTTTCGTAAAATTTTGCTCTTGTCCAAATGACGGTCAAACAATAATTTTTGATAAAATGTCTTTTCAACAAATAAAGAAATGAGTTTCATCATCAAAAACCTCCGTTAATTCTCTTTGTTATTTTCGGTGTGTTATTTTGCATAATAACTTTTAAAAGGTAATAAGTAACTTGATGTGGCATTTTAGACTTTTGTGAAAAAGTGTGATATAATAGGGGTTAAAGTATGAAATTTTATAGACTATAAGAAAAATGTATGTCACACCTGAACATAAAGTGGCCTTACCCGACCGCTACAGGTATGGAAAATCCCACTTACTGGTCAGGGGGTGATATAATAGTAGATATTATATTATAATATCAAAAGCGATACAACAAAGAATGTCTCATATCGCAAGTATTAGGGGTTAAAGTATGAAATTGCCGTTTTTTACTGAAAATCTAATCGTTTATTTTTTAGTTTATAACAAATTTATTTAATTAAAAATAGTTACCATTATTATTTATACATTGCTGCCATCTAATAGGAAGGTCATTTATGCCTTTGCGATAGAACTCTGAGGATCTAGACTGCACAAACTGTGTGAAAGCATTTTGTACTGCCTCCTGGGAAGAAAACTTCTTGTCACGTAGATAATTGTCCAAATCACGAAAAAATTGGTAGTCCGTTAGAGCAAGGTCTGGCGAATACGGAGGATGACGAATGGTTTCTAACTGCAGTTCCTGAAGGGTCAAAACGGTTTCTCAAAACGGTTTCTCGTTGTCATGGAGCAATAATGGTGAAGATCGTGATCATGAGTTGGGGCTCTTTTACTGCTAGTTTTGCCAACATTGTTCGGAGTTCGGCACAATAGACATCTGCCGTTATTGCTTGACCAGATCGGAGACAACTATTACCTTTTTATTGGTAAGTTTTACTTTAGGACACTGTTGTGGCGTTTGACCTGGGGTCAAGCATTGCATTTTCCTTTTACGGTTATCATCAAGAATCCACTTTTCATCACATGTTACAAGTCGAACCAATATTCCTTCATTTCTGTACCGATTCAACAAGGCAACACAAGTTTCAACACGCGTTTCTTTCTGCAAATCAATCAAATCATGAGGCCCCCATTTTTCGTATTTTTTTATTTTATTGATTTGACGCAAACGAGTCAATATTGTGGGTAAGGTAACGTTAAACCATGCCGCTAATTCCTGGGTAGTTTGACTAGGATCGGCTTCCACAATCTCTCTTAATTCATCGTTATTCACCTGTATGGGCGGTCTTCCTCGTGGCTCGTTCTTCAAGTCGAAGTTTCCATCACAAAAGCGCTTAAACCAAAATCGCACGGTGCGTTCATCAGCAGACCCCTCACCAAACGCAACATTGATATTGCGGGCTGTTTCTGCCGCGTTACTTCCGCGCCGGAACTCGTATTCAAAAATCACTCGAATTTTCGTAGTATCCATCTTTCTTGTCTAAGTTGAATAACAAAAACAATTGAAAGTCTATATTCAAATGTGTCACATTTTTTTAAAAAAAGAACATTATAGAAACCATGTTAAAAAGTTTCATTCGAAAACCTCAAACCATGAAGATTCTATGTGAAAATGAAAATGAAAATATGGTTTATTCATATAAGGTATGATTACATACACTCATGAATCGTCAAAAAATTCATGTCAATTCAAAAACCTATAACAATAAAACGGCAATTTCATACTTTAACCCCTATTATTTGACGATACTTTATGGCCAGGGTGTGAAATAATAGTAAATTTTCCATCAAGTGCACAAAACGAATCATTTTCTCCTGCTCGGGCTGATAGTAATGTCGAGGATAAAAATGGTTTTGTGGACGAGTTAGAAACTCTGCTCTTCACTTCGATTGCGAGGAAATAAAATAGTAGTTTATCCTAACATTTCTTAGAATTAAAATTAAAATTAGTAGTTTTAAACTTTTGAATACTGCAGGAAATTGTTTTTCCCATCGAATTAGGCTTGGGCGGCAGCACCTATACAGCCAAGTGTTAAATTAATTATGCAATAATAATTTTATTAAATTAATTTAATAACCTACCGCACCTACTTGAATTAATTTTTCAATATCTTTTATGTCTTAAAAAACACAGTAGGCAAATAAATTTAAGTAAATATTATAAAATAACAAATTCTATCTCTGAATTTCTTATTGTGTTTGGCTGAATGGCCCATTTTCTTTGCCTAAATATAAACACATTTATGAGTAGATACGTTAATGCTCTAGAGCACAAAATTCGATTTTGTGCAGCTTATATCCTGCACAAATAAGCACATTCAGAGCAAAAACAAAGTGAAAAATTATGTATTAACTTACCTCAGTCGATATAAAAGAAAACCTTAGATCGCATATTTTCAAAAACTTGCGATCTGAGTTATTCTTTGTGTCGGAGACTATCTTTGTTTTATCGCCCTTGGTATATAATCTACTATTTCATTATTTGCAGTTTGTCAATGGCTACTAAAAAGGACAGAAAGTCCCTTTGGAAAGGATGGGAAATAGTACATAAAAATGACATTAAAAAGGTTAATAATAATTCAATACAATAGTTTAAACGAATTAAATATCGTTTCTGAACTTTTTAATAAAAATGAACTGCCCAATTTATTAAAAAAAAACAGGGCGTTATCTAGGTACATAATATCTATCTAATTATTATTTAAATATTTACTATTATTTCCACACTTTAATTAGTGCATAAACTATCTGTCGACGTTTGGAGATTGGTCTTGACATTGGTATTAATACTTAAGTAGTACCTAGTAGTTCAATTGAATTGATATAATATTTCCAACATGTTACGTAGGTATATCAAATAAATAATATGTAAGTACTTACCTACGATTCATTCTGATTGTTCTAAGTGAATAAATAAAAAGAAAAACTGAAAAAATATACCTACTTACTCAGAAGTTGTCTTTATAATAATACATATTTTGATGATGAAATAAGAAATATGAAGATAATACGCCTGATTGAATCCTATAATTATAATACTTATATTATAATTATGTTATTAACTCCTATGTTTTACAACTCAAAAGGAATCCACCTCTCTCACCCAGAATACCTATATATCCTTAGTTGAATAATAATAAATCTTGCCTTCCATTTAAAATATAATTTTGCCGTTAAATATTACATGTAACTGATATTATGTCTGTTTCTTTAGCATTACTATCGAAATACTGAAGATAGTTAAGTAAGAATCAATGTGTTTTAATAAGAATATTCAAATGTGTCATAAAATCATCGTAGGATATGCACACAGACGATTTTATTTTAAAAATTGTTAGATAGATTGTATAATAACGAGGTATATAATAGTGCGATATTTATTTGTTATCTGTACTACATACTTGTGAGACTGGTCTCATTGTGTAAGTAAATAATAATATTGTAACTTAAAAACTTATCTCACTTGAGTATTGCAAAATATCACTTTTTGTCTCGAACCGCATTGAATCGATAGTTTTTTAATTAACTTACCCTTAAATAATGACTGGTAAGGGGAAGTGCGCGCTAGATGGATGGACTGTAACAGTGGTGGTCTTAAATAGTTTTGCTATGTTCAGGTAATTAATAGAAATGCGACTTCCCTACTATGTCCATTTTGCCTGCTTTTTCTCTAATTGGCTATTTAAACTAAAATGACCTAATATGCAGAGACAGCCGGTCAGTATGTGAAATGTAAAACATTAGGTACTTTAATTATATTACTTCATTTATATAAATAAAAACACTACTTAGATAAGATTTAATGTTCTTTAAAGCCTATCGGACTTAATAATCTTCGGATAGTTAGAGAACCGTAGTACCTATCTACCGAACATATAAATTATCGACTTACGTTTTTCGTTTTATTTACACTCACACACCTATCATCTAGGTGTAAGAAAATTTGTTCTCGAGTTGTTTATACGTTTATGGAGTATATTTTTAATAAGCATTTTATATTTAATTATTAGATATTATATTAGGGGTTAAAGTATGAACTTGCCGTTTTTTACTGAAAATCTTAATTGTTTATTTTTAGTTTATAACAAATTTATTTCATTAAAATAGTTACCATTATTATCTATGCATTGCTGCCATCTAATAGAAAGGCCATTTATGCCTTTGCGATAGAACTCTGAGGATCTAGACTGCACAAACCGTGTGAAAGCATTTTGTACTGCCTCCTGGGAAGAAAACTTCTTGTCACGTAGATAATTGTCCAAATCACGAAAAAATGGTAGTCCTTTGGAGCAAGGTCTGGCGAATACGGAGGATGACGAATGGTTTCTAACTGCAGTTCCTGAAGGGTCAAAACGGTTTCTCACATTTGTATGAGGTCTCGCGTTGTCATGGAGCAATAATGGTGAAGATCGATTCATGATCATGAGTCGGAGCCGTTTTACTGCTAGTTTTGTCAACATTGTTCGGAGTTCGACACAATAGACATCTGCCGTTATTGCTTGACCAGACCGGAGAAAACTATAGTGAATAACACCATGCTAAGACCACCAACACATACCATTACCTTTTTATTGGTAAGTTTTGCTTTAGGACACTGTTGTGGCGTTTGACCTGGGGTCAGCCATTGCATTTTTCTTTTACGGTTATCATAAAGAATCCACTTTTCATCACATGTCACAATTCGATCCAATATTCCTTCATTTCTGTACCGATTCAACAAGGCAGCACATATTTCAACACGCGTTTCTTTCTGCAGATCAGATAACCCATTTTTCGTATTTTTTATTTTATTTATTTGACGCAAATGAGTCAATATTGTGAGTAAGGTAACGTTAAACCATGCTGCTAATTCCTGGGTAGTTTGACTAGGATCCGCTTCCACAATCTCTCTTAATTCATCGTTATTCACCTGTGTGGGCGGTCTTCCTCGTGGCTCGTTCTTCAAGTCGAAGTTTCCATCACAAAAGCGCTTAAACCAAAATCGCACGGTGCGTTCATCAGCAGACCCCTCACCAAACGCAACATTGATATTACGGGCTGTTTCCGCCGCGTTACTTCCGCGCCGGAACTCGTATTCAAAAATCACTCGAATTTTCGCAGTATCCATCTTTCTTGTATAAGTTGAATAAAAAAAACATTTGAAAGTCTATATTCAAATGTTTCACATTTTTTAAAAAAGAACATCATTGATACCATGTGAAAAAAGTTTCATTCTAAAACCTCAAACCATGAAGATTCTATGTCAATTCAAAAAACATATTACAAACGGCAATTTCATACTTTAACCCCTATTTTAGTCCGACATCTCTTATAGTTTACCTACTTAAGACAAGCGCTAAGCTGCTTACTTTCGGCTAGATGATAGGTGAGTGTACAATAAAAAATAATAATAAACGAAGTTTTTATTACATATATATTTGGCCCTACCAGGAGTCGAACTCGGGATCTCTTGGCTGATATTTAGCTAACTGACCATTCGACCAATGACGGTCGTTGAATTAGATTAAGTTCTACCGACTGAACTATGTCTTATTTATTACACTTTTATTAGCAGGTAATTAATTAAAAATAATTGTAAAAAAATATCGCACGATTACAATTGAAAACATTATAAGCATTTTGGTTTTTCATTTCGCTACACAAGTATATCCATTTTAAGACCTAAAAATATTGCCTAAGGAGCAACTCTAACCCAACCTTCATAATAAACATATACCTACCCAGATATACATAATGTGACCAATGTTATAGAAATTATACTGCCCTCACACTGTAATAATATATTCTTCCATCCATGAGGAAGGCCTATGCCCCAGCAGTGGGGACATTAAAGGGCTGGTGATGTGATAATGAGGATTTCCTCCTGCGTCCAGGCTGAAATATTGACAATTAAGGATTTTAGTCTTAAATTTTTTTTTTTTTTACACACATGGTAAAGGCGAGATTCCACCCGGTGTGCTGAACTGAGAGACCAAACTGTGCCGCACAACTCTGGCACACTGGTGGAATCCCGCCTTTAGGCGCTTCTATGCACAAGTACATGTTCCATTTATTTTATCTCACCAACCAAGGACCAACAGCTTAACGTGCCTTCCGAAGCACGGAAAAGCTGAAGATAATATATTTTTGGTCACCCATCCAATGACCGGAACATTGCTTAATTTACGCAATCGAGGCCAAGCGGCCGAGCGCGCTATGAGCTTTTACATGATCTCCCTGGGATAGTGCTCGAATCATAATTATAGTCTTTGATGTATGTAATGTGGAATATAAAATATCAATGAAAGTTCTGACTAACACATTCCACAATAAATTAATTTTAAAACGATAACATTATCGCTACGGTCAAACAACCTGTTTGTTTAAATAAAATGGCGTGCTCTAGTAAGTTATAAATAAATACAAGCTCGTTCGGAAAACCCCAGCACTTTACTTCTTGGAATCAACCATTCGAGCGAGATAGCCGTGTCCGTTAAATGGACAGAGGGAACAGTCTAATAGTTATTCCGCAAAGGTAGTACAAAAACAAAGGTCTATAGGTAGGGCACAAAAATGTTTACGGATGAAAGGTGTGTTTCAAGCTGGAATCCTCATATTTGAAATCTCGATAAAAACGAATTTTGACAACGCTAAAAAATAGTTATGAAATAGTAGTACGAGTAAAAAAATAGGAGTATTTTAGTTTCGGCGTTATAGCTATAGGTTAGTGAGTATTATGGCTTGACCGTCTAGCTGTAATCCTCACTTCTGGTGCGAGCAACGCGTCTATGGCATTGGTTTAGGTTCCAAAAAATAGTAATGAAATAGTAGTAACGACATGCCAAATCTCAGAAATAGTAGTTAAGAGATTCCAGAGATATAAAGGTACCCTGGTGAGGATTATGGCTTAAACATTTGAAAACTTAAAATTTCTCCGAAACTACTACGATTTCCGGTTTAAATTTTAGTTTAGTTTAGCGAAAATAAATTTGAGCTGATTTAATTTGAAAATAAAAAGTTTTTACTTTCCCTACATTTCTATGGAGGTACAGTCGTGTACAAAATGTTTTACTTCATTTGATATTATTGTGAAATATTCCGCTTTAAATATAATATTTCTTGCAATTAGGCGTTTTCCATGGCAGATGTTTAGTTAAACAACAAAAAAAACAAACATTTATAATTGTATTCTTATTTTTTACAATCGAAAGCTTGCAAATACGTACATAACTTGTTTAAATCTGAAATCATATATGTTTATATCACAGCAATTAGTTTTGGTCTTAATTTTAGATAAATTAAAAAAAAGTTATTTAAAAAAATTTAAAATCCTTATAAATTTGGATTTCTCGGATTTTTAAAAAGAAACAATTTCTTGTTATTTTGATTGTATTTCACTATACAAACCGAAAATTGTATGAAGACCATAGGTCTAAAGTTGCTAGAAGTTGTTGAAATTAACGTTTTAGTTTTGATGGAAACGAAACGCTCAACGAAAGGTTTGGCAACAAGTGTATACATACATACATAAATCACCCCCGAAGGGGTAGCCAGAGGTGAACTAGCACCCACGTTTCGTCAATTATGTTAGGTCCCATATAATAGGTGGCGAGTCTATCGCCATTTATCGGGCACAAAAGTCTCAGTACATTGTTATTGCTAGGTGGTATACGAGGAACGCTGCTGCCCATTCCTCATCATTGATTTATCCTTAGTCGCCTTGTACGAAACCCACGGGAGAGATTTGGGGTGGTGACAATTGTATTCTACTCTGCCGTCACCACTATGTATCTTTAATAAAATGTAAATAATATAAAGTTAATGTAAATAATTTAAGCAATTTCAACAACTTTTAGCACCTTATATGGTCTCCATACAATTTTTAGTTTGTATAGTGATATACAATCAAAATAATAAGAAAAAATTTTTTTTTCAAAAAAATCCGTTATCTCCAAATCTATATAAGGATTTAAAAATATTAAAATACCATTTTTATTTTATCTGAAATTAGGATCACGGTTCCTAAAAGAGTTTTTCTCTATCTCTCATAGTGAATGCGATAGATTGGAGAAGAAATGAGACAGCTTGATTAAACTTGATTTACTTGACTTTTGTAGTTGACAATAAAAATATTTAATAATTGTATAACAGTTGATGTGTCGCCGGTCGAGTACCAAACCGCAATGCTTGACGTATTGGAATGACGTGCCGTCGTGTGGAATTTTGCTATGTAGAAATATCAGGAGCTTTGTGGCCCAAACACATAGCATAGAATTTTCCCATACTGACCCGAAAAAAAAACTTAACCTGTATATTGAAACTTTCCAGAAACAAACGTATGAACGTAATCTAACATCAACGGATATTGAACTAACTATTATAATTGTGATCAAAACTGATTGCTGTGATTTGTGATATAAACATATATGTACTGATTTCATATTTAAACAAGTTATGTACTATTTTCGGCCGTGTGGTGACGGCAGAGTAGAATACAATTGTCACCACCCCAAATCTCTCCCGTGGCGACACAAGGCGACTAAGGATAAATCAGTGATGAGGAATTGGCAGCAGCGTTCCTCTTATACCTACCACCTAGCAAAAATACTGTGACTTTTGTACCCGATAAATGGCAATAGGCTCGCCACCTATTACATGGGACCTAGCAAAATTGGCGAAGCGTGGGTGCTAGTTCACCTCTACCTACCCCTTCGGGGATATAGGCGTGAATTATGTATGTATGTACGTATTTGCAAGCTTTCGATTGTATTAAATAAGAATACAATTATAAATGTTTGTTTTTTTTTGTTTAATTACAAGACCTGCCATGGAAAACGCCTAATTAGAAAAAATATTATATTTTAAGAGGAATATTTCACAATAATATCAAATGAAGTAAAACATTTTGTACACGACTGTACCTCCATAGAAATGCAGGGAAAATATATTTTTTTTAATTTCAAATTAAATCAGCTCAAATTTATTTTCGCTTCAATCTACTATTTCATAACAATTTTTGGCACAAACTGTAAACCGAAAATCGTAGTAGTTTCGGAGAAATTTTAAGTTTTCAAATGTTCAAGCCATAATCCTCACTAGGGTATCTCTAGAATCTCTTAACTACTATTTCTGAGATTTAGCATGTCGTTACTACTATTTCATAACTATTTTTTGGAACCTAAACCAATTCGATAGACTTAACAGTTTGCTCGCACCAGAAGTAAGGATTACAGCTTGACGGTCAAGCCATAATCCTCACTGACCTATAGCTATAACGCCGAAACTAAAATACTACATTTTTTTTTACTTGTACTAACTATTTCATAACTATTTTTTAGCGTTGTCAAAATTAGTTTTTATTGAGATTTCAAATATGAGGATTCCAGCTTGAAGCACACGATGAAAGGCGACTGTATGCAGCCGAAATAGGGATGTTAAGATGAATACCTAGGTAACAATAATGGACAAGATACGGAATTTTACATACTTACGCGTGGTAGGTTATGGCCCCTTCTGCCTATATTCTTCTTTCCATTATCATCATCTCCAGCCCTTTTAATGTCCCCACCGCTGGGGCACGGACCTTCCCTATGGATGTAAGAATAGTATTGTAGGGAGATTGGACCATAAACCACCACGCTGGCCCAGTGCGGGTTGGTGGATATTAACGATTAACGAGTGCAGATGCATCCGGGTCCAACGGCTTTACGTGCCTTCCAAAGCACGGAGGAACATGAGATAAATTTTTGGTCATCCATTGACCGGCCTTAGCGATATTGCTTATGCTGCGCCAGCGAGCTCCTCGTAATCTATGATCATGATGTTAGTTATGATCTATACCAGATCATGCTGGTTTTTCTTTATTAGTGCTAAAACTAAAACACGAATTAAAAATCTGACAGCGTCACAACACATCAAGACCTACAGCAGACCAGTGGCCATACCATGAAGTATTAGTGCGATCCAAACGCGGGTGACAAAACGGGACGCCGCTCTACTCGGCTTCTAGCGTTGTCTCACTTTATCAATGGGAATTGAGTCGCGTTTAGAGTTGGTGGTAAGGCGCCTTCGAACAGTTGTGAATATACAACTGTTCTGTTCGCACGCCGCACGTGTAACTATTAATATCTCCCAGGGTCACCGATTTTGGACTATACAGGCTGTGCTGAAGGCTTGAGTGTATGTATAGTGTATGTAATGTATGTTGTATGATGATGAATGAAAACTCCTGTTGGTTCATTTTTCCTCACGATCGCCACTTTGCGGTCGCTACTTGTTGTAAACGCTAAATGGTCGGTACATAATGCAATAAACTCTAAAATAAATACAAAATATATCAGGAAAAATTCAATGATATTATCCTCTTTTTAAATATATATATATATACATACATACATACATACATACATAATTCACGCCAATATCCCCGAAGGGGTAGGCAGAGGTGAACTAGCACCCACGCTTCGCCAATTAGGCTAGGTCCCATGTAATAGGTGGCGAGCCTATTGCCATTTATCGGGCACAAAAGTCGCAGTACTTTGCTAGTTGGTAGGTATAAGAGGAATGCTGCTGCCCATTCCTCATCACTGATTTATTCTTAGTCGCCTTCTACGACACCCACGGGAGAGGTTTGGGGTGGTGACAATTGTATTCTACTCTGCCGTGACCACACGGCCAATATATATCTTATATCATTGGAACCCATTCCTCATCACTGCTTTATCAAATTTAAGCTTTATTAAAATTTAAATTCAATTACGGTAGGTTATTTAATTAATATAAGAAAATTATTATTAAAAAATAATTTAATACTAGGCTGTATAGGTCTGCAGCCCAAGCCTAATATCAATGGTGAAACATTTTCCTTCAATAATCAAAACTGTACTAATTATAGTTTAAATTTTAAGAAATGTTATGATAAAACACTGTTTTATTTCCTCGCAATTGAAGTGAAAAGCAGAGTTTCTAACTCGTCCACAAAACGATTTTCATCCTCGACATTACTATCAGCCCTTGCCTTCGGCTCGGGCTGCTAAAAGTCTCGGGCAAAAATGATTCGTTTTGTGCACTTGATGGAAAATCTACTGTTACTCATGTGTCCAAAGCGTGAGCATAGGGATGGCGCGAATAGGAAAGCTTCTTCACATACAATTAGAGCTTTAATTAATTAAGAGATTCAAAAAGTCCAGGCGCCTGGCTGAACATACATATACACATAAATCACACCAATTTATCCCCAGAGGGATAGGGAGAGGTAAATTAACACCCACGACGCCAATTATGATAGGTACCATGTTTGTTATTACCCTTTAGGGGGCGAGCCTATTGTCATCTATCGGGCGCGTAAATCGCAGTATTCAGTATATTCAGTATATTCCTAGGTGGTTTAAGGGTGGTATGGCAAATAGTTGTATTCTGCTCTGCCGTCACTTGAATTTAATGTTAAAATATTTGGACATCTTTGGCAGCGCAAATTGTACGAAGAAAGATCTACTAGGTAAAAATCGCATGAAAAATTAATAAAGCAACCTGTATAATATTATATCAATATCTCTCGAGGAATTAAAGCATCAGTAGGTAGGTACCAACACAACAACTTGGGATTTTACCATCATTTCAGATAACTGCGCGTTGAGTCACAGGAAGATATAAATAATTTGACTTTATTTTAGACTTTATCGTAAGTGGATATACAGTCTAAAATGCCCCGTAATTTTTAATCAAACAAACTGCTCGTGGACCAAATGTTTTGACAATAGTGATGCGACCGCTTCGATTGTGAAAGAGTTGAAGGGAACAAGTATATTTTTGTTGTAATTTTTCTTTCAGATCACGTTTTCACTCCCCTAAAACTACAAAATGAGAAAATTTTGGGTCTTTTCAGATTAAGTACACCCTTATCTAAGTCTGTGCTTTTTTAAATGAAATCAGTTTAGTTAATTTAAAATATATATTATAATGCTCGGGCAAGTTTTTGTGTCAAACAAACATTTCAATGCTAATAAAGATATTTCGATGTGTGTTGTAGATTAAAATAACATATCAAAACATCAAAATCAAAACATTGTAATAGTTATTTGTTGTACGTGAGTGCAAAGTTGTTTTTTAACCGCGTGCTCAATTTTGATGACCGAGCTAGCGAAGGACAGAGAATTAGAATCCTAAGCGATAGCGAGGGAATCAAAAGATCACAAGGTGAAAAATCTTTGCACTCGAGTGCAACACGTAACTTTTCATCCCCCCCAACGAGGAAATTGCAAAATACAAAAAAAATACAATCACAACAGTTTCTGTTTTCACCCAGAAACTTCCACAACACCCTCCCATCAACCCAAACACACTCTCAACACCCACCCAGAAATACCCAGAACATCCACTCAGACACATCCACAGTACACATCCATCCACCCAGAAACACCCACAACTTTCACACCCGCAATACGCACCCATCCACTCAGACACACCCAAAAAACACCCATTCACCCAGAAACACCCACAAAACACCCATTCACCCAGAAACACCCACAAAATACCCAATCACCCAGAAATACCCAGAAATACCCACAAAACACCCATTCACCCAGAAACTCACAAAACACCCATTTACCCAGAAACACCCACAAAACACCAAATCACCCAGAAACACCCACAAAACACCCATTCACCCAGAAACACCCACAAAATACCTATTCACCCTGACACACGCACAACATCCATTCAGACACCCACAACATCCACCCAGTCACACCCACAATACTCACCCATCCATTCAGACACACCCACAAAAACCCATTCACCCAGACACACCCACAAAACACCCATTCACCTAGACACCCTCAAAACACCCATTCACCCAGACACACCTCCAACACCCACTCATCCACCCATCCACCCAGCCACACCCGCAACATTCATCCAGACACACCTGTAAGTGCAATAAAAGTTTATGTACCTAATAAAAATTACCGTCCCTAATGGAGTTCCGAGACGGTCAATCAGCTTGAGTCAAGCACGTTGATTTTCTGTATGTTTTTGTTCCGTTGCTAGCGTAAACAAATCAAAGAGACCTAAAAAGCTTTTAAATGCTTGACTCAAGCATCAAGCAAGCGTTGTAGACGATCAAAATGTTTAAAGCAAGATTGACGCCAAGCTGATTGACCGTCACGGAACTCCTAGGTTTTAACAAAATGACGTGAAAAGAAAATGGCGCGCGCAAAGCAAATTACAAAAAAAGTACACCAAGAAGGTACCGAGTCTTAGTTTTTAACAAATTAAAATAGGTTGCATGATAATTTCGGCACCATGGAGGTAGAAATAAATAGGTATAATTATGTTTTGAATTCACAAACTCATTGCACACGATGTTCTAAATTCAAATTTACTTTATCCTCTAGAGGATAAAAACGGCTTTTGCACTCAGATATCGAAGAGCAAAAACGCTTTTTCCGAGATGGTGGGATGAAATAGTAGATTTTCCATCAAGTGCACAAAACGAATCATTTTGTCCGAGGCTTTAGACGAGATAGTAATGTATCAGCCCTCGCCTTCGGCGAGGGTTGCTTTGTACAAATTTTTCTAACATTTATATAATGTTAAAATTAAAATCGAACAGTTTATAAAGCAAACCCAAGCTTAACCGAACGCACGGTATTTGTAAAAATATCTGCTTTGGAATGTTTGAAATTTATTTCTACATTGCGAGGGTACCCGTTGGCTAACAACGTGAAGTGTAAAGGTTAGAAGAATTTCGGCAAGTTAATTAGTGTCTTGGGTGGCCGAGCGGTCAGGCACCTGCCCGGATAGCAGCGGACGTGGGTTCGATTCCCGCCTCAAGATCATAATTTTTCGAAATTCTTTTTCTAACCCCAAAATCTTTGTATTAAATTAATTTTAAAATGATAATTTTCTTAAATTAATTTAATAACATACCGTACCTGCTTGAATTAAAATTTTAATATCTTTTATGTTTTAAAAAACAAATTAGGCAAATTAATTTAAGTAAATAATAAAATAACAAATTCTATCTCTGAATTTATTATTGTTTGGCTGCATGGCTCATTTTCTTTGCCTTAATATAGACACATTTATGAGTAGATACGTTAATGCTCTAGAGCACAAAATACGATTTTGTGCAGCCTATATCCTGCACAAATAAGCACTTTCAGAGCATGAGAAGTGAAAAGTAAATTAACATATCAACACATTATTAAAATTGGACTCTGTTTACGAGGTGAAAAATGTTTTACGCTTTTTGTACCAAAATTTCCAGCTTTACAATCCTCTTAAGAGCCCTATTACATCTTGTTTGTGAATTTGCGTAAAATGGCCAATTTTGGCGTTCTCGATCTCAGAAAGAAAAATACATTGACAATTTTGACTTAGGGCCGATTACACCGCAGAATTAAACGCGATCAGTTGAAGTTGAACTCGGTTTATGCTCTAAACTGAGTTCCGCTACATAGTTTGCATTAATCAAAACTAAGTTTTATTAAACTCAGTTTCTATGAGAGACGGTGAAATCGGCCCTAAGTGAATAGTCTAGAATAGATTATATCATATTTCGCAGCGGCCTCGGTTTTTATAAATTTTGCTTAACTCTTTAATTAAGCCCGAAATTGTAGAGAAAGAATTTTATGAAATGCACGAAGGCCCTTTTATGACCTCCCTGGAGTGAACTACTGCTACTGTTCTACGCAAATGAAATAAAAAATAGAATTTTATCTGTAGTATAGTCGAATAGTTCGTAGCGGCCTCGGAATTTTGAAACATCATTGATTAAAAATCTTATTCTAACAAAAAAAAGCTTTAAGTTAACTGTGAATATCTACAATAATATTTTTGAGCAGACTAGTATAATTGTTACTTTATGAGGAGTAAAGATTTAATAATTTTAAGGCAAGAATTTATTATCCTATCTCAAAAAACACGATAAATATAACTGCAAAATTACTACGAATTGCGATGCACACCCTCTGAACCGCTAGGAGTAGTGTTCTGTGAGATTTGTAATAGGGCTCTTGAGATATTTGACCAAACCGAGTTTATTTTGTAGTAATTCAATAGCTGGCAAATGCCACATCACTAACGTAAAACACACTCATGTAGGCAGATATTGATGTAATTTATATGCACACTGTGGCCCTCTACAATAGTGTATGAATTCGATGAAGTCAGTCTTACTTCTCTTGTATCAGTCTCGCCAGCGAACGGTGGTTAGATATTCGCATCTTTTAAATAATTACAGATAAACCATACAATAGTTAAATTCACAAAATTAACTTCTAAACTTGGGCATAATATTGCATGTAAGTATAATCATTATGTAATTATAATAAATATTAATATATAAATATTATACATTATTGTATGTTTTTCGAAATTTTTATGAGTTGGGTCTGTCTTGTTTTAAATGAGCGAATTATGCTGGACAAATTATCTTCATGGACATATTAGGACTCGAAAAGAAAATTATGGGTAGAAAAAGTTCGAAAAATTATAGTTATACCTACCTATAGGAAACTTGACGTTCAACCAAATTCTTTTTAGCCGAGAGGTAAGGCATCTGCCCGAATTGCAAAGGACGCGGGTTCCCGCATCAAGACAATAATTTATCAATCTTTTTCTAAAAACATTTTTCTTTATTATAATTTAAATTTAAAATAAGAATAAATAATAATAAAATATTACTCAAATTAAAACAAATGAGCGTGATTTATGTATGTCGGTACTTATATAGTAAATAATACAGTACTTGATTTTAAAAAAGTAGTCGTGCCCTCCTTATTAAATGCCTAGGGAGGTTCATAATAGCTATGTAGTGACCTAAAGTCTTATCAAGATGAAACCATAAAAAGTTATCAAGACAATTCTAAACACTGTTAAGAATCTTATTTGAGTCAAAATGTGTTTGAACAACTGAAATTGCACTTGAATTATTCAGAAACCTTGAATCCGTTTATGTCTAATAAACAAATGCTTCTTTTTCACCTTAGAGTAATCACAGTTTTACGTGATGGTTTTTTCACGTATTAATAAAAATAATACATTAATTTATATCGACCAACACAGATCACAATAAGTAACATTTTTATTATTAATTAATTATTCATATCATATTATTGTATTGATATTTTGTTTTGGAAATCCAAATGTCATGCAGCCGGGACCAAAGGCTTAACGGGCCTTCCGAATCACGGGGCGCTCGAGATAATATATTTTTGGTCACCCATCCAATGACCGGCCTCATGGAACATTGCTTAATTTACGCAATCGCAGGCCGAGCGAGCTATGCCACTGCGCTAACGAGCTCTTCAAGCTGCCTATTTGTTGTTACGTACATTCATAAATCAGGCCCATCTGTAGTCAGAAGTGAACTTTTCACACACCCACACGAGATATGGGGGTGTCAATTGTATTCTGCTCTGCCGTCACCACACGGCACACTGCATAATTTACTTTTTTTAAAAAGGTTTAACATTCCTGGAAACTACCTAGTCCTCTTGGAACTTACTTTAATACATTTTTGTTTACTTTTCTTCATTTTGAATGAATGAATGAAATTAATGCATGAAATGAATGAATGGATTTAATGGATGAAATGAATTTTACATTAAAATATGAGTGAAACACATTTTAACGCATCTAGCCTTCCATTCGCGCCAAGCACTCCGCTTGGCGCGAATCGAATGATAACAGAGTTCATGACGGTGACCGATGAGGTGGTGGAAACCACTATAAATTCTCAACGTCAAACACGGCACAACACTTTTATTTCAATGATTCTTCATAATTGAACATCAACACGTAACACCACTTTTACTACACAAAGTCCACACTGAAACAATTTTGGAATTATTGAAATAAAAATTTTACTGACGCTATTCAATGCCCGCCAAGCACTCCTGCATATTTTACACTAGCTAACCCGGCGTACGTTGTTATTGTTATGCCATATAAATTATCCCGGAGCCATGATTACGATTTGGTGCTGTCATGCCCAAACACCGTACCGAACAGACGAACATCAAATGTTTGATAGGAAAACAGTTTATATAGGAAAATTAAATTGTTGTTTTTTACTATTTTACTTGCAATTTTTCCATATCCATATCGGCCCAGCCGTTCTCGAGTTTTAAATAGCCAAACGCACAGCAATTCATGTCACACTTTTTATGGTTGTAAAATGATACTATCTTAATACTAATAGATTTGTGCAGTTCGTTTTTACAAAACAACAAATAGCAGTTTTATGATTGTGACAAACGAAACTCCAAACTAACCTCGAACCAATAGTATAGGCCGCCTCCACCCGCCACCCCCCGGGCAACCGGCCCCTCGCAGGTTGCCGGGAGGCCGGCGACGGCCGAGTTATCTCGTAAAGCTATCGGTTCTCACGCTTTCGAGTTTATGATTATATTTTTGGTTAGTTGAGAAAAAAAAATTTGTTTATTTAAAAAAAAAATACATGATTCGGTAGTACTACCAAAGGGAAATCGTTCTGCCGCGGGAAAACAACCACTCAAATGTCACGGTGTATAGATGATTTATCAAATTGCAGAAAAACTCAAAGGACAATGAGCAACGGTCGGGGCGAGGGCATACAGGTGGTGAATGTGACCAGCGAGCGCGCCTTCAAGCTGGACCAAGCCGCTCTGCAGCGGGTGCTGCTAAAAGACGACGTGCGCGCACTGCCAGTAGTGGTAGTCAGCGTCGCCGGCGCCTTCAGGGGCGGAAAGTCATTTATCCTAGACTTTTTTCTCCGCTACCTGAGTGCCTCAGTACGTGCCAATTTACGATGAGTATTTATACACACACTATAGTGGACGCATTAATGTCGTTTATTATATAGCCTATAGCCTTCCTCGATAAATGGACTATCCAACAGAAAAAGAATTTTTGAATTTGATTCAGTAGTTTCTGAGATTAGCGCGTTTAACCATACAAACAAACAAACAAACTTTTCAGCTTTATAATATTAGTATAGATATGATACGTGGTATAGATACGCCTTTGTAACCTTGAGCAGTATGGATTAGAATGTTGTCATTCCAATCACTTTCTCCGTTCATCGATCTCTCGACATGGTCCGTTCCGTCTATTTTCTATACATTCATTCTTCACTAGCACCTTTACGGTGTGACGGATGATATGAATCAAAAGGGAGTGGATGGCTTGATGACGTCTGTCCGATATGAATGGAAGAGGAAACATACTGTGCCGACCCCAGATAGACTGGGAACAGGGCAGGCAGAGAGCACTTCTTTCCACTTGCTTCTATACTTCTTTCACTTCATCCAATCTCGTCAACGTCCTCATGCATGCCCGTCGGTTGATTTCGGGTACTCTTGACCTGGCCGTTTTAAAGTTCTTTCAATTTGATTATGAAAGATGCGACGAGGGCTAGGGTCGAGGCGAGGCCTTCCCCTGACATTTTCTACATTCACTTCATTTCATTTTCTCCATCCATAAATAAGCTTTTTGTCACTCTCCTTCACTCATCCCTTCTACGTGCCAATCCTATGCGAGCATCCCTTTCTCAAGTTATTACCACTTCTTTCAAACTACACCATTGGCTGATCACATTATTGTACCACCTTACCCCAGCCATGTTTAACGGTCTCAGTTCTACTGCATTTATTCTACTTTCATGCTTCTTCTCCCATAACCAACTTTCACTTCCATATATTAATATCGAGACCAGCACTCCGTTATGAACATTATTACCTATTTATAGTCACCCGAACCGGTGCGGGCACTCTGCGGCTACCGTTCATCTGAACATCTGTTTACATTGTTTTTTTCTTCTATCGAGTCATCAGCAAACCAATACGTCTGTCCAAAGGCCAGCAACGCAGGCCGCATCGTCAGTAGCATGCATCAGTTCTTCCTTGAGTGCAAGTATACACATACCCACGACACGATATCTGATGGATGAACCATGGTTTGAAGAGCAGTACGGCGCTCACCACCGCGTTGAAATCATCCGAAAATCTCCACCTGAACAGGTTGATCTTACTGCGGTCTACCTTTTCCCGGAGCTAAATAAAAGATTATAATATAGTATCTTACTGGTAGATTATATATAGTAATCGGTGTCCAGACAGAGGGACAAAGGTGTAGGTCGGTGGATTGGAATGAGGGTATTCGTAATTGCAGAATCTGTGATCATCTTGAGAAGAATCGCCGAACAATCTGTCGCACAGAGGTCATCTAAATCTTAAATGTAGATACAGTTTGCGAGCTGTATTCAGGCAATCATCACGTTTGATGCGCATCAATTAAAATAATACTTTTTTTTTTAAGGATGAGTATCGAAGGAATGGACAATGGTTGGGTAGGGATGAAGAACCCCTGCAAGGCTTCAGCTGGCGCACCGGCGTGGAGCGGAACACCATCGGCATCCACCTCTGGTCACAACCGCATATCCTGACACTACCTTCGGGGGAAAAGGTTACAACTTCTATTTTAGTGAATAAGACATTCATTTAAATACATATCTACAACACGCGAGTCTGCCATGCTGGGCTGGGAGCGAACAAATAACATAGAATGTGCCAGCCCCGATCATCCCATGGGTGTCGTAAAAGGGAGATTGCCCGGTGTGGACCAATGCCACCTTCGATCACCCGAATGGTGGAGGGCAAACCACCAACAACAGCATACCCAAAGAGGGTGTCAGACAGGCGGTAAAAAATTAAACCGAAACATTGAGCAATATAGAGTTCCCAATCCCTCTCTCCCGTTCATCGGTCTCTCAGCATGGCCCGTTCTGTCTCTTTTCTATACATTCATTCATCACTAGCACCTTTCCGGTGCGATGGATGATATGGAAGAGGATGGCTTGATGACGTCTAACTGATCGATATGAATGGAAGAGGAAAAATACTGCGCCGATCCCAGGAAGACTGGGAACAGGGCAGAAGAAGACGACTACATCACGCCTTGCTCCCACAGGGGGTCTCTCTTCATTCAATCTCATTAACGTCCTCATACATGCCCGTCGGTTTTCGGTACTCTTGGGGGCCTACCGCCTAACTCGATTGCTGATGCTATATTGCAATGCAGTGGTTACGGCTATAGCGGCCATCCTGAACTTTTAGGCGGTACGGATTTTGTGCCAAATTCATACAAAATCATTCGGTGATCATTTGTTCAAAGCTATCGCCGATAGTTTAGGTAAATTTGGTGCGAAATGACAGCATGACGTCATAAACTATAGCTTTTGCTTAAGCAATCGAGTTAGGCGGTAGGCCCCCTGGCCCTTTATTAGTAAGTATAATTTCAATTTGATTATGAAAAATCCGCCAAGGCCTTGCCGTACCGTTTTCTTTATTCACTTTCCACAATAAATCGTATTTATCACTCTGCTTTCACTCGTCCTTTCTACGTGAGCTACCATGCGACCATCTCATTCCGTTCGTCGAAAGTAGTCCTTAAATTGCGGACTGACTTATTTTATGTCTTCTACTTTTAGGTGGCTGTTGTCCTAATGGACACACAGGGTACTTTCGACAATGAGAGCACAATGCGAGAATGCACAACCATATTCGCGCTTTCGACATTGCTGGCCTCTGTCCAAATATACAACATCTCTCAGAATTTAAAGGAAGACGACTTACAGCATTTGGAGGTGAGAATTTCTATATGTATAGGTTGTACCTATATCATCGCAAAGTGCCAAAATCTACCAATAGATTTTATACTTAGGTGACATATAATGTAACAGCAACAGATATAATGTAATAACAGTAAGTTTTCCAATAAATAAAATGAAAAAAAAAACATCTAATAAAATAGGTACTATGCTTCAGAATTAATTGAAAAACAAAGAAAAGTGGAGTTAGAAAAAAATCGAAAAATATAGTATTAATGTTCCCTCGGGAGATGCCGTCCCCACACGGGGGACGCCTGCTGTGAAGGCACCCTCACAGGGAGTGCTCGACTGCAAGGCTTGAGGACACGTTTGGCTTTAGGTCAAGGTCTTCGCCTTCCCCAAAAAACCCGGTAGATGCTGTAAAGGCCTCTCGGCCAACAGCCTAGGTCCATCAAAAAAAAAAAAAAAAGACTATAATTTTTCGAACTTTTTCCAACCAACATTTTCTTTGTGATAATTTTTGTAAATTAAACAGAGTTATTTTTAAAACACCAAAAACCTCCCGTGACTAGATAGCTAACATCATAAACAACAGCGTTTGTTTTATGAGTTTTAATATAATGCAATACATTGTGCAATTTTTTTTTTTAAAGTTTTTATTGTACTACCGTGATATTTATATACATCTATGTTTCATTCATAAGCGAAAGGACGACGCCACGCTAGGTCCGCGCGCTGCTTATAGTCCGACAAGTTCGTGCGCGATCCTCCTGCGGTAGAAGGCGGTGGCGGGGACGGGGCGCTCTGGATGTTAGCGGGGGCGGGTGATGCGGCGAGGAGCGAGTTTTCCCTCCTCCCCGTATCGCCCGCCCCGCTGGCATCTGGAGTGCCCCATCCCGGTACCGTCTCTCATACCGCTGAAGCGTGACCTTTAAAATTAAATTAGTATTTTTTTTGTATGAAAGTAAAATCTTACGAATTATCAAAAGTCGTAAGTAGAACAAACACCTTTGGAATAAGATATTATATAGCTATCTACTCCTGCGAGGTTTTCGGTGTTTTAAAAATAACTATGTATTATGTTAGGTTGGGGAAAAAGTCTTTTCGCATGTATGTATAAACTTGTAATGAAATCTCTTTGGCTATACTATTTGTATTTGGCTGGTTTTGGTATCATTGAAAGTTTAAATTTTAAAGAACATAATTCCAAATTCAAATTAGGAAAATGTGTGATTTTCATTTGTTTTTCGTACCGCCAAGATGAGTGAATCTAATGAAGAAATTCGATACATTTTAAAATTTTACTACAAAAAAGGTAAAAATGCAACGCAAGCCGCGAAAAAAATTTGCGATGTTTATGGACCTAGTGCAGTGTCTGTGAGAGTAGCACAAATTTGGTTTAAGCGTTTTCAATCCGGAAATTTTGATGTCAAAGATGCACGTCGCTCTGGTCGCCCTATTACAGATAAAATGGATGCCATTTTTGAAAAAGTGGAGCAAGATCGGCATGTCAGTGGTTACGACGTAGCTGAAGAACTGGGAATTGACCACAAAACAGTTTTGGCGCATTTGAAAAAAACTGGGTACACAAAAAAGCTCGACATTTGGGTACCTCACGAGCTCACTGAAAGAAACCTAATGAACCGTGTACTCATTTGTGATTCTTTATTACGACGTAATTAAACCGAACCATTTTTGAAGAAGCTGATAACTGGTGATGAAAAGTGGATCACGTACGACAAGAACGTGCGAAAAAGGTCGTGGTCAAAGGCCGGTCAGGCTTCACAGACTGTGGCGAAACCCGGGTTAACTCGCAACAAGGTGATGCTGTGTGTGTGGTGGGATTGGAAGGGCATTATTCATTATGAGCTGTTACCACCAGGCAGGACCATCGATTCTGAACTCTACTGTGAACAACTGATGAGATTAAAGCAAGAAGTTGAGAGAAAGCGGCCGGAATTAATCAACAGAAGGGGTGTGGTTTTTCATCATGATAACGCTAGACCTCACACATCTTTAGCCACTCAGCAAAAATTAAGAGAGTTTGGCTGGGAGGTGTTAATGCATCCGCCGTATAGTACCTTGCACCTTCAGATTTCCACCTGTTTCGGTCTCTTCAGAATTCTTTAGGCAGTGTCAGGTTAACATCACGAGAGGACTGCCAAAACCACTTGTCGCGGTATTTTGACCAGAAGTCCCAAAATTTCTATAGCAATGGGATCATGTCCCTACCTACAAGATGGCAAAAAGTTATCGAACAAAATGGTACCTACATACTTTAGTTAAATGTAAATAAACTATATTAAAAAATTTTTTGAATTTTCTTAAAAAATGCGAAGAAACTTTTTCCCCAACCTATTATTTATTAGGAAAATAAAAATCATCAATGAAGAAATTCATGTTTTGATTTACATGTGTGTGACTCTACAAAGTGTCCACCAAAGAACAAAATATTTATTTTTCAGTCGATACCTACCTATGTAAAATACATAATAAACGATTTTTAATCCACACAGCTGTTCACGGGATATGCTAAATTGGTGATGGAAGAAGTTGGGAAACCATTCCAAAATCTGACGTTTCTCATCCGTGATTGGAATTTCCCAAGCGACTACCCATTCGGCTATCAGGGCGGCAAGCAGTTACTCATTAAAAAGCTTCAGGTACCTTTTCTTATACACACAGGCCATAATTTTATTATTCTATAAAGAGGCATTTTTATGGATTTTAATCTATAATATAAACTTAATACAATATAAATTCATACCAATATGGTAGGGCTGTCTCTCAGTCTCTCAAAATGTGACTATAGTGTGCTTAATCCTTACTTTTGTAAGGGAAGGGACCTTTTAATAAATAAGAGCCGGTAAAATGGTTACCTATATATAGCAGTTACTTGACATAACATAATCACTGTGCATAATAGCTGTAGTATTTTACCGCCTATTGATGATATTCTAGTACCTATAAAAGTATCACTAATACAGATAAAGTCGTAAAAATTATTATGATTACTTAAGTACCTTAGCGCAATATAAGTAATTATAGTGTCCGTTCATAGCCTAAGCTAATTACCTCCTACTCCACAGAACAGTGGTTAAATAAACGATAAATTAAGCTTTTCGATTAAGGGCCGGTTTATTGATGTAGATGTAGTTAACTCAACCAATTGTTAAAAATTCATTCTGATTTCTGATAATCAGTCTAATATTTAACCATTATTAACAATATCAGCCTGTCATTTAACCATTAGTAACTAAAATTGTTAGATATCAGTAAAATATCAGCCTGATATTAAACGATTAGAAACAATTTTTAACAATTGGTTGAGTTAATTATGCACCAAAAAACCGGCCCTCAGTTTATTAAATTATTCGTTTTGAATTAATTGTTGATGGACTCAAGTAATCTCGTCCCAAATCACTGCTTGATATCTCCGAAGTCCGAACAGTCATAATATAAGGTAATTTATCAATAACATTAAACATTTGACTATTCGATTTTAATTTTAACATTATATAAATGTTAGAAAAAATTAGTACAAAGATTTTGGGGTTAGAAAAAGAATTTCGAAAAATTATGATCTTGAGGCGGGAATCGAACCCGCGTCCGCTGCTATCCGGGCAGGTGCCTGACCGCTCGGCCACCCAAGACACTAATTAACTTGCCGAAATTCTTCTAACCTTTACACTTCACGTTGTAAGCCAACGGGTACCCTCGCAATGTAGAAATGAATTTCAAACATTCCAAAGCAGATATTTTTACAAATACCGTGCGTTCGGTTAAGCTTGGGTTTGCTTTATAAACTATTCGATTTTAATTTTAACATTATATAAATGTTAGAAAAAATTAGTACAAAGATTTTGGGGTTAGAAAAAGAATTTCGAAAAATTATGATCTTGAGGCGGGAATCGAACCCGCGTCCGCTGCTATCCGGGCAGGTGCCTGACCGCTCGGCCACCCAAGACACTAATTAACTTGCCGAAATTCTTCTAACCTTTACACTTCACGTTGTAAGCCAACGGGTACCCTCGCAATGTAGAAATGAATTTCAAACATTCCAAAGCAGATATTTTTACAAATACCGTGCGTTCGGTTAAGCTTGGGTTTGCTTTATAAACTATTCGATTTTAATTTTAACATTATATAAATGTTAGAAAAAATTAGTACAAAGATTTTGGGGTTAGAAAAAGAATTTCGAAAAATTATGATCTTGAGGCGGGAATCGAACCCGCGTCCGCTGCTATCCGGGCAGGTGCCTGACCGCTCGGCCACCCAAGACACTAATTAACTTGCCGAAATTCTTCTAACCTTTACACTTCACGTTGTAAGCCAACGGGTACCCTCGCAATGTAGAAATGAATTTCAAACATTCCAAAGCAGATATTTTTACAAATACCGTGCGTTCGGTTAAGCTTGGGTTTGCTTTATAAACTATTCGATTTTAATTTTAACATTATATAAATGTTAGAAAAAATTAGTACAAAGATTTTGGGGTTAGAAAAAGAATTTCGAAAAATTATGATCTTGAGGCGGGAATCGAACCCGTGTCCGCTGCTATCCGGGAAGGTGCCTGACCGCTCGGCCGCCCAAGACACTAATTAACTTGCCGAAATTCTTCTAACCTTTACACTTCACGTTGTAAGCCAACGGGTACCCTCGCAATGTAGAAATGAATTTCAAACATTCCAAAGCAGATATTTTTACAAATACCGTGCGTTCGGTTAAGCTTGGGTTTGCTTTATAAACTATTCGATTTTAATTTTAACATTATATAAATGTTAGAAAAAATTAGTACAAAGATTTTGGGGTTAGAAAAAGAATTTCGAAAAATTATGATCTTGAGGCGGGAATCGAACCCGCGTCCGCTGCTATCCGGGCAGGTGCCTGACCGCTCGGCCACCCAAGACACTAATTAACTTGCCGAAATTCTTCTAACCTTTACACTTCACGTTGTAAGCCAACGGGTACCCTCGCAATGTAGAAATGAATTTCAAACATTCCAAAGCAGATATTTTTACAAATACCGTGCGTTCGGTTAAGCTTGGGTTTGCTTTATAAACTATTCGATTTTAATTTTAACATTATATAAATGTTAGAAAAAATTAGTACAAAGATTTTGGGGTTAGAAAAAGAATTTCAAAAAATTATGATCTTGAGGCGGGAATCGAACCCGCGTCCGCTGCTATCCGGGCAGGTGCCTGACCGCTCGGCCACCCAAGACACCCACCCAAGACACTAATTGCGAGGGTACCCGTTGGCTTACAACGTGAAGTGTAAAGGTTAGAAGAATTTCGGCAAGTTAATTAGTGTCTTGGGTGGCCGAGCGGTCAGGCACCTGCCCGGATAGCAGCGGACGCGGGTTCGATTCCCGCCTCAAGATCATAATTTTTCGAAATTCTTTTTCTAACCCCAAAATCTTTGTATTAAACATTTGAATTCAGGTCAACAGCAATCAACACAAAGAATTGCAAGATATTCGGCAGCATATTCACTCATGTTTTCAAGAAATAAATTGCTTTCTCATGGAATACCCAGGCTTCGCTGTGCGTGAAAAAAATTTCAATGGAAAACTTGCTGGTGAGCTATAAGTGATGGCGTGTTTTTTTTTTAACAAACAATCACACTCTAATATTTATAGAGATGAAAATTGAACTCAATTGCCTGTTTCAATGAAATATAAGGCCACAATTTATCTTTTTTTTTTCTAATACCATCAATATTTACTACAGATTTACGTCCAGAATTTAAGGAGAATCTGCTAGAATTTGTTCCTGCGCTGTTCTCATCGCAGAACTTAAGGCCGAAGATGTGCAATGGACAGCAGCTGACTGCCGGAGACCTCGCATCATACTTTAATGTGTACATCGATATGTTAAACAGCGGTGACTTGCCTACTCCGTCGACTATCTTGAAGGTTTTGTTTTGTTTCATACATTCAATCATAGCGTTCCCAAACTTTCAATAGCAAAACTCGTTAACTCTTGTTAGACCCTCCAAATTCCCCACTGTTTGGGCACGGGCCTTCCCAATTGTTGGCTTATATGTATACCTTACCGTATAAGTAGGTAGGCATTAATTACATATTAGTTTGTGTTACGTTAAAGGCGACAGCGAAAGCTAGTCTGATGCTGGCGGTGGAAGCAGCGAGAGCCAAGTACACGGAGACAATGGGCGGTGACGGAGGGGGTGAGGACAGCCCTGCCATTCCGACCAATGCGCTGTACCGTTTACATAATGATGCGATGGCCGCCGCACGCAAGCATCTTTCCTCAGCTAAGACGTTAGCTGACCGCCGCGACCTCGATCTCGCCCTTACACAGCTCACTGAGGTAATTACTTACTATTCAAAAGCCGTGGGGTGGGACGCCATGATTTCAGAGCTCGGGTGGTTTTCAATACCAAAGTTTAAGTCTTAAGAGAATCCAATTTAAGTAAAAATATAAGCGATTATACCAAAAAATCAATTGTTTAGAGATTTCAATATTGACATTCAACAGGAATTTGAGTCGCAGATACGGCAAAAAGAACTGGTAAATGATATGAAAATTAAGAAAGCCTTGGACGAGGCATTGAAAATGTATAACAGTAAAATATTGAATGGCGATAACGAGATGGAGACATGCATGGATCCGAAGCAACTGGAGAAGGCTCACAAGACGGCAGTGGCTGCCGCCTGCGCTCTACTGGACCGCAGCAGAACATTGCCGGATGGCTACGAAGATAAGGAAACTCCTATGCTCATGAAGGTAAAACTCGTTCATAATTTTACTTTTACATACATTAGTCTAAGATCCCGCCAAGAACGACCTTCACTGAGATGTTTATTTGATGAAACGTATTTTATATTTAATTGTCAATAAATGTATTGCATATGGTTTGCTTAACAAAGAGTATGATTAATTAATAGTTAAATTTTTTTTTGAACATTGCGCCGGATTGATTAGTCAAATTCTATACCAATCGAAAGTCTGAAGCCCATATGAAAACGTTAGGTTGCCTATTATTTTCCGGTCACAACTTCGGGTTGCCTAATAAGGTATAAACAGGTAACTCGAAATTAGCATTTTGCTCCGGTCTGATTATTGAATTAAAATTAAAATAAATTAAAGGTTATTTTATTATGAACACGGTGGTATAGGGTAGCCTGCGAAAAATCAGTCCCGAATCCCGGTTGTCGAATTTTGAAAAGTAAAATATTGCTGCGAATGTGTGCGACTGAGAGATCCCAACCAATTTATATATGCCAGTCGGTTTCGGTTTCTTGACCTAAACCTTTTTAATAGACTTTCAATTTGATTATAAAAGGTCCGCCTAGGCCTTTCCCTTCTCATTTCCGCCATATAAATCCTTTTTGTCATTCTCCTTTCATTCATTTTTGCAACGTGACCAAACCATGTCAGCATGATGACTGATTTCACTGATTTGGAAAAACAACACCACGTTGTTTTTACTTCTCTACTTATATTTTTGTAAGAAGTTAAGAAAAAACATGTTTTGAATAATGCTAATTAAAATTTCCGCCTAAACGCCAAAATAGCGACGTCTGCGTGACGTCACGATTTCGTAAAACTTGTTTCTATAGTTTATTAGTGTTAAAATTTGGTTTGTTAAAATTTAAAAACTTAATAACGAAATTGTGACGTCACTCGGCGTTTGACCAAATACGGCGGCTTGCTAAGTTTTATATCTCTATAAAATAAATATCAATTACAAATATAATCTGGGAACAAGTGATTTTAACGAATCTCCATATATTATATTATTATTATAAGTCATTATTTCAGTGATTCTTTGTATTCCTCATCCCTATATTTGTCATACGTCTTCTTTCAAACCGCACCATCGATCGCTCAACCTTACCGAACCCTTCGATGTTTTTTTATGAAAACACTGTACAACTGAATAAAATCATTATAACAGACACCTCTGCTCCTCTGATTTTGTCTTGCCATACAATGGAATGGTCCTCGCATAAAACTGAATCAATTTACATAAAACTTTGTTTTCTGTTTTATTTGTTTTTATAAACCACTCACGCCTGACCAACCGAATATTATGGCAAAGTTGTTTTCAAATCTCTCCCGTGGGTGTCGTACAAGGCGACTAAGGATAAATCAGTGATAAGGAATAGGCGGCAGCGTTCCTCTTATACCACCTAGCAATAGCAATGTACTGCGACTTTTGTGCCCGATAAATGGCAATAGGCTCGCCACCTGTTACATGGGACCTAACATAATTGGCGAAACGTGGGTGCTATTTCACCTCTGCCTACTCCTTCGGGGATATAGGCGTGATTTATGTATGTATGTATGTTTTCATAAACAAAAACATTTTATGGTTCATAGCAGCCATACGCCATAAAAAATTCAAATTCTGTATTTGCGTTAAATAGGGTACATATTTCAAGATGTTAACAATATTTTACTATGTTCTTTAGCCTACTTAGCCATTTTTTATTATAGCATGCAAATTTACAATTTACATACCTACTCCTCAGTACTGCATTTATTCTACCTTCATACTTCTTCTCCCATACCCAAGCTTCACTTCCATCAGCATTCCATTATGAACAGCCATACGAGCCTTTCTGGACACGCTTTTACTTTTAACCTGTGTCTAACTTGCAATACCTACATACAAAGATTTACTAGCCTTTCCATTACACTGAGTAGGTACAATGTATAAAATTATCAAAGCGTTTGTAATTTGTAGGACTTGAACGAGCGTTACAGGCAGCTTTCATCCTTCAACGACGGAAACAACAATAGAGCTGCTTCCGCTGCAGCGGAGCAGTGCATCCAGGCCATCAATGCCGAGTGTAACGGTGGAAGCCCATGCATGAGCTCAGGCAAGCTACAACAGATCGCTGACCGACATAAACGGGAGGCCATTAATGCTTTGAAAAGCAAGCGCAGTTGGGGATCCAATGACTCTTGTGATAAATACAAGGATTATATGGTGAAGGTAATATTTGAAAATTAATTGTTCTTTATGAAATAAACCTATAGAAAACTTTTCAGGTCTCTGTAAAAACCAGACCTACTGATTAGAGTTTTCACAGTGTTTGTTATTGAACTCCTCCGGACCGGCTTGACCAATTTTTGTTTTTTTTTGGGTTTATTTGGTAGGTTAGGTCTTACAATAAGTCGTAGGATTATTTATGATCGAAGGTCGTAGCCTTTTTATATACCGCTACCTCTAGAATCTAGAGTCTAGTCTAGATGATAAGGGCAAAACAAGTTTGCCGGGTCAGCTAGTATACGATAAGTTCTTTCACAATGTGTCTGGTTTCTTATGTGAGATTAGGTATATACCTATATTCTGTAATTCTCAAAAAAATTCAACTTTTTACAGATTATAAACGACCATATAAGCAAGCTTACACAAATAAACGAAACAAACAGCAGTTCATCTCAAATCTCTGCCGTGTCCTTATACAAGGATAGAATGAATAATATCTTTGGTCCAGAAAACAAGTGTCTTCAAATCACAGACTTCATTGCTCTTGAGAAAACAATCCGCGAGGAGAGTGTCCTTTTCCTTCGTTCCAAGAGGACGCTTGGCACAGAAGAAAGCAATGATGAACTACGCAATCTCATTATTCAGGTAAGGTAATATAGGTACCTACATGTTTTCTATCAATACTTGGATACTGTCTTCTCTACTAGTAGTAATAAGAATGTCTGTCTTGTTATGTATTCTAAATTAAGCGAGGTTGTAGTAAGTAAAAGTCCCCCTTTAACTTCCCTTTTCCTTAATAATACAATCAACATTTATTAAGAACTATGTGGCCAACATAGGAATCGTCAAAAAATATTCAGCTGTCCTGAATCATTTTGGTTGAGTAGGTAAAGCAATTTACGTATGTCGTGGTTAAATACGTTAGATTAGAACTTTCTATTCTGGTATCACAGATTTAACCTTCGACCAACATAAAGAATATTATTGTACCTATAGGAACTAGATGAGCAACGCCGCGTGATAGAGGCAAAGAACGAGAATCTTAATGACGCTGCAGGGAATAGCGCTGTTGATGAATATCACGCAAGTATGCGCCACAAAACGAAGGTAGATACACATTTTCGACTATGGTAATCTTTCTTTTCTTATGTCCAAATTATAGAATTATAGTCATTTAGGGACAAGTATCTTTTTAACTCGTATTAATTCACAGTGTCTACCACAAACTGCTATACCTACACTATTAAAAACATTTTCTATGCAATAAAATATTATACAAGTAATGTTCTCTTATAGGTGTTAGCCGTGTGGTGACGGCAGAGTAGAATACAATTGTCACCATCCCAAATCTCTCCCGTGGGTGTCGTACAAGGCGACTAAGGATAAATCAGTGATGAGGAATGGGCAGCAGCGTTCCTCTTATACTACCGTCCTGACAATGTACTGCGACTTTTGTGCCCGATAAATGGCAATAGGCTCGCCACCTATTACATGGGACTTAACATAATTGGCGAAACGCGGGTGAGAATTCACCTCTGCCTACCCCTTCGGGGATATGGGCACGAGCACTACACATTTGAAATAAAACAACTTTTACGGATTAGACTCGCGTTAGATTAGATGTTTGGCATTATTATTTTATCCCGACGTTTCAGTCACCCGTGACCACGGCCGCTGTAAAGTGATGTAAAATATACGCGAGTCTAATCCGTAAAAGTTGTTTTATTTCATATTATACAAGTGTCAATAACAAAATTAAATGTTAATTTTCAGGGTCTTTCCGGGATTCTTTCTGTGTTGTCACCTTTATTGTTACCATTCAGAATTGTGCAAATGTTACTAGAATTAAAGGGCTACCACGCGCATTCGGTGGAAATAGCAAAAGGTTTCTTTGCAAATTGTAGACTGAACAGATCAGTCGGAACCCAGTCGAATGACCCACATTTTGGAAAATTAATGGCAGTAAGTACGATGTATTTTTCTTCCTGCCCTGTTCCCAGTTTATCTGGGATCGGCGCAGTACGATTCCTCTACCATTTATATCGGTCATTCGGCATCAAGCTATCCACTCCCTTTTGATTCATATCATCCATCACACCGGAAAGGTGCTAGTGATGAATGAATGTACTATAGAAAAAGGACAGAAAAGACCATGGTGAGAGATCGATGAACGGAGAGAGTGATTGGGACGACAACATTCCAATCCATACTGCTCAAGGTTTTTGCGTTTTAAAGCCGGCCGGCTGACCCACAAAACAAATGAAACTCTTTAGTGGCCTGGCCTGACACCAGCCCTCTTTAGGTATTATGTAAGCAGTACCTTAGTACAAATTAACGCATTTTTACGATTTTTAATAAATTTGTTTGCAGACATGGGATCGATGGGGACTTTTCGCAATTTTGTAACAATGGTGTCCCTAACATCTTAGCAAATTTTCAGATTTCTGGGATTTTTTGCAAGGGTCAATGTCTAAATTGACCGGACTATTGTATCACCATCGCTGTAAAATGAGTGCACATGTCCTTCATTGTCTTTTTTCAGAGTCTTTCAAAAGCCTACGAAGATTACGAAAATCCGTTTTTAGTGGTCGTACGAGATTTGGGGATTGATGATGTGTTGACGAAATAAGCGAAACATTAAGTAAACGAATCAAATAAGCGAAACATTTTACCTGTAAGTAGTATCAGTCAACAGCACATCAGGCAACCTCAAAATGTTTTTGTCAATCGACTAGGCCTTGCTAGAGACAGCGCGCGCTAGTTAAGTCTGCGCGCGATAGATGCCGCTGCTCCCTAACAATGACACTCCAAAACAAACAAAATAGGAGACGAAGTTTTAGGTTCAATTTTGACCAGACTTACTTATGTGGCGTGCGCGACTCTACAAACGTTAAGCTAGCTGGACAATCGATTGAAGAAAGGAGAACCGCCACTTTGTATGGAGCTCTGGTACCAATGTGAAGGTAATTGTACAGCTATTAAATGTATATCGTTTTATAGCTTATTACAACAGAAAAGAAGTGGCGTTGATTTAATTTTATTATCTAATGGAGTTCACTTAGAATTAAGCTCTTTAGAAAACCACCAAAATTTTTCCTACTAATTTTTCTTACATTTATTTTGAATGTTAAAATTAAAATCGAAAGTATTTAGCGGTTATTTTATCAAACAAACTGTGGCAAGATAATATCTTGAGACGATAAACCCGATATTTATGGTGGATAACACATGTAATCTTATTATGTAACCATTTTATTAATTATTTTACTGGAAAAAAAACAATGTCAACTTATTTTGATAAAATGTTTTTTTTGTATTATATGGAGTATTTATTCAATTCTATTAAAATAATTATGTGTAATGAAAGCTTTATCAGGAGCTTTTTATTTTAATAAGATGCAATTCAGTTGCTCCAGCAATCAGGTGTTTATTAGCAACCTGAATTCATCATTACTTGAGTTGAGTGTAGTAGGTAGGTGGGTAGGTATATCTGAATGAAACTAAATATTTTTGTATCAATTTCTTCATTTTCTACATCTTCACGAATTAAGATGTTATCGAGGAACGTGGCTGGAGGTATTAAGTTATATTGGTGTCGTACCCATCCTAAGAACCAAACAATAAACATAGTATGGGCTGTTGCATGTTATTTTCGTCTAGTGATTTTTTGTACAAATCAGTTGAGAAATGGATTGATAGTTTGGAATGTTGTCAAACAATAGTGTCTCTGTATTTTAAATACGTTTTCGGAAATAGAATAACAAAGTAGAAGCAGTAAATTCGTAAACAAATATCGACTAACTCACAGTTTGTTTTTATCACATTTCACATAGTATTTGAGGTTTAATCTCTCTTGTCATTATTATGGCACTTGCCTAATGTTTTCCTTGTTGCATTTCATCAATTTCTCATACTCAAAACATAAATTATCGTAAGATTACTAGGATAAAGGACCTACATTACATAGCAAGGACCTAACCAGTTCCGTTATCATGTCCGAGGAAATGTTAACGGAACTAGGTCCGAAACGTTATGGAACCGTTCCATGTTCAATCCATTTCCGGACATGGTTTGAGCATGTCTAGTTAATAAATAGAATAAAACAAAAGTTTCATCATCATCATCAACCCATATACGTCCAGCCAGCTTGAATTTACGTATAAAACTTCTGGCTGGCACATCTGAATCTCGATAACGGGAGCGTTTTCGAATATGCTTTCTCTACTAACAGTGACGCAAATTGTGACGGTAAGAACCACAGAACAGAGAAACCTCTTTTACTGTTCTGTGGTAGTTCCCATTTTCTCCATTTCACAGATAAAGGCCCCCATTCACACGACAGACATGCCTGCAGGCCGCCCGCCGGACAGCGTTTGTATTAAGTCTGTGCGAAGTTTGTCTAGTGTATGGCCGCCACAGTCAGTCCGGCAGAGTGCCCGTCGGGCAAGGCCACAGTCATGCTTGTAGGCACGCCCGCCCGGACCAAACTTCTATAGGTTTGCGCGATGTCTGTCTAGTGTGTGACCGCCACAGTCAGTCCGGCAGACTGCCTGTGTCAAGTCCGAGCAATCTCGTTTTGCCTGCGCGGGCGAAGCATGTCCGTCCGTGAATGTATGGATGTGTGGGTGCGTTTGGGTGGATTGGTGTGTGTCGGTTGGTGAGATTGTGTGTGTCTGATTTTAATAAAATAATATTATTAATAAGTAGTAAAATTATTTAGTAGGAGCAGCTCGCTAGCGCAATGGCATAACGTTCTTGGCCTGCGATTGCGTAAACTAAGTAATGTTCGCTAAAGCCCGTCATGGGATGGGTGGCCTGCGATTGTGTAAACTAAGTAATGTTTGCTAAAGCCCGTCATGGGATGGGTGACCAAAAGATGGGTCACCTCCTTTTCTTAAGCCATTCTTTGCACCAAATTCTCTTCTTTTTCTTTTCATCAAAAAGTATAAATGTAGCAGCAGCAATTATGGTTTTACGTTTCGTTGCCATTGTTATTATAACACACAACAAACCGTGTAGCAGCCAAGCCAGCCGACGACGACAGACGAGCGAGCGACTCCCTCCTGTGCTGTGTACAGTGTGACCAACTTTAAATTACAGATCCTGCCTCATTTATAGTAGAAAACTGACAAATCCTGCCAATGTCTTAACCTTAAACTGCCAAATGAATTTAAAGATGTTAGGTGAAATCCCATACAATTTGCCTACTGCCTGCCAGATTTCTAAAACGTCAACTTAACCTCCCAGAACTTAAAATCAATAGCTAAAAACCTACCAAATAGGCAGGATCCTGCCACATATGGTCACACCAGGCTGCCCGTGGTCTGGCCTGTCTACGAGTCCGTGTAGTGTGTGGTGGAGACAGACTTGCCTGGCGGACTGCCCGGCAGGCAAGTCTGTTGTGTGAATGGCCTGCTTAGGTTGGTAGGTCTGTAATTTATTTTACTCCACCCCATTTTTATTTTTACTACCCTCTATATGACTTTGCATCATATTAAGTATTTTGCTTGGCAGAGATTGTTACGTAGCCGTAGTAAGTAGCCCTACACTTTGTCTATATTAATGTCTCCGTTACTGCATCATTTATATTTCAATAAGGACATCTTTCATCAACTCCATTTTAATTTTTAAAGGGAAGCGTTTATATATCGACCCCTCTAGACAGGTGGCCAGGCCAGTCTATTCTAACGAACAGAATACAAATGTATGAAACCAATGATATTATATTTATATAATATAATTGTATGAAACTGACAAATCTAAGATATGTTGTCAAAAATTTACAATATTTTAAAAAAATTGTTGCTACTTGGTTAGGCCCTCAAAACCTATTTGAGTACGACACATAGGTACCTACGTTAACTATGTTCAAATCTGTTCAATGTAGTTCCTTTTTGACAAATTACGAGTGTAGGATATCAATGTGTTTGAATCTTGAATTGAAACGTAATCAAATCTGCAATAAAGAATTGAATTCAACTAGGATTTTTACGGCACTGTGACAAAAAAAAACAATATGCATAAGTAATAAAGTTTTTATTATAATAAAACAAACGGTATTACTAGCTGTTTAAGGGTAAAATAAAACAAAAGCATGGCTGTTTAACATTGCGTACATTAAATTCAGTGAGACCACTGCACTCGTGAATACTGCGCAGATAATACTTTATTGTAACACCTTAGCAAAATCTTAAATCACGTGTCACATAGAACGCGCACACAGTATATACCAGCTTCATTACTTAAATAATTTATAAGTTAAATAATAAAATATTTTCAATAAGTTACTTTTTATGTATTAGATACTTAGTCTGTCGCTCTCACACTCCATACAACCATGATCATTCTGCCGCCGATGCATATTGTATATATATTGTATATCTCTCGTAATACATTCAACTTCATGTAGAGCGCAAATACAAACGAAACACTAATGACATTCATTAGGTTTTGTTTATGCTGAACAAATAACTAAGTAGTAAATGAGTTATTGAATACAACTCTTGTAAATAATGAAGTTATCATTTTCAAAACATTCTCGTTGAATCCGTATCAAAAGTTTATTCCAGTGTTCATACTTAACGCTCCGTCGTAATTTCTTTTCGACCGTACGAGCAGTTCATCTTATCCGGCGGCGAAAATTGGAACTAGAGTGCGTTTCATCTTAGTTTCTATGCCGTCATGGTGATAATATTGCTAGAAAATGATACCATGTCAACTTTATTGTCTTGCCTTTAATTCAGGGAGTTTTTTTTTTAATTACCTACATCGACAATTATGCATGTATCTTATTTCGTTACCTATAACTACTAGCGGTACTAATTGGTATGAAAGTCTTATGCCAAAACATGTGAAAATTTGCGAGAACAGTTAGTTCATGATATTATTTGTATGATAGAAATTAGATGGATGAATATAAATTCTAGTGACGTAAGAAGGATAAACTAATAAAATATTATATTTATTATGATTAACAATAATTATGAACATCTAACATGTCTACGTTTGACATTTCCTCACTCTTGTCAGCCGTTAAATCGATATTAGTGTTATTTTTTTACAGTTAAAAAACTAAAATAAATATTATTTATCAAACATGAATAAAACTGATACTGGTAACCCAATTTAATGGCGGCAACCGATCTTTTTCACACTAATATGAATTATGCGGGACCTCCTTACGTTTTTCACGTTCACAAAGACCTTAGCAATCGACATTAGTAAACACAATTAATCTTTCATCACTTATCAATGGTTTAGACATGATTTTCTCAAAAAAATTCTATAAAACATAAAAAAACCTGCAAACATGACTTACGTGTTATGATAGACAGGGCAGCCAGCCACCATCACGGCATAGGAAGGAACTATAAGATGAAACGCACTCTAAGTACAACTTACCCATAGACTTTGACATTTCTATGACACTCTTTGTTTACCACTAGCGACACCCACCTACTGACTCGATGAGTTGGTGACACTAGATGACACATCGTCCTGTCTCTAGGTCAACACGTCCATTAGTTTTTAATTAGCTCTGAAGCTCAGTGCGAATCAAATATGAAAAGATGCAATAGCTTCATGAATGAATCTAAACAATAGTCGCGTAAGTACTTTATAATGTGTACCTAATGAAATTTATAATAATACGACATCCAACCTTAACTGATATTTATAGGAACACAGTGATATGAGCAACTGGGCTCCCTACGATAAACAAATTATTTTAATATAAGACCACAATAATAACATTGTATTGTATTGTAATATTTAAATTGCACAAGTTTTACAACGCTAAGCGCGACCGGGCAGCCGAAACACTTACCCCCGAATACTGCAACGCCACTCAAAGTTTGGTCCTGCTTAACATTTAAGTATTGTCAAAATTGACGTTTTACCATACAAATTCTGACAAGTATTGTCTAATTAACTTTATAAGCAGTGGTCAAAATTTGAGTAGCGCTTCTGTTTTCGGGGGTTATACGAGTAGGTATATAAAGCCCATTAACGGGTAAGTAGGTACCTAAGTACGAAGTTTTGTAAATACATACATACACATATACTAAAACTGTCGAACAGAACGATATGCAAAAGTGTACCTAAACCTCTTCTAATCTGACGCAAAAAACTATAATATCTCAAAGCAAACTCAAGGCCGACCAACTAATCGCTTAGCTCAATTTTAACTATAGGATAATGCGAACATTCTCTACAGTTTGGTCAACCAATTACACTGCTGCCTTGTGTTTTTGAAAAATTCGACCAGTTTCCTATGCCAACAGAATAGAGTTTATTATCGATTGTCGACTTTCGATTAATATTCAGTGGACTTAAGAAACTGACAGAACCTGTCAAAAACGGCGGAAAAACAAGTGTGTGTGCAAGAGGCCTAAGTCTCTTTGAGTTGGAACAGTAATTTCGTTTAATTCGTTTTTAATTGACACACCGAAAATAGTTACAGCTTCGCACTTGTTCATTCGCAACTACAATTTAGAAAATATACCGTTACCATACCGGGTGGACTTTATTCTGTAAGGAAAATACATTGTTAGGTATATCATATTCTGGAAGTAAAATAGAAAATATTATTAAATTTCTATTTTAGTTTCATTATGAACATTACAAAAAATCAGTAAGTCCGTTTTAATTATTTCCTATAGACAGCACTTACGTGTGTAGGTTTCCAAAGGCTTAGGTTCAAAGTTCCTTAAAGTGTTTGGTACGTGCCGTTGCACTTCAGACTACCCAAAACTGTCAAATTTCTTCAATCGATTGTCAACCTTAATTTGGTAAAAATAGAGCACAATATCGATTGAGAAATTTTGCCATTTTGTGGTAGTCTGACGTGGTGTTGACTGTACCTTTAAGATCATCATTTACTGCACCTACAGTTACTAAAAATGGAAAAGTTTCTATATTAACATCATCATCATAATACACCCATTGAACTATTATTTTACTTTGTCACCGTGCAGTCTATTGACATAGATAAGCTTTATATGTACCTACTAAAATTTTATTTAAAATATGTGATGATTTACTAAATCGGATAATAACAGAAAGGCGTACCATTAAAGAACTTACTCATTTAACAGCAAACTGCAGTTGAAAACAGACTGACATCACGCTAAATTCTATTGTTAATGTTACTTGTACAAAATTACAAAGACGTGGAATCGGAATGTACCTACCCATTTTCAATGTCAATGTGTTTGCTGTTTACCTATTGATGATATTGACTGTACACAGGTATGCTTATAACAAATTATCAAGTTCCACAATAAGTTAAGATTCCATAATGACCGATCGGTTTGGAGATTCTTGGGGGCGGCCTATGCCCAACATTGGGCATAATATCTCGGCTGAAATGACAAAGACATTGAGTTAAGCTCCCTAAGTTATTTTAAACTATATGTACACTTGCAAAGTAAGAGACTATAACGAAATTTGTAAATTGCCTAATCATCATTTGTCACGATACCATATATAGTAGTCATCCTCCACTTGATGCTCACTGTACATACTTAAACTACACTACTCCACGTCCCGTAGGTATACTATAAAAATGTAGTATTGATGACTTAGAAATTAAAATAATTATGATAATGAGGATGAATATTGCTAGTTACGAAGAGTGATTTGCGCATGCTTCGGTAGGGTGTGCTCGAAGCTTGTGTCGGTTGGAAGCGGCGGGTGGGGCGGGTGGCCCGGCGCTCAGCATACGCAGCCGCCCTCGCTGCCTTCTTGCTCGCCGCCCATCGGCGACTGAGTCTGCAGGTCCACGGCTGCGACACTGAGTTAAGGACTTCGCACACAACGTGGATGATAAATAGCCACGATCCGGCTCGAAGGACCATGTCTTAGCGACCTTATCTATGGAAATAAAAATGCAGTAGACAGTAAACACTGTGCAATCTTTAAAACAAGTCAAAATAGTCGAGTGACAGACAGTTAAAGCGACCGGTAACGCCGTTGGTCCGAGCCTAGCTGTTATGCTTGCTTTCGCTCGCTCCACTGCAGCTCGTGCGAATTTCGTCCTACGTTCTTGAGCACCGGTCACGGAAAGTGACCAAACACCGATGCGGACGTAACGGTGGCCGTTTTCACAGCTGGCTTAACAGGTGGTTAACAAAGGGCTGATTACATACCTAATTCACTTGCTAAAAATTCTCGATTGTAATTCCTTATGGTATTGTGTTTACATAAAACGCGCCTATTTATCCTTGAAGGAGTGGATACAGGTGTAGGTACTTATCATCCATTATCATCCCCGTTTCGGCAATAGTGTTGGTCCCATGTAATAGATGGCGAGCCTAATATACCTTCAATCGGGCACGTAAATCGCAGTATATTGGCTAGGTGGTATAGGAGGAACGCTGCTGCCCATACTCATTGCTACACTACACACCACGTTGTTTTTACATTATTCTTTACTCAAAGTATTTAATATTTTTGTAAAAACTTGAGATTTTTATAGAAAAAACATGTTTTGAATAACGCATATTCAAATTTCCTCCAAAAGCAATGGCATCTGTATCAACTTTGTAACTGGTAAGACACGATTTTGTATAACACGACGTTTCTATAGTTACTTACGTTTGTTCGTGGCGATTTTCGAATGTCGAAACCATGTACTCTTTGATCGAAACGGTTATAACGAAATCGTGACGACACGCGGCGTTTTAACAATTATGACAAATTGCTAAGTTTAGTATTTTTATAAAATAAATATCAATAACAAGTTTAATCTGAGAACAAGTAATTTATCTCGAATCTCCTTATCATAAATTATTATTAAAAATCATTATTTCAGTGATTCTTTGTTAGTGTCATGTTCATCCCTATAATTGTACTCTTTGTCCATGTCAGTAACCGAGGTCAGCCTCTGGAGATGACAGTAGCCGTCAAAACGGCATTCACAGCAGCGCGCAAGCAATAGTTTAGCTTAGCACATCGTCAAAAGTATTCAGCCCGGCTAGCCTGACCATCGAAACACGATATTAAGATAAGGGCATTTATCGTTTAGAACTGTCAAAAATCCATTGTTTTTGACAGTTCAAAGCGATAAATGGCTTTATCATATATGTATATTGTGATTCGGTGGTCATGTTAGCCGGGCAGGGCGCCCTCAGTTGTTAAAGGCCTACATTCCAAAGAGTACACTACGTTTACTACATTCAAAAAAGTCTAAAATCTGTCAAATTTCTCCAATCACTTTTTACTGCCACACTATACCGATACAATAATGATATGTCCATAGAGGACAATAATACTACGGATACAATCATAACATCATAACATCACGGTTTTGATTGAAATAGAATGTAACTTTTTTCTTATCAAACGTTTTACATTTGATATATATCGTATTTTTTTAAAACTACTGCACATATTGACTCAATTTGTCTTAGAATACATACATACATACATAAAATATTAGGTATATGGGAATAAGGAACAAAATTAGGCAGTTTTCATATTTTTAAACCTCCCATTTAAAAGAGATTTTTTTCCGAAACATCACACTGCTACATTCTAAGGGAGCTGTCAAATAGAGCATAAAGGATTGGAAGGAGTATAGGTACCTATTATTATATTTTGGTTGTTTGGCAAAGAGTCGTTGACGTAATGTATGTTTGTTCCATGTACAGCTTGACTTTATTGCTCACTATGGCGACATTTGTTACCTTAAAAGAACAAAGACAATTAAGTAGGTACATTATTATGCAAACGATTTGTTATGGCTGGTTAGATAATTATGACAACTTTATACTATATTTATAAACAGATTTACATAGCAGACAACAACAAGGATTTAAAATTTATCGGTCTAGGGATCTTGACAGGTAATGACACTAAGTAGGTACTCATTAACGTTAATCGACGTCGCGACACGAAACTCAGCAAGTTTTGTTCCTCCCTTTACATGAAGTTACGAATTAATCAAAGATATCATCAACCATTATAATATATTAGCTGAAAGCCGCGGGCGACCACTAGTAAATAATAAAGCTGATTAAGTGGGTAGTTGGATTTTTGTTGAGTGCGGCAGTTAATCTCTCAATCTAAGTAGGTATTTGACTTTAATCATAAAATTATTGATTAGTCTATTATTCCCGAAAAAAGAGATGTATAATAAATACCTTTCTTATTATTTTGGGCACGTGTACCTTATAGGAAAAATAACATACAAGTCGACTATAAGTTAAGCCAGGCACAAATTACTGAAATATTGTAGTAAATGAGATTAGAGATATTAATAAAAAAATTACACAAAGGTAGTGTTTTAAATTTTATTCCAAATGATATTAGCGTGATATTTACAAATTATAATAACGTCGCATTTTAATAAAAACATCATTCACAAAGCTATTCAGTTTTACATTGCGTATAAAGACAAATGGAATTTAATCTACTTATCAGTATTATTTATAAAAAATATAAATACAACTTGGATTATAAAGGCAACTGTTTGTAATGGTAGAAGTAAAGATATGGTTTTGATATACAATTAGGTGGTTGTTGTACATTCGTCACAAAGTTAAACAATGGTTCACTAATAACTCTCTATGCCAGATAAGTAACATGCCATTTTATGTTTTCCTCATTAACAGATGTAACGAAATTAACAACTGAAATACGGAATCTATTCATTTAATTTTAATTACACAGGCTATGTGCGAATGACATAATTAAAATATAAAATATACTATTTATGGAAAGAAAATAATGTGATGAATGCTAATGTGACTGCCTCGTGTACCGAGCTTCCCTGCGCAAGCTTCGCACAACGCTATCTTGCTACTGCAAAATCAAATTATAGCGCATAATTTTTTTACTTTAATAAAAAAAAATTGCGTATAAACCAGAATTAATTTGCTATCATTTTATTTAAACGGTAACCCATCAATTGACCAAATCCTTTACCGAGCCTAAAAGTGGCAACAAAAAAATTAATTTGATTTTTTGCTAAATAGTATTGTTTATTATGTTGTGATTTATGAATAATCCAAAAAATAGTAATAAATTAGTTGTTATATGTTATTATAATAAAAAGTTCACCCATATACTATTTAATTATGCCATTATTCTTTAAATGTCGATAACACGAGCCTCTTAGCTTCACAGCTCATACATTTTTTTACAGTTCCACTGTTTTTCGCAATATAAGACTAATCGCAATCAAGTCACAACATTATTATGTAACAATATTAAGCTGTACATACAGTGATAATACCACACCAAACCAATGATTAATAAACTATTCGATTTTAATTTTAACATTATATAAATGTTAGAAAACCCAACCCAAGTCTTGGGTGGCCGAGCGGTCAGGCACCTGCCCGGATAGCAGCGGACGCGGGTTCGATTCCCGCCTCAAGATCATAATTTTTCGAAATTCTTTTTCTAACCCCAAATTCTTTGCAATGATTAATAGTTATAAGAAATCACATACTTAGAACTTAAGTTACAAATATTTCCTGAAAATACAGGGATTCTTTATATCATGGAATAAAATATTTATATTCTTAAATTTTACAAAAATAATTTATTTAAATAAGCATTGGGATCTATTCCGAATAGGTACATACACTCACCAACATTAAATTTAAACACTGCAGCCCACCCTAACCTAAGCCGATTCATAAAATAGTTAAATCTTCAAATTCTTGCACCAAAAGCAATCCAGTTAAATAGTGGAAATAGTAAAACACCGGAAAAAAAACGAAATAGCTACTATAAACTTACACACCTATCACACATACTTTTTAAATGTAAAAGGGACGGGCTGCATTAAATTTAATATTTTCAGAACAGTGCCCATTGTTAAATTTTAGGCATAATTTTACATGTTGCTGTCATTTTTATTTGAATAAGTTTATCGAGTAATATAATAATTATCCTACAGATTAAATCCAAACAATAAAGGAATTATTATATTATTGTATAGAATGTATAGGAAAGATCAAGTCATGTCGATATGGTTGCACGACTAAATTATCAAAAGCTTGGGTGCGTCCGAGAGAACAACTTTACTTCGTACTTTAAGCTAAAAATATTATAAATTCGACCGCTATACGTTGAAACTTCAATACGATAAACGGATTTGTCTGATTGATTTGAATTTGAACCACCGAAGAGAAACATCCAAGGCTTTCTTATTAGAATTGCTGGTTATTGCCACTATTGTAAGATTTATAGATCAAGAAATGTTTAGCGTTTGGGGGAAGAAAAATTATAGCATTTTAGATACTCTATTTATTTTAATCTCTCTCTAGCATAAAGACTTTTTGGATATTAGCTGGGAATATAAATTTACATACAAAGAACATTTGTACATACTGAAATTAAACTATACTACAACAGCTTTTTAACAAAATAAAATTGTCTCTCGTCAAAGAAGACCACACACGTTGCGGTGACACAAACTTCGAAAGTTCGTAAGAGATTATTAAACCGGAACATTAATAATAATATTATAACTTTAATCACAATTAATATTCTCCCTTCATTGGTTCAGACAAATAATAAATATTGTAAAATTATCTGTAATTTGAAGCCAGCAGTGAAATCTCACTAACAAATTATCATAATAAGTAACAATAATCACTCTTATGCACTAAATAAATAAATAATACTAATATAAGAGACCACAAAGCTCACTGGGCGCGGTCGGTGCAGACATGGTAATATAAGTCATCGTTTAAATTGTGAATACGGTTAGATTAAAATCTATCTTACACGTTTGTAAGCTGTCGAAAATTTTTAATCAGTAAATAACAATAATAATTTAACAGAAGCACCTGGCCTTACTGGCCTCGCCGGCCGCTGCCGTGGCCAGCTCCAGTCGCTCAGATCGTACTGTTCGTTGGTTCATGTATTAAGCTAATCAATCGAGAAATAATGCATAAAATTATTAGCAGTATTTTACGGTTCACATCTTTCCACAGTTTACAATCTCGCTAGATAAATTATAATCTAACAGTATTTACAATTTAACGATGACAATACACAGCGGTTTTTGATTAGTACTAGGTAATACTTCAATGTGTAAAAGTCCCCATCTATACAAACAACTTAATACTATGAAGCCAAAATTGCATCGCAACAAAAAAAACAGCTATCTCATTTTGGTTGCAATTATATATAGCTGATTCGCGATTTCGAGAATGCTTGAATTACAAAACTTGTTGGTATAAATGACCACTTTTACAGATTTAGGAGTATTTGTTTTGTTTGTAGGTACTGGATCAGGAAATCACATGTGTGTCTTGCTACTATATGTATAGGCCCGAACGACAACCATTTTTTTATAGCCGCAAGCCGCAACAGTTTGATAAAATCCACAGATTATAAAAAGAAATACTTTTTTTTATTGTTATGCAAATTTTCTAATGCACACACGACGTGGTCACTGATTTCAAGTTGTTTGCCAGAAAGACAACTAGAGACAACATCTCGAAACGCTAACTTTTCATCTAAGCATACCTATACAATGTGAACAAATGGTGTATCTGAAACATTATCTCTTACTGTATGTGTATGCCACAAACAAACTAGAAGCTCTTGTAGCGAGCAATTTTGAGTGCTACACACAACACCGTAGCAAATTCAAGCAAAGAATTCTAGACGCCACAGCCTAAACACACGCGATTTATAAGTTTTATAATTTACAATAGAAAATATTTTAAAAATATTTATCTAGCATTCCATCAGCTCCGATTCGCCGAGCACATGAGTAAGCACTCTTGGCAAGCCGTCAAGAAACCCTGCAATGAATGCTTCTCCACACCATCAAGATCTTAGTAGCCTTCGGTTAAGACTATAGATCATAAAAACTGGACCCTCCATAAAAAATAGGTACTCATTAAAAAGAATGCGCTGAGTGTATAATACTCGCATCTGTATTTACTCTTTTCACCCTTAATCGCCAGTTATTAACTGTGGCGTTTAAACAACTTTTTTACAAAAACCAAGTCCACATTTGTGTGTGTGTCACTTACAAATCTTGTGATAATAGGTGTATCGAGGTAAGTCATTAATAAGTATTAATAATAAGCATGTTACTCTAGCTAGTAAGTAGTTATATAAAATAATATTATGGCCATTGTCATTGGCAAACGAATCTACTTTTAGAAATACCCACACATGAGCACTAACAGCGTTGTACTACTGAGCGTGATCTTTACGTTCTTTACAACTTTTACATTCCATATGCGCAAACACGAATGATTTGAGCAGATACCAAGATGAACGCTCCATCAATTGGAAATCGATGCAAAAAGCAAGAAGTTTCAGTCTTAATCGACTTAAGAGTTACGTTTCTATACAGTCATTCGCAACTACACCTTGTACAGTCAACAGCATGTCAGACTGAATATAAAATATTATTATCAATCAATTTTCTAACTTAACACACACGAAATAACGACCAAATTGGTTGGAAAAAATTTTGATTTTGTGGAAATCTGACAAGATGATAGCTGTACTTGCGAGCGAACATATCCATGTGTTTGCTTTTCATAGTAGTAGTCTAGTTTTTTTTTATTAGATAGACAAAAGTGTTGCTATTGAGCTATTATATAATTTTATATTTTGTTACTATAATAGTTTTAGGTAATAAAACGGTAAAATAAAGATGATTGATTAGATTTAAATTATCAATTTTTCACACTGGATCGAAGTGTTAGGTTTCGAGTGTTTCTGTATGCCTACATACTCTTGGTAAAGAGATATAGCTCCAATGTCCCTTTGGTATATCTATTAATTATACGAAAGTTTGCCAATAGTACCTGCCGGTGGTGGTCCTAGTTCACTTTACAGGTTAATTCGTGTTTATGTTAGATATCTAATGAGCCGCTCATTTATTCATGGATCTGTGTTTAGTGTGACACTCCATTGACGCTATTCGGAAAATATTTGATCCGATATCTGTAAGACAAATAAAAGCATCTAATAAACTAAAGGCCTATTGCTTCAGTGATTCAGAATCTTTTCAATTATATATGCCTAGTTTACCTCACCAAGCTTCCATGTCGGCCATGGAGCGAAAAAATAACATAGAATTTGCCAGCCCCACGTCCACCCCAGGGGTGTCGTAAAAGTCGACTAAGGGAGATTGCCCGATATGGAGTACAGTAAGCATACTGGAACACCCGAACGGTGGAGGGCAAACCACCAACAACAGCATACGCAAAAAGGGTTGGTGTCAAGCAGGCGGCCCGCTGTAAGACCTATGCCAAAAACCTTGAGCAGTATGCATTGGAATATTGTCATCACAATCAGTCTTTCCATTGATCGGTCTATCGAGAATGTCATTTCTGTCTATACATTCATCACTAGCACCTTTCCGGTGTGATGGATGATATGAATCAAAACGGAGTGGATAGCTTGATGCCGTCTGACCGATATAAATGGAAGAGGGAACATACTGCGCCGACCCCAGATAAACTGAGAACAAGAAGAAACAAATACTACAGACAAACTCTTAGATCTGGCATGCGACGCTGGATTTACCTAATTTTAGAATAAACCTATTTACATGACATTGCTCAAATTTTTGCACGACCAATGAATGATGCGGCCACCTTGATAGCTTACGTTGCTTTGTGCCTTATAAAATTCTATAACGACGAACATAGGCATCGGCTATTTGTGTGTAAATTACTTACAGTTCAATGGAGTGTCTAATGCCATCCTTACATTGCCTTAGCTTTACCCTCCATTCTGTATGCGAGCACCACATACTAGAAAACCCTTTGACCGCTCTCTTAATTATATTTACGTGAAAATGCACACGAACATTTTGTCGGATTAATCCGACCGTGAGTATAAGGGTCAAACCACTTATCAGATTCCTCTATCACATTCATAAATGCTAGTATCTAGTGATCAAAAAACATTATTGTGACCACGCCTCATAAGAAACCGCCCTATTTGAAAGATTCCATTGACACAATCTCAATGTTGTCACATAGGCATGTTGAGTAAGATATTTTTTATGGACACCTATCAAACATTAAATATTTCAACAGCAAGTGGCCAAACGGCTCGCTTTTATTGTACCAGATCGATGGGGTAACCAACAACCACGGACAAACAAAAGCACAACTGCCCATTGCCTGCAAAAAAGTATGTATGTATAAAAAATAAGTCCTTATCAATAAGCGTGAGGGAAAGCATAACCCCGTATTAGAATCGACTTTCAGACTATCCTTAGTTAATAATGTGAGCCACTTTAAAAAAGAAACCATGTCATATTTTCGAGCGGCAGTTGAAAGCGATACTTTTTCCTTTGTCCTGCGAGCGATTTAAAGAATTGCTGCGTGAGAACGCGCCAAGGGGTCGAGTTTAATCGACCGCAAACTATCTATTACGCCATTATCCCTTTTACAGATGTTGTAGGTACTTGAAAATTCATTAAAACTCAATGTGAAAACAGAAACACAATTAAAGCATAAGTTATCTTCGCCGGGAGGTATTTCAAGCGAAACCCTACTATGGAAGTCATCAACACGGCTTTAATCCTAAAGGTCCGTTTATATATACCGACATTGAGCGTGCCAGACACGTGTCGCATCAGACTTTGTCGGGCCGCACCGAACACTGACGTCTGTACAGTTCCGTTACTCTATGTGTCTGACGTCTGCGCGACTACGTGAGGATAGATATAAATACGTCAAGACATATTTAATAGAAGAATATTATTTTGTCGGGCACGGCACGTGTCTGACACGTTCAATGTCGGTAGATATAAACGGACCTTAATGTGTGTCTGTCTCTGTCCTAACCTAACATACTTTACCTGTGAACAAATAACGCGGTTGGCTAACACACAGGTTGGCGAGCTAGGCGAGAAAGTCACGATGTTACAACAAATCTAATTCTTCATTATGGTCCTACACTCCAGTCAGGAGACAGACATAAAAGTCCTAGCACGGGAAGTGGACAAAATCACCCTCCACCACTTGACAGTGTTTTGTCACGGATTTTTGTTTGTTTTAGACAGGGAAGCTCTCATCTCACCTGATGGTAAGTGACGTTAAGGGCCCAATATGGAATCTAGCTTCACCTGGAACCCTCAAGCACGCTGACTATCTTATCACACATTGTCGGAACACAATAACGAGCGAGAGGAAAATATTCTCTATTCCCCGGGGAGATTTTGTCCACGCCCCGTGCCGCGCGGGCTGAGATACAAAAAACGCGTGTTGGTTCAACTCGTACGAGCGCGGCGGTAGGTATCCTCGGCGGTCTCCGGTGCACGCTACGCATGTAGCCGTCGTGTTGTTGGCGCCGTGGCGGAAGCGTAGCGGGCGCGCGGCGCGGGCACGGCGCGGCGGGCGGGGGCGGAGCCCTAGCAGGCGCAGCCGGCGTCCGGCTCCTTGCTGTCCCCGGGCGCCTGGCGCAGGATCACCTCGTGCACTGGACGCACAACACATTAAGGAAACAAAAGAAAAAGAAAAACGGCCAAACGTACACGCGGCATCGTTTGTAGACTGTCGATTCGATGTGTTTACAAAAATGCTTCACGAGCCTTTTAATGTCCCCACAGCTGGGGCACAGACCTTCCATTTGGATGGAAGAATATAGGGAGAATGGACCATAACCCACCACACGCTGGCCCAGTGCGGATTGGTACGAACGACTGCAAAATGTGCCTTCCGAAGCACGGAGGAACTCAAGATAATACATTTTTGGTCACCCATCCAATGACCGACCTTAGCGAACATAGCTTAGTTTACGCAATCGTAGGCCGAGCACACTAAGCCACTGCGCTATCGAGCTCCTCAAAGTAAAACAATATGCAGGGCAGTATTCTAAAAAGACTCGCAAATCAATACTAAGGGCCTGTTTCACAATCGGCGGGTAAGTTCTGTATAGCTTACTTGGCAGATCATTTGACAGCTGTAATATGAAATTTAAGTCAACGTAAGTCCCTTAGCAACATCACCAATATACCAGGTCACTTTTTTATCACTGCAAACATTTTTGGAATTCGTTCAGACCATCAAACTGAACAAATTTTACTGTCGGAGCAACTCCAAATTCACGTAAAAAATAACAGCTGTTTCATACATTTGGGTCAAGTAGGTATTATGTATCATTTTGTATGAAACAGCTGATATTTTTTCGTGAATTTGGACTTGCTCCCATAGTGAAATTTGTTCAGTATGATGATCTGAACGAATTCCAAAAAATTTTGCAGTGATATAAAGTGACCTATTTATACTAGACGATAGATTAGATACATTATGCATTTTTAAATTATCTATTTATATTTAGAAGGTCATATACGAACAATTCTGTGTGCCATTATAAATCGAATGTAAACACATTCAATCGACAGACTATACCTTAAATTTCAGGCATTGTGACAAATAAAGCCTACGCTGAGCTAGCTATAGCAATTTTGACCCTTAACCGAATGTCAATTATTATCGACGACTGACGACTTTTTATTCGACAAAGTAGATTATTATTGTGGCCTGCCCCCGTAGCACCGGGCGCGGACACTATCTCCCCGAGGAAAAAAAAAAAAAAAAGCTCTCGCTCCAACTCGCACTGAACCCCGAGACAGAACTTGACGATTCATAAGTGTATTGTAATCATACCAGATATGAATAAATGAATTTTGACTTGACTTGACTTGAACACTGCCAAGTGGTGGAGAGAGATTTTGTCCACGTCCCGTGCTAGGTCTACTGGGGGCCTGGCCAAGTGGCCAATTAATCTATTCAAACGCACAGAATACAAATGTATGAAAATGACGTATTACATAGAAAACAACTTGGCGACTGTCGTGTCAAAAGTTGTCAAAAATTGACATTGGGTAGGGGTTGACTTGGATATATTTTTTCTTGAATTCCAGATTTGCTTGCATAATAAAATTTGCTTATTCTTATGAAGGTGATCAGTTGACAATATTTGATTAAAGGCCAAAATAAAACTCTGTAATCGGACGCGGTTAAACGAAAAGCAACCACGTATTAGAAACCATTATTTTGTTTATAACAAAAAATCAGATTTAACTACTGAAAATTAAAAAGACTGACCAATGCCTGTAACCATTCGATCGCCTAGATCAACACTAGACATGCCTTTAATTATTGGATAATATTGCAAAACTGTTTGTGTTTGGGTTGGTAACTTTTAGCATAACTACGTCCAATTATGAGCACGTTCACAACTGTTTAATTTCTTAAAATATTTACATCTCGCTATTAATTTGTTCAATTTAAGGTATGGTTTATTAACAACAAGTCAACCATCTGTTGACAATTGAAGCGTTTTCGTGTAAATTTGCAAAATAAATATTGTGCACCTGAAGAAGAGTGTATGTAAAAGCATGTTAGCGTCTATCATATTGTTATAAAGCAGTTGTGTGGATTATTTGCAACAAACCATCATTTGGTTGCGTTCTAAATACTTACAAGTGAATGTTATGAAAATAATTTTCAAATTGAATTTAAATTAATATACCGGGTGACTTTTCTTTATGTGAGGAAATTCATAGATCAGGGTGGATCTACGTAAGGGCTTTTTGGGCTGCAGACCAAGGTTTTGTCGATACATAGGGATACCAGCCCGGCTAGCATGACCACCGAAACACGATATGATATAGCGATTTACCGCTTTGAATTGTCAAAAAACAATGGATATTTGACAGTTCTAAGCGATAAATGGCTTTATCATATCGTGTTTCCATGGTCATGCTAGCCGGGCAACCCGCCATTCACAATATACAGCGAAGCAAATAGTCCTATTTTTTTCCTATACCTACATCACTTAGGAACTGGTTTTATTTTAATGGCAACAAGTTGAGTAACTAGGCCATTAGCCCAAGTCCCCACAAACCACGATCCGCCCCTGCACAAGATAATATAATTTTGATTTACTTGAGTTAATCAAGCCCGTTCAAATTATTAATCTAATCAGGACATACTCCACCCTTTTTATGATGGCGGGCAAAATAAGCAAGTCTAGTCGTACCTACTTTTGCATTGTGAATATGGTGTTACTGTTTTAATCGAAATTCTAAAATATACACAATTGCATTCAGTGAATGAATGACTTTATGTAAGATTTCTATGACAATAGCCCAATTAATTTTCCTCACGTGATAAAAACTCACCCAGTTATCACCATTGTTCACTTAAAAGTTTCCAAAAGCATTATTATTCGGAGCAAATACGTATATATCTAACACTCCTTAATTTCGTTTGGCAAGTACCCCGTCAAATCGTTTAAGATTTATCTAGAGATCCGTTGCGTGCGACACACGCTTTCAACCAAAGGTGTTGTTCTCGAGATATTAGACCCGTACTTTTAATTTTTATTAAAAGGTACTATTGTGAAATAATAATTTATTATGGTTGTACCCAGTCTTGCTTATAACTTTGAACCTGACCCATTATACATCATTGACTGTACTTTTTCAAATAATACATTACTCTGTAGGAACTAAAATAATTAAATAACTCAAGCCAAAGTACTTGATCACAATTAAAATTATTTTTCAACAAAGGGTGAAGCTCTTTTGCGTTTACATTACGTGTGCTAAGTTATTATGTATAAGTACAATGTTATTTTCTATGCGATTAAAAACAATACGCAAGCTGTCAGTACTACTACAAATCATAAGCAATCGCGAAGCAGCAGATGGGTTGGATAAACTGTTAATGTAATAGTCTTTTCGTCTTTTAATATTAGACCGACTGGTTACAAAGTACTCAAATCTAAAAGAACTTGATCCATTCTCTATACCCCATCCACTTGGGCTAGAGACAAACTGTAAACAATCTTGGCATGTCTCTTTATCTACGAATAATTAATGCTCTTAAAAACAAGAAACGTGTATAACATCATCAATTATAGATAAATAAAACTGTTAGCTGCTTTGAAATATTGGTGTTACACGTTTTTATTTTTGTATTTTATATTAAGACACATAAAGGTTGTTTAAATTTTGTCTCAAGCCCAAGTGAATGGGGTATAGAGTATCTAGTTCCTTAGCCTACTATGAGGTAGATGGTCAAATTTATAATAATTATTTATAATAAACCGCCTCTATTAAGGAGTGTTGTAATAATATGGGGTGCATCCCAGTGTTGAGATGCAGTCGTCTCAGTTAAAACAGACGCACCCGTAAATAGATTTAATTCATCATTTTAGCCAAGAGACTATTGAGCATAGATCTCCCCCAATGATCTCCTAACCCATCGAACCTGCACTACCCGCATCCAGCGGCTTCCCACGACCTTTGGTTGGTTCATCATCATCACCAGCCCTTTAATGTCCCCATTGCTGGGCCACAGGCCTTGCCTATTGATGGAAGAATAAAGGGAGTATTGGCCATAACCCACCAGGCTCGCCCGGTGCAGATTGGTGAGTATTAACGACTGCAGATGCAGCCGGGACCAACGTCTTGACGTGCCTTCCGAAACACGGAGGAACTAAAAATAAAAACATTTTGGTCACCAATCCAATGACCGACCTTAGCGGATATTGCTTAGTTTACGCAATTGCAGGCCGAGCGCGCTATGCCACTGCGCTAGCAAGCTCCTCCTTTTCCATATCGACCTTTGGTTGATTGAAAAGCGTAAATAGCGCCTATTTGATTCGAAAGCCCAAACTTTCGTACATCCATCGGAATAATATGGGATTCTTGCATCTATACTAATATTATAAAGCTAAAGTTTGTTTGTTTGGATGGTTGGTTAAACGCGTTATTCTCAGGAAGTAGACTCAAATTGATTTTTTTTTGTGTTGGATAGTCCATTTATCGAGTAAATCGACATTAATGCAAGCGAAGCCTCGGGCGACCTACTAAGTACTCTCACAATCATAAAAATCGGTCAAGCCCTTTCGGAGGAGTTCGATAACAAACACTATCTGCCGCACTCAGAGACGTCAATTAACTTTAATGAGTACATAATGTCAAAAAATTCATTCAAATCTAGACCATAGACCCGGCAAGAATAGCGACTAAATTTGAATTGTCATTTTTTGACATTGAGTATTCATTAACGTTATTTGACGTCTCTGAGTGCGGCAGTGTGACACGAGATTTTGATAGGTACATTATATTACAACGAATAATAACTAGTTCACCTTTTCTTTTGTACTTACACTGATTTTCTATCGTTGATCCGTTATTGAGTCATTTAACTCCAATATAAACAAGGGTCGTTTGCAAATAGAAATTGAAACATTGTACAGCCACCTATCCTTCTGCTGCTATCGCATCAGCAAACGGTCGGGGATAAAGCGCGCATATTAGTAAAGATAAGGTTACTTACAACACGAGTTAGCAGACACTAACCGCCACCCAACAAAACTCCGACATACACTATGTTGCGCGGACAGAACCATTGACTACATCACTAACGTTCGTGCGTACGATACGGCAATTAACATTAATGAGTACTTAATGCAAAAAATGTTCACTTATATATAGACAATTGACCTTGCAAGAATAGCGACTACTTTTGAATTGGCCAAAAGCATGTTAAGAACCCATGAACCTTTTAATTTAAAAAGAAAATTGTGTTTAGAAAAAGTTCGATAAATTATAGTCTTGAAGCGGGAATTTGTAATAATTTTTCTAACAATATAACGTTCAGATAAAAATTAAAATAATAACCTTTATTTTAAGGTCATGTCTCTGAGTACGGCTGATAGTCTAATTTTATTACAGACCTCGTTCAAAATGAGTATGATTAATGTGAAGAATTTCCAATTTTCTTTTTATCATGATCAACTCAACTTTTTAACTAGCCTGAAGTTACCGCCAGTGACAGAAAAGACATTTAGCTTGGTGTGGACATGTGATGAGACGGAATGAAATGAATGTGAGTAAAAAAGTTATGGACATGAATGTTGACGGATGTCGAAGTAGAGGAAAAAAAAACCCTATTAAAAGCTGGATGGATTGTGTGAATTCTGATATGAAGGTGGTGGGGGTGGGTGGATTAAGAGATGACGTGTGATAGAAGATAGTGGAGAAAGAGGACATACTGCGCTGACACCAAATGGGATAGGATAAAGACAAGGTGATCATGACTTAACTTTTGAACTAGAATTGCTTATCAGATTTTTTCCCTATTTTGGATGTTACGTAAATAAATATAGGACGTGGATGAATCCGGAATGCGAGGAAGACCGAAGAAGCGATCTATGGATTGTGTAAAAGATTATATAAGAAAGAAGGGAGTTCATGCTGAGCTCACTTCTGATAGAAAGGAATGGAAGAGAAAGACATATTGTGCCGACCCCATTTGAGTGACATGGGTGAATGGATAAGGAAGGGCAGGGAGACGAAGAATACTTAAAAAAATATTGGATTAAAAAAACACATCTTAACTACAACCGCGATTACGTCTTGAAAAGGCGTAATTATTTCTAAGATGATGATATCAAACACTCAGTAATTATTAACTGTTTTTAAGTTCTTAATATCCTCCAATATATAGAATAGAATAATATGATACAAGTAAACGCTATTGGTGAATGTAGTTAATGGTCCACTGAGAAAAGAAAATAAACAACAAAGTGACCTCACAAACACACACACACACACACGTGTTAAGAACACTCCGAGCCGGTGTATCGAGTAGTGGGAACAACACTAGCAGTACCGAGCGTTGTACATTATAATAGGGTATTTTACACCACGTAAGAAAATATATAAAAATGCGTGTATATAATACATTTCATTCATAAAAAGTAAACGAAAAACGACGATACTTGTTCTTAAAAATGCAATTTAAATTTTATAACACAATTTTATCAATTGTCTTTTTAATCTGTTCTTCAAATGACTAAAACGCCATGTTGGATACCGACGTGACGTCACTCTGACAGTACACAAAATTAGATCTTGGCCTTTCGCGTATTGCTTACTAACACAGTGACGTCACGAGCCAAAATAGCATGGCGCCTAGCGTATCCACACGAACTTTTTAAGGTATTTATCGGTTTATAAAAGTGAAATATAAATTCTACTGGTCCAATACGCCCTTGGGGTTGACTTAAAACAGTTTTCAGAAAAACGTGTAATACCCTATTAGGTAATACGCCTCTCTTATATACGTGTGTAGGGGCCACAGTAGACCATGCGATTAAGTTGGACAACTAAACCGCAGATCGTACCAATAGCCATAGAAACGTACTAACAATTTAGTTAGAAAGATGTGCGTTTCGTACCATACGTTTCTATGGCTAGGTACGATCTGCGATTTGTCCAGCTTAATCGCATGTTCTGCGAGGGCCCTAATTGTGCGTGTGAAGGCGTAATGCGTGATCTAAAATGGCTTTTTGACTAATAAAATTCATTCACATGACCTGGAAACCGAAAGCACTTTTACTCGTAATCAAGATCATAGATCAAAATTTCCGATGAATAGACTAGAAAATGTGGGTAATTGCCACAAAATTGAAAGGCTTATGAAACGCCCACCGCCGTTTACCTGAGTGAGGGCCTAGACTAGTGGCTTATCTATTCGAACGCATAGAATACAAAAGTATGAAACTAACGTTTTGTTTTCTCTGTAATACGTAGTCTGTAGTCAGTTTCATACATTTGTTTTCTATGCGTTGTAATAGATTGGCCACTTGACTAGGGCCACAGGTCTCGAATCGAATAATTAGTCTCCCGTATGTCGATAGGAGCGCTGTGCGTGTATACTGTGACCGATACAGGTCTGCTGCTGACGTGAAAAGGATACTGTCTTCAGGAGGCTTGCTCTCTGCCGAGTCCATGCCAGGAAGAGCGGCCGCCACCCGCCGGAACAGCTGGAATGGTTCAGTGTAATGCAAGTGTGAGATACGTCACTGGAATGGTTCAGTGTAATGCAAGTGTGAGATACGTCACTGGAATGGTTCAGTGTGATACAAGTGTGCGATACATCACTAGTATGGTTCAGTGTAATACAAGTGTAAGATACGGCACTGGAATGGCTCAGTGTAATACAAGTGTGAGATACGTCACTGGAATGGCTCAGTGTAATACAAGTTTGAGATACGTCACTGGAATGGCTCAGTGTAATACAAGTTTGAGATACCTCACTGGAATGGCTCAGTGTAATACAAGTGTAAGATACGGCACTGGAATGGCTCAGTGTTATACAAGTGTAAGATACGTTTGTTCCTCCCTTTCTCTTTCTAATTTCGTTGAGCAAGTTGTCAGCTGACCTGTTTGACGTTGTAGCCCGCCTTGGCGCTGGTCTCGATGAACATGACGTTCAGCTCCTTGGCCTTGCGGTCGCCGTCCTCGGTGGACACCTGCCTCTTGTCCGACAGGTCCGTCTTGTTGCCCACTAGCATGATGATCACGTCCGAGCCGCGCTCCGTGCGAACGTCGTCGATCCATTTGGACGTTTGGTGGAACGAGTTTGCATCTGCAAGCAAACAAGAACATCTTTATAGTCCGACAACTTGGTGCGCGACGCTCCTGTGCGGTATGAGAGACGATGGCGGGGACGGAGCACTGCAGATGCTAGCGGGGGCGGGCAATGCGGGGAGGAAGAAAATCTCGCTCTCCCCGCATCACCCTACCCCGCCGACATCCAGAGCGCCCCGCCCCGCCAACCGTCTCATACCGCAGGAACTATAACAACGAAAGGAGAGTGACATACATACATCTATACTAATATTATAACGCTGAAGAGTTTGTTTGTTTATTTGTATGGTTAATAGCGCTTATCACAGAAACTACTGGTTAAAAGTGAAAAAATATTTTTGTGTTGAATAGTCCATTTATTGAGGAAGGCTATACAGTGTATACAGTTTATTCTAAAACACCAAAAACCTCGCAGGAGTAGATAACTAGAATCATAACAGCAACGTTTGTTTTATGAGTATTAATATAACGCAATACATTGCGCAAAATTATTTTTTAAGGTTTTATGTTTTCTTTCATAAACGAAAGGACGACGCTACGTTAGGCCCGCGCGCTGCTTAATGCTGATGCAAGTAGGTGTACGTAGAGTTATTGACTTTTAGATAGGTAAATTCAATTAGTATTTATTTTGGCATGAAAGTAAAATCTTACGAATTATCAAAAGTCGTAGAACAAACATTTTGCTTATGATGTTAGCTATCTACTCCTGCGAGGTTTTTGATGTTTTAAAAATAACCCTGTATAACAACCTATATTAACGCGAGCGAAGCCGCGGGCAACTACTAGTACAGTCATAATCATGCCTATATCCCCGATGGGGTAGGCAGAGGTGAATTAACACCCACACTGTCTTTATCCTTATTCGCCTTGTACGACACCTCTACGGGACGGATGGGAGTGGTGACAACCGTACACGGACCACACAGAGCGACAATAGTAGATTATATACCAAGGGCAATAATTTATTTAATTTTTTTATTTTATTAAAACAAAGAATGTCTCAAATCGCAAGTATTTGACGAATGCGAACTGAAGGCGAGGGCGTTTAAAATGCGATTTGTGACTTCTTTTTTATCGCCCGAGGTAAGAGGAGGTAATCACATAATATTAGTAGCAATATCCTATCACAACGTGTTTTTAAACAGCACTGCGTGGATAGTTCCATTTACAGGCACATAAGTCACGTCTATTCATCCCCGAAGGAGTAGGCAGAGGTGAATAAAACACCTACGTTTCGTTTGCGTCTGAGGATAACACACGAAGGCGCTCGCGCGCCAACACTTCCTGTCACTCAGATTTACGTACTCAATCACACATACCAGGAGACTTTTTGGTCACTGCAAAAATTGTTTAGGAATTCGTTCAGACCATCAAACTGAACAAATTTCACTATGGGAGCAACTCCAAATTTCAAATTCACGAAAAAAATATCAGCTGTTTCATACAAAATGATAATACCTACTAGACCCAAATGTATGAAACAGTTGTTATTTTTTTCGTGAATTTGCAGTTGCTCCCATGGTGAAATTTGTTCAGTTTGATGGTCTGAACGAATTCCAAAAAATTTTGCAGTGACCAAAAAGTCTCCTGGTATATGAGAATAGGATGGCAATAATAAGCTCGGCCGCTATTACATGGGACCTGAAATAATTAGCGAAACGTGGGTGGTTAATTCACCTCTGCCTAGCCCTTATGGGATAAATAGGCGTGGTTCATTTATGTATGTTTAATACAATTATTATCTCATATTGATCTTCAAAGATGACCAGAATGTTAAAAAAATTGCAATTTAGTTTATAAAGACTGTTATTTCAAAGATAATAATTATGTGTAAAGATTTTAAAACGTTCTACACATTCTCCGACATGAAACGTTCAATGGCAAATGTGCACAAAATCTGCTAATATGTAGTGATAATCATAACTTGTCTGTATGTACAATAAACAAAGAAACGGAAATTCACGCCACTTGCGTGTATCGGGAATTGGGATCAATGTTAATTTGAATCAATTATTAACTGTTCATTAGTCAAGCTATGGGCCGAATTCTCCAAACGTGCGCAAAAACGCAGACAAAGACGGAGGCGTATTTCAGTTACGGCTTGAGGTTCAGCAATCAATTATGTGTGCTAGTTTATACACATATAAAAGGGAATTGTTTGCTGACTTAACTCTCACTTTGTTACTAAGGGCCGGTTTTTTGATGCACCGTTAACTCAACCAATTGTTACAAACTGTTACTAATACATAGTATGTTATAACCATTGGTAATAATTGGTTGAGTAAGGGCTGGTTTTTTGATGCATAGTTAACTGTTAACCAATTGTTAAAAAATGTTACTTATCTTTAAATATCACTGATATTTAACAATTACTAACAATATCAGACTGAAATTTATCCAACTGTAACATAAGTTACTAAAATTTTTACTAATGGTTACATATCAGACTGATATTTAGCAATAAGTAACAGTTTTTAACAATTGGTTGAGTCAACTATGGATCAAAAAAACGGGCCTAAGGGCCGGTTTTGATCCACAGTAACTAATGTTACTAATGGATAAATATCAGTCTGATATTGTTACTAATTGTTAAATATCAGTGATATTTGAAGATAAGTAACAATTTTTATAGGGAGATTCTCTCTATATTCTTCCATCCATAAGGCCCGTGTCCCAGCAGTGGGCACATTAAAGGGCTGGTGCAGGTGATGATGATGAACAATTTTTAACAATTGTTAACAGTTAACTATTTCAAAATTCTGGTGTTAAAAATTTTAAAATCTATTGTTAAAAATTGTTGTAAATCAGTCTGATATTTAACCATTAGTAACAATATCAGACTGATATTGAACCATTAGATTTGGTTAGTTTGGTTTAGTTAGTTAAAGCCTTCTATGCTGGCCTGGGAGCGAACAAATAACGTAGAATAGGCCAGCCCCAACTCATCCCATGGGTGTCGTAAAAGTCGACTAAGGGAGATTGCCCGGTGTAGACCAATAAGCACCTTGGGGCACCCGAATGGTGGAGGGCAAACCACCAACAACAGCGTACCCAAGGAGGGTTGGTGTCAGGCAGGCGGCCGGCTGTAAAACCTAAGCCAAAACCTTGAGCAGTATGGATTGGAATGTTGTCATTCTAATCACTCTCTCCGTTCATGGGTCTCTCGACATGGTCCGTTCCGTCTCTTTTCTATACATTCATTCATCACTAGCACCTTTACGGTGGGATGGATGATATGAATCAAAAGGGAGTGGATGGCTTGATGACGTCTGACATATGAATGGAAGAGGAAACATACTGCGCCGACCCCAGATAGACTGGGAACAGGGCAGGAAGAAGAAGAAGAAGAAGGTTTAGTTAGTTAAATTGGTTGAGTTATGCATCAAAAAACTCAACCGGCGACTCAACTAATTGTTGAAAATTGTTAATAATGGTTAAATATTAATCTAATATTTAAGAGCCCTATTACATTTTGACTGTGATTATGCGTAAAATAGATAATTTTGGCGTTCTTGAACTCAGAAACAAAAATACATTGACAATTTTGACTAAGTGAATAGTGTAGAATAGATATTGGCATATTTCGTAGCGGCCTCGGTTTTTGTAAATTTTGCTTAATTTTTTTATTAAACCCAAATTTGTAGAGAAAGAATTTTATAAAATGCGCGGTGGCCCTTTTATGAGCTCCTGGATAGAACTACTGTTTTACTGTTTTACGCAAATAAAATGAAAAATATAGAATTTAATCCGTAATATAGTTGAATAGTTTGTAGCGGCCTCGGAATTTTTAAACATCATTGATTTAAAATTGAAATCAAAATCTTATTCTAAACAAAAAAACTTCGAAAATAGCTTTAAGTTGAATGTGATCCCTTTCTACAATAATAATTTTAAGCAAACTAATTACTTTATTAGGAATAAAGATTTTATAAATTTAAAGCAAGAATTTATTATCCTATCTCAATAAACACGATAAGCATAACTGCAAAATTACTATGAAATGCGATGTTGTACCTGCCGTCTAAGTATGAGAGATATTTACCCGTCGGTTTTTGACATTTATATGTAGGAAGAATTGTCAAAAACTGATGTTTATCTTTTAATCGCTTGTTTTTGACAGCTTTTCCATACGGTAAAATGTCAAAAAGAGCCGAATAAATAATAATCGACTGTTTACGCGTTGGTGAACTCAAGCCTAAATAGAGGCACATTTTACCCAAGGGTATTGGGTATACAGCTACAAATACTAAAACACCAATAAGCGACAAAGCGTTGGGATTGTGTCGCAAATATTTGTCCGTCGGCCGGCGGGTGTGTGGGGGACACCCGCCGGCCTATCTAAACCAGCCTGTCTTTAAGGTCTGCCGAAATAACCCCAGCCCGGCTAGCATGACCACAGAAACACGTTTTTTTTCCCGTCCGTGTCTCCGTGACATATTCAGGCTTTTTGTACGAGAGAGGCTCCGTCCCGTCCGGGAAATTTTCCCGCTACATATGCGGAGACATTTAGTCTATTATCACAAATATCAATAAAATGTAGTTTCGATACCGATAACATTAGCTGTATCTCATTACTTATAAAGTATCATATTATACGCATGCGACCTTGCGAGCCGCCACGATGTCGTTAAGTTTAGATATTTTTTCTTATACAGGGTTAATTTTAAGGTACCCGCAACCACGCAGGACTAGATAGCTAACATCATAAGCAAGGACGCTTACTTTGTTCTACGACTTTTGATAATTCGCTAGAAATTACTTTCCTACAGAAAAAAATATTAATTCAATTCACCTCTCGAATGTTAATAACTCTAACTTATTTGACAGCGCGCGAGTGCAGCTTCGTCCTTTCCTTTATGAATAAAACATAGTGTTACAAATGTAGAGACAGTCTTTAATAAAAACTTGAAAAATCATTTTTGCAAGTGACCTCGTGAAGGCTTTACTAGCTAGCAGACTTGTAAATTGAAGGAAATCAAAACTCACTGGTGATATCGTAGACGACAACTGCGACGGTTGAGTCCCGGATGTAGGAAGGGATGAGAGACCGGAACCGCTCTTGTCCCGCTGTGTCCCAAAGCTGGAGCCGCACTGTGCGGTCTTCCAGGTACATTGTCTTCGATAGAAAGTCTATACCAATTGTCGCCTGCAAATGCAAAATAATAAGCTAGTTGTAATTATCCAAAAAATTAACAATGCGGGTCCATTGCCTATTAAATTGTGAATTGCAGTTAATGCATTGCTAAGATTCAATTTTAATAAAGTCCTAGATTAAGTTGATTTTTTCGAGTATAAAGCAATGGCCTTGCATCTAACAATCAAAACTTTCCTATTTCTGAACAAGAGAACTTTTTAGCTGTCTAACAAATAAAAATAAAAAATATATTTCCTACATCTTATAAATTGCTAAATATACTAATACATACAAAAACAATTCATTTATAAAAAATACCTGTATTTATATTACAAACATTTGCTCTTGCCAGGAATCCAACCCATAACAATAGAAACAAATTGTTGAGTTAAATTAATTCACACCTATTCAAGGAAACTAAATTATTCCTACAAAAACAGCTTAAGTACTGAAAATAGTGCAAATTACTATGCATGCTTACTGATTATATTTTCAGGAAATTGTAATTATTTTTAAAATAGCAAACTTAACTATAGATTCGTTCATGTATCGATTTATGTAGTTGTTTAGCTCTTAATCTATGTTGATAACTTGGTAATAAAAGTATTAAGTTTGGCATCAAGCAAATTGGATTATATCAGTAAGAAGATACTATAAAATACAAAAATAAATATTGCTAACTAAACAAATAAAAGATTCAAAATACATCATCATCACCCTGCCCCTTATCCCATCCAATTTGTTGACTCAATATGTCCACTTGCTCCACCCTCTTCTTCCATTCGTCATTTCCACATCCACACCCATCACCTTCATATCATACTCTATCCACACTCATCACCTTTATATATCCTCTACTTTGACATTCATCAATTATCTGTACTTGATGAATGTCAAAGTATGCCTTCTATGCTGGCCTGGGAGCGAACAAATAACGTAGAATAGGCCAGCCCCAACTCATCCCATGGGTGTCGTAAAAGTCGACTAAGGGAGATTGCCCGGTGTAGACCAATTAGCACCTTGGGGCACCCGAATGGTGGAGGGCAAACCACCAACAACAGCGTACCCAAGGAGGGTTGGTGTCAGGCAGGCGGCCGGCTGTAAAACCTAAGCCAAAACCTTGAGCAGTATGGATTGGAATGTTGTCATTCTAATCACTCTCTCCGTTCATGGGTCTCTCGACATGGTCCGTTCCGTCTCTTTTCTATACATTCATTCATCACTAGCACCTTTATGGTGGGATGGATGATATGAATCAAAAGGGAGTGGATGGCTTGATGACGTCTGACATATGAATGGAAGAGGAAACATACTGCGCCGACCCCAGATAGACTGGGAACAGGGCAGGAAGAAGAAGAAGAAGATGAATGTCAAAGTAGAGGAGTACATTATTGTTATATTTTTGTAGGAATCATATACATGTATATAAACAGCTTTTGCAAAATTTTGAATTATGTTAAGAGCAAAGGTTTCAGACTTGATTAATAATTATAGTTGCATGATAAAACGAAGGCTAGATTTAATTTGGAAACTACTGTCACAAATTTCATGTCCTGTTGATAGATGTCAATGGACTATCCCCCAATACTGAAACACTACTCAAAGTACTGCTAACATTTCAGTAGGTATTGTCGAAATTGATGTTCTTCCATACAAATTCTGACAGGTAATTGTCCACTTCATTTTTGAAACTGTTTATTCTTATTAAAAACAATTAAGTACAGATAATTATTAATTGCAATAATTTCTTTCTGTGCTGTCTGCACTTGACCATTACAAGTGCTGTCTGCACTTGACCATTAAAACACTTTCCATTGTCATTGGTTGGTTTATTTTATTAATTCAAAAAAATCTTGAAAATATTACATAAAACCTAATCCTGAACTTGATAATCAATAAGAATATGTAGTTAGTTAATAAAAAGGACATCAGTAATTCTATATCAAAATTATAAAACAACCCCAGAGGTGGCATGTGAAATTTTATATTTTTATCAGCTCGTTTATTATATCATTTACCTTTGACTGTAATAATAACATGTCCAAAGATACCATCAAAATTTTAATACCATAGCAATGACCTATGGTGACTAATAATGATGTCATTATGTTGAAATTATAATATTCTACAATAGGAGTATTATACCTAAATAACATGATAGCACTCACCTGATAAGTGTTGTCAAAACTATCGTACATGAACCTGGTGATCAGTGAAGTCTTTCCCACTGAAAAAAAAAACACAAGTAGCACTCATGTCAGTGAACCACATAGTAAATAAGAATGGCCAACGAAAAAAACGCTATTGATAACGGGTCCAATTCAATTATTGCGTGATGCGTGAGAACCGTTCAGAGATGGTTCAACAGTCATAATATGTTTAGAGATCGTAACCTACATCACAGGTTAGAGAATTTCGGAGCAAGACAGACTTAATGACCTAGGGTTAAAAGTTTATGATCGATAGTAAATCGGCATATATAGTGGATGCAGTATGTAGGTCAGTAATTCGACAAAGTCTATAAACCAATCTATACCTACGTAACGAAAATTCGAAACTATAAATTAAAAATGTACGACGAAGCAGCAGTAATTCGCATGAACTTACCGCTCTGTTCTCCTAGGAATACGAGTTTGAATTTTCGTAATGGGTTACCGAATTCTCCAGAGGCAGACATTATGAATTAGTAAACTATTTCTCTAAACTATAGGTAATTTCACAGTAAAAATTCTTATCACAGAAAACTACATGAACAATGACAGCTCAAAGCCACTCCTGCGGTACACACACGAGCGCAGCGCCGCCACGTTACGGCAGACTGACGGTGCGACGCGCAAGCCAACTCAGCAAAAATTACTGCTTTGTAAATTGAGATGGAAATATGGTTTAAGAATATAATTTTGATTATGATCATTAAAATTCCAAAAAACATTACGTTTCATTATTAGAAAACAACAACCAATAAATTTTAAACCGAAAATGTATATTTTGACATTTTTACAAATCCTATTCCTGAACGCATCCAAGTGTTGCTACTTTAAAAAAATATCATTCTACTATTCTACTTTAAATAATTAAATGGTACATTTATTCACAGTTTATTTGCTATGTGTTTTTAGGACCGGTATTTTTTTATTAAGACTAGAAAGAAACTACTAGTAGAATGATATTTTTTTAAAGTAGCAACACTTGGATGCGTTCAGGAATAGGATTTGTAAAAATGTCAAAATATACATTTTCGGTTTAAAATTTATTGGTTGTTGTTTTCTAATAATGAAACGTAATGTTTTTTGGAATTTTATTTCAACATTAAATGTATAAATGTTCAAAAATTAGTAAAAAGAATTTCGAAAAATTATGGTCTTGATCTGCCCGGATAGCAGCGGACGCGGGTTCGATTCCCGCATCATCATCATCGCTCTGCCCTTATCCCATCCTATTTGGGGTCGGCGCAGTATGTCCTCTTTTTCCATTCTCTTCTGTCACTCATCACCATCATATCACACACAGATATTGATATAATCCATCCATCTTTTTAGTGGTCTTCCTCTACTTCAACATCCATCAACATTCATGTTCATAACTTTTTTTTCTTACATTCATGGCATCCCGTCTCATAACATGTCCATACCAAGGTTTTGCCCTCCACCTGGTGCTTATTGGTCTATACCGGGCAATCTTCCTAGTCGACATTTACGACACCCATGGGTGAGTCAGGACTGGCCAATTCTAGGCAATTTTTTCGCTCCCAAGTCAGCGGGTAGGTAATGAATTTTGTACAACACTATAATTATATTTCATTCGATTACCTTCAATTCATTAAACATGACTTCATATTATCCTCAAAATATCATCACCAACAGCCCTTCCCTATGGATGGATGAATATAGGGACCTAGATATACCATATACCTCCTATCTATATATTATATACCATATACCTCCTATCTATATATTATATCCTCTTTGGCCATAACCCACAACGCTGGCCCAGTGCGACCATTGCTTAGTTTACGCAAACGTAGGCCAAGCGCGTTATTGCCACTACGCTAGCGAGCTCCTCATATAGTATGATTTATTATGAAATAATTTATTCAGCCAGTTCGAATATGATTGAAAACAACTTTAATTGCTCAACTTTATATATATAATAATCACAGCGTAAAAAAAACAAAATAATATTTATTAGGTGTCAATATCACAAGGTTACCTATCCTCGTTTAATTTAGGATTAAAAGCTATAAAGGTAATTATGAATTTATTTACACTTCTTTTTCAAGAAAAAGTCGTTATAAAGTTGGTACAAATCTGCCCGGCTAGCATGACCACCGAAACACGATATAGCCATTTATCGTGTTGAACAGCCAAAAATCATTGGATTTTAACACTTGATTATCCCTGAATTGGATAATTCAATAAGCCTCTCAGGCTATATCACAAAGATATAGCCATTTATCGCTTTGAACTGTCGAAAACCCAATGATTTTTGTAAGTTCAACGCGTTAAATGGCTATTTCATATCGTGTTTCGGTGGTCATGCTAGGCGGGCTGGGCCAAGTAAAGCCTAAAAAAAATGTTTACAAGATTTTGATGAAAATAAAATAACTAATATAAATTACAATAAACGCAGACAAAATGTGTTTTGTGATCATATATTATTTATTTAGTAAGTAAGTATACAAAACTGTTCTGATACCTATTTCATCACCAGCCCTTTAATGTCCCCCACTGCTGGGGCACGGGCCTTCCCTATGGATGGAAGAATATAGGGAGATTGGGCCATAAACCCACCACGCTGGCCCAGTGCGGGTTGGTGGGTATTAACGACTGCAGATGCAGCCGGGACCAACGGCTTAACGTACTTTCCGAAGCACGGAGGAGCTCGTGATAATAAATTTTCGGTCACCCATCCAATGACTGGCCTAAGCGAAATTGCTTAGTTTACGCAATCACAGGCCAAGGGCGCTGTGCTACTGCGCTAGCGAGCTCCTCGTATAACAAAACAATTCAAAGATTTAGGTACAAATGTATCTACACTATTTACAATTCAACACTACAATGCTGACACCACCATCGACAATTATAGGTAATAAAAGTATTTATGAAGCCCAACGACAACACTTTTAGGGGCAATTTTATTTTGCACAGACGGCAGATGGTATTAATACCCAAAGAGGATTGAAGTCAGGCAGGCGGTTGGCTGTAAAGCATAAGCCAAAACCTTGATCAGTATGGATTAAAATGTTGCCATAATAGGCACTTCCAAGTTCAAAAAAGGTTAGATTGTCTTTAAGCGTTCGAAATATCCTCCACAAAACTTTTGCGCACCATTAGACTCCATCGCAAAAATTTGGCCCTACGAGTCACCTGTGTGGCCACTTATCAGAACTACAATATTAATAATTAAGAATGGTAATCTTAATAAAAAATATGCACTGTCTTGTAATTGCAATTTCAATTAAACACTCACAACATATTTATGGCGACACAAAACTTACAGCTGACACATTGTTCCTCTTATCCACCTGGCAATGTACTGAGACTTTTGTGCCCGATAAATGGCAATAGGCTCGCCACCTATCACATGGGACCTGACATATTTGGCGAAACGTGGGTGCTAGTTCACCTCTGCCCACCCCTTCGGGGATATAGGCGTGATTTATGTATGTTTCTACATTGGACATAGGGACAACAAAAAAAATCGGTTTGGCGCGATGCGAATTCGCAACGGAAAAAACTTCAAGATAAATAAATTGTTGCGATGAGTTTTGGTGCGGCAAGGCGGCGAAACTAAGAAGAATGAAATTGAAGGAATGCGCGATGCGAATCAAATCGCAAGCTCTTGCGATGCGTCGTGGGAGCTCGAAACTTTTTACGGTGCGGTGTCGTCGCATCGCAATTTTGTGTACAAGCCCGTAGGTATGCTTTTTTTTAAGTTACCAATTTAAAATTTTATGACAAAGGTTTTATTTCATTTGTATTTGAACATTACTCACAGAAATATTGTAAAACATTATTAAAAAGAACTCATATTTTTTAAGTTACATCCTGTTGGGGGGTTTAATCTTTTCTTTGGGAATTCTTTTCATGACAAAGGTTTCGCATGGGTACCTCTTATCGTTATATTTTTTGCACATTAAGCTCTAAATATGTAAATTCTAAAACAACGTCTAACGTATCTAAGATTAAAAAATAACATCGCGTGAATATTTCGCTATTTACATGAAGGCCAAGAGCGTCCTTTCCTAGCATAAAAAAAAACAAAAATAAGAGACAGAAACAAAGACAAATAATAGTACACCTATAAGCAGGATGATTACATAACTCTATTGCTAACAATTCCCGATTGAAATAATGAAGTTGTTGCTTTAGCGAATTATGTATTTACGAATTAACTGTCTAACTGTCTACCATCATCGCACTCTGTCAACGACTGAAACTATTATAACATCAATACTTACGCCGCACTCAGAGACGTCAATTAACGTTAAAGAGCACTTACTGCCGCACTCAGAGACGTCAATTAACTTTAATGAGTATTTAATGTCAAATATTTTCATTCAAATCTAGACCATAGACCCGGCAAGAATAGCGACTAGTTTTAAATTGTCATTTTTTGACGTTAAGTACTCATTAACGTTATTTGACGTCTCTGAGTGCGGTAGTTAATGTCATAAAATGACAAATCAAAACTAGTCGCAATTCGGGTATATGGTTCTCTAGGTCTAGTTTTTTTTAAGTATTCATTAAAGTTAATTGACGTCTCTGAGTGCGGCAGTTAATCGCAACCGTCACCGATTAATCGTCTAACATCATCATCTTGGCATCTTTCCATTTTATCTCGGGTCAGCGCAGTATGTTCCCCCTTCCATTCATATCGATCAGATAGTTATCCGCTCCCTTTTGATATCATCCTGCTGATAGGTATACATTCTTTTATTTGATATAATTAGCAGTGATTAAATTTAAAATTAAGATCAAAATTCGGAGGAGTTTTAGTCAGTCTCTGTTCAGATGTACTTGTTTATCTACTTTGTAATGGTCATAGTAGGTATTGAAATTTTATTTTATAAATATGTATTTATACATTTAAATATTTAAAAAATAAAAGAATAATTGCAAAATCGTTTCGTGTCGAAAATAGTTCCAAGATTCAAAATTAACCTTCACATTGGTTTAGTGAAATTTATAAATATATAATGCAAAATCTACTCGATGTTGTTTCTCAAACGAGGGCATCCAAAAAGTAAAACGAAATATTCTTTTAGAAATTTGAACAACAAGATCACTCACTAATTGTAATTACATAATTATCACCACCATAATCCATACGGAACCTAGGGAGCATGTCTTCTTGGTGGGAACATGTTTTCTTCTACCACAATAACTCCACAAAGCAAGTCGTAGCCTGTGCGGTTGTGTCGGAATACGAAGAGAACAATACACAGAGGAAACAAGAGTGAGATGAGGAAATTTTTGATTAGGGACCTGGCTAAGGCTAGACCGAAAGTCAACGGTCGCCCTGGATACAGCAGCACTGTCTCTTTGGGTCTGTTCTCTACAGGGATCACAGCAGAAGCAGTGACAACACGGAGACCAAGAAGTGCTTTGCCCGGTGTAGCACCACCCGTTCGTCCCACACTTCCGCTTAAGCAGGACGCCTGAAATAGAGCAAATGAAGATATTTTGCGACTTCCATAATGATTGTTTATAGTCATGATAACGATGATATTCAAATTTGGTTTCTATACCAAATTAATAAATCACAGTCCTGTTGGTTAAAACACAATTTAACTAATCAACCAAAAGTTAACTATATAAAGTATTTAACTTTGTGAATGAATGATGTGTTACTGTTATAAAATAAAATTTTTGATAAAAACATAAATCACAGAGGTAAATTAACATCCACATTTAAGTTAGGTTTCATGTAATATGTGGTGAGCCTATTGCGATCTATCGGGCATGTAAATTGCAGTATGTTGCAAGGTGGTGTAAAAGGAATGCTGCTGCCTATTACTCAATGCTGGTATTGATTAGACTCAATACCAACCCTTTGAGGCCTTTATTCAGGAGTATTGTTGTTTAAAATAGACATGTATGGGCAATGACTACATTATAATGTCCACAACAATTGTTAATATATTTACCTCGAAAATGCATACCAAGGACCTGTATATAATTTCTAATAATAAAATTTCAGATGTGAGCTCCATTGCATATTTGTAGTCATCATAGTGTTCACTGAATTTATAAAAGTCAAACTTTTCCAAGTCACTGAAAGTAAAAGTTATAATAAATTATTAACATGTTCAGTATACTACTCGAATTTAATTTTAACATTATATAAATGTTAGAAAAATTAGGACAAAGATTTTGGTGGTTAGAAAAAGAATTTCGAAAAATTATGGTCTTGAGGCGGGAATCGAACCCGCGTCCGCTGCTATCCGAGGCCATAATTTTTCGAAATTCTTTTTCTAACCACCAAAATCTTTGTCCTAATTTTTCTAACATTTATAATAATAATAATAATAATAATACCGATCTTGCTACCGATGGGGAACTGCATTTTTGTATTTTTAAATGTTATATTTTTTAATGTTTTATATTGTAAAAATGTAATGTTTAGAAATATAATTTTGTATGTATTTGAAATGTAATAAAAATAATAATAATAAGCCTTTTTATTTCCCAAACTTATTTCTTTACAGAGTTTTTGTTATTGTTGTTAGTGTATGTTTATAATATTTCTCTAAGGTTAGTTGTGTTAAATTTTAGTTTTATTGTTGCTCATAAATTTGGGACCCTTGTTGAGTAAAGGCCTCCTCCAACCTTCTCCAAGTTTCTCTGTTCTGTGCTGTATCCATCCATTCGGTCTTTGATATAGGTGTGATGTCGTCTGACCATCTTTTTATAGGCCTACCTACTTTTCGTTTCCCTGTTGGGCCTTTCCACTTAGTTGTTAGTTTTGACCATCTCTTGTCTTTTGTGCGAGCCAAGTGTCCTGCCCATTGCCACTTTAATTTTAGCGCCCGTGTCAGTGCGTCTTTAGACACGGTAGAATGCAAGTATCAGCTACCACTTTTTTCAGGTTCAGACTGTAGTTTCCTTTAAAGATCTCTTTGTGGGCCCAGTATTTCTTCCAAGTTATATTTATCCTTCTTTCAATTTCTTCTTCGTTTGTCTTCTTAAAAGAGATATATTTCCCTAGATAAATGTAGCTAGACACATACTCTATGTTTCTTCCCTTCACATTTATTGGTCTTTGATGGCTATTAGTCATTAGTTTAGTTTTATCAGCATTCATTTCTAATCCAACTTTAGAGCTTTCTGTGTCTAATGATTGTAGCATGATTTCCAAGTCTTTTGGTGTTTCTGAGAAGATGACAATATCGTCTGCGAATCTTAGGTGGCTTAAGAAACGATTCGATATTTTAATTCCCATATTGTTCCATTTCAAATTTTGAAAGATACTTTCTAGTACAGAAATGAATAATTTGGGTGAAACGGGGTCTCCTTGCCGGACTCCTCTTCCTATAACTATGTCATCTCCTCTGTTTTCCAGTTTTACATTACTGACACTGTTTGAATAAATATTTATGAGTGTGTTTATGTACTTCTCATTGACATTAATTGCTTTAAGAGCTCTCCAGATAGAGTTGTGGCTTATGGTGTCAAAAGCTTTGCTATAATCAATGAAGCCCAGGTAAAGTGGTCTGTTGAACTCTTTGTACTTTTGTATGATTTGTTCAAGGGTCTGGATGTGGTCTAAGGTTGAGAACCCTGATCGGAAACCAGCTTGTTCTACTGGTTGTGAGTTGTCTATTATAGGTGTTAATCTGCTCAGCAATATTGAAGTGAAAAGTTTGTATGTACTTGACAATAAGCTAATGGGGCGGTAGTTGCAAATGTCCAGAGGATTGCCTTTTTTGTATATCAATACTATGTCTGAGTGACACCACTGCTTTGGGACGGTCTCTAAGTCTAATACCATGTTAAATAGGTTGGTTATATGTTTCAATAGAACCGGAGCACCTATTTTTATTGCTTCATTGCTTATTCCATCTGGTCCTGGGCTTTTTTCGTGTTTTAATAGCTTTATATTTTCCATTACTTCACTTTCTGTAATAATCTCTATAGTGTTTTCTTCACTTGACATGTTTAGATTTTCTATTCCTTCATTTGGTTTCCTATATAAGTCCCTATAGAATTTAGTAGCACTTTTAAGGATGTCTTTTCTATTTTTGGTTACTGTTGTACCATTATCGAATTTTTGAATTCAAGTTTTTTTCCTGTTTAGTTCTTTATAGGCCCGTTTTGCACTTCGAAATTTTTTAAGGGTTCTTTCTATGGTTTCCTTTCTATGTAATTTGTAGTCTTTTTTTATGGATTGACGTATTTCTTTAAAAATTTGGGTCAGTTCAATTTTTGTTTCTTTGCTTTTATTTGCAGTGTTCATTAAGTCGCGTCTTTTTTCTATTAATTTTTCGGTGTCTTTGCTGAATATTTTTGTTTTTTCCTGTTTTTGCTGTTTATTGTCTTCAAGCTATTTTTTTTTATAATTTCTTCTAATGTGTTATATAAATTTTGAATGTTTTGTGTTTCTTCTAGTATCTCCTTCTTGTCTTTACATGCTCTGATCAGTGCATCTCGATATTTTTTTATATCTTCATCAGATTTTGGGAGATTAGGAATTGTTTTGAACGAATCTAACATTTATATAATGTTAAAATTAAAATCGAGTAGTTTATAAAGCAAACCCAAGCTTGACCGAACGCACGATATATGTAATAATATCTGCTTTGGAATGTTTGAAATTTATTTCTACATTGCGAGGGTACCCGTTTGGCTTACAACGTGAAGTGTAAAGATTAGAAGAATTTCGGCAAGTTAATTAGTGTCTTGGGTGGCCCAGCGATCAGGCACCTGCCCGGATAGCAGCGGACGCGGGTTCGATTCCCGCCTCAAGACCATAATTTTTCGAAATTCTTTTTCTAACCACCAAAATCTATGTTCAGTATAATAAAAAATTACGACAAATATTTTTTCATTACAAACAACATAAAATTCCAGGATTCCTTTGAATAAATTTAGAAAATCACTACTATTTAGTTTGTAGCCATTGAAGAAACAAAATGAAAGGTCTTTGCAAGTAACCCTTTAATACAAAAACAAATGCTATATGCAAAATATATAATACAATAATACTCACATTAATTCAAATATATCTACGGCGACAAATGTAACAAGCAGTTTTAAGATGAACAGCAGTACAAAATCAATAAATTCGGCTGCCAGTCTCTTATATAAAGGAGGTATTAAATATTCATAGCCCCCATTTCGAGATATTACTGCAAAAGATATAAACATGACATTATAAATATTTTTAAGTACATTCTTAAATATCTTAGGACAACTAACTAGTTTATTATTGTTTTAAATTAAAACAATAATATTGAAGAAATGCTGAGGTTAAATTAATATAAGATTTATATTAAATAACTTACTACATAACCATTTCAAAAAATAAATACTTATCAGGTTAAGTGATTAGTGTTACTAGGTAGCTATATTAAATGCAGAATAATATGTAAAGTGAACATTGGTTTATTTTTTAGTTTGTCCTTGAAATATGTGTTTACTTGAATTATTTATTCCTTACCAATTTAATAAATATCGTATGAAATTTAAAAACATAAAATAAAAATTAATTAGAATCATCATTACAATTTAAAGCCTACCTACCTTATAGCTTTAGGGGCCTTAAGAAACTAGGGTTGTTTCATGCCAAAGGCAAGGCATTTATTTACACACCTTCAGCTGGAGTAAGTTGTTCGTTTGGTACCTGAGGGGCTGGGGCATTACGTGGAGGCTGGGGCACTTGGAATGGAATATGCTGTCCTTGAAATTGATAGTTGTTGTTCAGAAGTGGCACATTAGCTGTATTGTTCTGCAATCCTTGAAATGTCATCATATAATAAGGGAAGCAGGTGGAAAGATTTTGATACATCTGAGCTTGTTGGATCCATAGTCGTAATGCTTGAAAATATGCTTCGCGTTCAGACGATGGCGGTGGTGATCCTTCTCCCGAAGAACCGGCGTTATTAATTAATCTCTCAGAATCGGTCATTTTATAATTTGCAAAAGCATACAATAATCAAATGTTTTAACGTACACTTTCAATGAAAAAATAACGATGAAATAACAGTTTTTTAATATTTATTCACAATAAACAAACACGTCAGTTTTAAAGACTTTTTTTATTTTTAGTTTTAAATTCTCCCTATATTTTAGGGAAGGCAAAGGGTCTAGCCCATACAGCCAAGTCTTTAGTGTATATTTTATCTGTAGTCTTATGAAATAATGAGTGGGTGAAATGTATGAATGAAATGAATTTTACGTTAAAATATGGGTGTCACACATTTTAACGCATCTAGGGAGTGCTTGGAACGAATTTAATGGTAACAGAGTTCATGATAGTGCTTGATGAAATGGATAAAATCACTTTTTATAGTGATCTTCACCACAACATCAAACACATCATGAGACTTATTTTCGATGATTCTGCATAATTGCACATCAACACGGATGCTTGTGCATCAAAATAACACCACTTTCACTGCACAAAATCCACTCTGTAACAATTTTTGAATTAGCGAAAATAAGTCTGACTGACACCACGATACGCGCCAAACACTCCTTAATTTCTTTTTTTTTAATTCTCCCTATATTTTAGGGAAGGCAAAGGGTCTAGCCCGTACAGCCGAGTCTTTAGTGTATATTTTATCTGTAATCTTATGAATTAATGAGTGGGTGAAAAGTATGAATGAAATGAATTTTACGTTAAAATATGGGTGCCACATATTTTAACGCATCTAGGGAGTGCTTGGCGCGAATTGAATGGTAACAGAGTTAATGATGGTGCTTGATGAAATGGATAAAACCACTTTTTATAGTGATCTTCACCAAAACATCAAACACATCATGAGATTTATTTTCGATGATTCTGCATAATTGCACATCAACACGGATGCTTGTGCATCAAAATAACACCACTTTCACTGCACAAAATCCACTCTGAACCAATTTAAGAATTATCGAAAAAAATCTGACGATCCACGAAACGCGCCAAACACTCCCTTTTTTATTTCTTCATTCTTTCCCGATTTAGAAAGGCACTGATATTTAGCCCATACCGCCAGGCAAATACTCAATAATTTTCTTTTAGAAATATAAAAATCTATAACACATTTATATACAAAAACAATCCGTAACAATAAAAAACTAAAAATTCAGTCACTCAAATAGATGTCTGAATTGTAAGTAAAACTTGTATATAACCTTCTAAATTTAATAGGCTTTATACCAGGTTTTAAAGTAGTGTATTTTATTTATTTGTTGACATTAAATTCCGATGTTGAAATGTTTCAAAGTCTTTCTGGAATTCTTGGCAATATTTGACAAAGATGATATTTCTATCTGTTGAATGGTCATCTTGTCTACCAAAAACACAAAATAACAGCCCATTTATGTTTAGAGCAAAACTTTTATCTTCTCAATCCTTATAAAAACAATAACCATAACAATAACCATTGGGCCTTTATTTACAATAAAACAAAAACAGAAAAAAGTCATTGAAACAGAAACAGAAAGCGCTTGTTTTATGTTTCTTCTTCGCAATATAGTAGAATTACTAAAAATAACTAAACATGGCTACATTTTACTTAAATGTCAAATAAATGACAGATAGTGTTTTAGTAAGAAGTCCAAATTGGTGATTTAAGACGTTTAATCAATTAATCTAAATTATAAATTGAATTTGTGTTACAATTATAATATCAAGATACATAGAGAAGGCATAGAATGTTCGAGTGCGACAGATAACCAATTTTTGACAAAGACATAAGTTCCATACAGCCAACACGCCCTTTTTTCTGTTTAAAGAGTATTGTATACCTTATTCGTTAATTATTTTATTACATACATAATCTTGTAGATATGTAGGTACTCTTCTTTCCCTTTTGGGTCTATTTAAGCCACTCTGATTTGGTTCAGGTGAGTTGTTAGAACTTGGTATATTTATTATGTCTGTCTGTATATTATGATTATTATTAGATGACATTGCTGGTGTAGGGTTTAAAGAAGTTTCTTCTGTATTTGTTATGTCTGTTTGTACATTATTGTTATTTGATGGTATTGCTGATGTATGTTCCAAAGTAGTTTCTTCTTTCTGCTGACTAATTGAATGTCTAGGACGAATATGAGATAGATCTCGTCTATAAATTGCATCATCAACATTTACTAAATAAGACCTCTCTGAGAGTATATCTGAGACTGTGCCTTGGGACCAGCGTTTATTTGTTGAGGGATGAATCTGTACACTGACAGGTTGTCCAATATCTAATGTCACTGGTTTTCTTACATTGTTGTCATATGTTTGTTTTATTTTTTCTTTCCTTTTTTTAATATCTTCTGGTACATTTTCAATAATTCTTGGTTTGTAAAGTTTGTCAATCATAGGAATAGTACCCCTTGTTCTTCTTGAGAATATTCTTTGTACTGGACTGCTATCTAGCTTATTTGGAGTATTTCTTAGACACAGTAGGTTGTACCAAAAATCTTCATTGGCTTCAACAGATTTAATTAATAATTTTTTAGCAATCTTCACACATGATTCTGCTTTACCATTTCCTTGTGGGTGGTGTGGAGACGAAGTAACATGTTTAAAGTTCCACCTGTTAGCAAACAAACTAAACTCTTGATTGACAAAGTTAGTACCACCATCAGTTATCACTTGTTCTGGTATACCATGTCTTGCAAAATTTATCTTACATATTTCTATAACGGCTTTAGCAGACAAGTCTTTTAATAAGTTAATTTCAAAAAAATCTGAATAGTGGTCAACCATTATTAAATATTTATTTTGTTTGTTATGTTCGGTAACAAAGAAAACATCCATTGATATAATTTGAAAAGGATAGTCTGGTATTCTATGGCTCTGCATGGGTAACTTCTTTTGACTGGGGGAAAATTTTAGACATGTAGAACAGCGATTAATCATATCTTTAATGTCTATAGACATAGACGGCCAGAAAACTGCATCTCGTGCCAATTTCAAAGTATTTTCTATACCAGAATGTGCTTTATGTAAACTGCATAAAATTTTAGACCTTAAAACCTCTGGTATTATTATAGACTGATTTTTTAAAATAAGGTCCATGTAAACTGTCATTTCATCTTTAAAGCTAAAGTATGGTTTCAGTGCATCCGGAATATCTCTGATAAACTGAGGCCAGCCCTTCATAATAAATGTTTTTAATTTCATAAGGTTATTGTCTAATATTGTCATTCTTGATATTTCTTCTAAGTACTTGTCTGATATTGGCAAATTTTGGATGGGATTAATGTTTTCTAATATTTCGAATATTTTAATATTCCTTTCTTTATTTATATCCTCACAATCAACATAAAATCTTGATAAGGCATCTGCCATAACATTATCTTTTCCAGATACAAATTGTAGTTCTAATGGATATCGTTGAAGCAACAATAACATGGATTGTAATCTTTTGGGTGCATTTAATAACGGTTTTTTAAAAATATTTAGTAAAGGTTTGTGATCTGTCTTGATAATGGTTTTCATATTACCTACTATCAGTTGATCAAACCTAGTGCAGGCAAAGACAACAGCCAACAGCTCCTTCTCGATCTGTGCATATTTTCTTTCTGCTTTAGATAATGTTCTGGAGGCGTATGCCACTGGCCGCTCATCTTGGAACACTGCTACACCCAATGCTGCTTCACTAGAATCACATTCAATAAGAAGAGGTTTATTTCTGTCAAAATATTTAAGAGTATCTATATTTGCTATGTAAGATTTTAGCCTGTTGAATTCCTGATTCGCTAGAGTATCCCATTTCCATTCAGACTTATCTTGAGTCAAATATCTAAGATGTGCAGATTTAGAACTAAGATTTGGTATGAATCTACTTAAATAGGTAACTGCACCTAAGAATCTTTGTAGCTCTTTCTTATTATTTGGTATAGGAATATTTGTAATTGCTTCCACTTTAGAGGGATCAGGTTGTAACCCCCGTGTGGTGAGGACATGGCCATAAAATTTTATTGATGTTTGAAGTAAGTTCATTTTATTTTTGTTTAATTTGCAATTGAACTTCACTAGCTGTTGCATGAGTAGTTCCAGGTTTTTATTGTGATCTATGGTAGCTTCATCTAGAGTGTCTCCTACTCCATAGATTAAAATATCGTCAGCTAGTAACTCAATCCCAGGCAAACCCTGTACAATTTCAAACATTTTCATTTGAAAGTAATCCGGAGCCGATGAGATACCAAAAGGTAAGACTTTCCAGCGGTATTTGCCAAATGGGGTCCAAAAAGTGGTGAGCTTACTGCTAGCTTCTGTTAATTTAATATGCCAAAAACCTTTTTTAACATCTACTGTGGAGAATATTTTAGCTTTACCTAACTCGGGCAATATTTCATCAAGTGTTGTGAACTGGTAATGTGGTCTTTGTATGGCTTTATTCAGAGGTATAGGGTCTAGACATATTCTAAAACTGTCTTTCTTTTTAACTATTAAAATGTTACTCACCCAATCAGTGTGATTCTCTTCCCTTTGAATGATGCCTTCAACTTCCAGTCTATTCAATTCCTCTTCTAAAGGTTTTCGTAGGCTGACTGGAATTCTCCGTGCCTTTTGTATGACCGTTTTCACTGAATTGTCAATTTCAAGGTCAATTTCTCCTTCAAAACATCCTTGCCCGTGAAATACCATACTATATTTATTTATAATATCACTTACGTTGCCTTTAGTGTTTTTAACTTCCTTACAAAATTTAATGAGACCCATTATAGTACAAGCCTTACATGATAATAATGGCATATGAGGACTGTAAACCACCTGAAAAGTTATTTTGTATTTTCTTGCTTTTTTGGATTTTGTTTTGAAAAAAATATCTACCTCTCCAAGTAGGTTGATTCTATTGCCACCAAATCCAAATAAATTTTTTTTAGTTGGCCTCATATTATGTGAGACGTATGTGGTACCAAACATTTCTTTTAAATTTTCATAGCCTATGAGGCAGTCATCTGCCGCAGTGTCTAAAAGGCAAGTCATAGTAAGCCATTTGCTATCACTTTTGTAGACCAATTCACATTCTGCGAGGTTTTTGCTCTTCCCAGATATTTTATTGACAATAGTGTTAATTTCCATAAATGTATCAGAATCTGAGTCAGAATTTGTTACTGATTCTTTCTCAGTGACTTGTTTGATTAATTTTTCTTTTAGCTTGCATACTATTTCAGAGTGGTTACGTCTCTTACAAATTTTACATGTTTTTCCCCATGCTGGACATACACCTTTCTTGAATTCATGTTCAGATCCGCAAAACTTACATTTCCTTTTTTGTATTTTGAATTTTTCTATCTTTTTAACTGATACTTCAGAATGTGTTATAACTTTTAATTGTTTATCTGTTGCTTCTGCTGCTCTACATATATTAATTGTTTCTTGTAAATTTAAGTTTTCTTTTTTCAACAATTCCTTTTTTAGGTTTCTATCTTTAATCCCGAACACAATTTTGTCTCTTAATATTTCGTCCCTCATATCTTTGTAGCTACACTCGTCTATTAATTTATTTAGGTCACTGTAATATAGATCAAATGGTTCATCAGTCTGGTCGCGAGACTGAAATATAAATCTGTTATAAATAATATTCCTACGAGGTACCATTTTGTTGTTCATATCTTTTAAAACGTCTGAACAATTTGTATTGGTTCCATGAATCTGAGAGATATTGTACTTTTTTAATCCATCCTCACCAATAGCTGCAAATAATATGCTGACTTTTCTTGACTCTTGTTCTAATGGCCACAAGTCCATTTGAGTTGCTTTGCAATAGTTGAGCCATGCTGACTCAAACGTTTTGCATGCTTCTTCAGGGTCAATATTGGTCTGCAGAGGTGCAGGCCATGGTACATTTATAGCTGGTCCAGCATGAGTACCTGTAGTTTTTGCCACATGAAGTGCAGACAATTGCTTTTGCATCTCCGCGAGGATTTGCGTCTGTTGTAAAAACTATCTCTTCTAATGTATTCATGATTATTTCACGTTTCACGCTGCCACCATGTTTTAGTAAGAAGTCCAAATTGGTGATTTAAGACGTTTAATCAATTAATCTAAATTATAAATTGAATTTGTGTTACAATTATAATATCAAGATACATAGAGAAGGCATAGAATGTTCGAGTGCGACAGATAACCAATTTTTGACAAAGACATAAGTTCCATACAGCCAACAGATAGTGCGGTGCCATGCAGATACGAATATCCGATGCGCGGATACTTAACTACCGATTACTATAACCTACTACGGTATCTGTGATTCAATTTATGTACAGGCAAAGATAGTCTATGTCTGTCTATATAATTTTTTGTGGGATTCGTCTGGGCAAATGCGTGCGCACAATTTATAATGGTGGTGTGATGGTGTGTAGGCTCGAGTTGTTTGTACGATTCTTCTATTGAAATGAGATTGTAGACTGAAAACCTAATATAGTTTTATAACCGATATTACAGTGTACAACAATAATTAGTGTTGTGGTATTCACCCTTTAAATTCTGCTGCTGTATGTTTTTGTGACCCATAAATTTACTGTATTACTCATGATTGCTATGATATGTGCCCAATAGTGGTTTACTAGTGATAAATAAATGGAGAAGAACGCTTTTAGATAACTGCAAATCTACTGTGAGTATTTCTTAACTCTCTTTAGTAACCTTAAACAGTAACATTGTGTACACAAATCCACATTTCTGCGGCACATTTTATTGTTTACTTTTACGGCTAGCAATAATTGTTTTTCTTTCATAATGATATCCAAAGTGTAATATTTAAAATATAAATTATATATTGGGTAAGTAAAGCGATAATACTACAACTATGTACTTTATTGTACTTATCTTATTTGATTTACTTTATGTGTAAACCAACTTCACAAATGTATCATAAAAGATAAGTTTTAATCCACCAAGTAATCACTGTACACATACAGTCATGTTATCATTTATCCTATTAATTTGACCAGTTAGTAGGTTCTAGTGTGTAAGGTATTCTTGATCAAATGAACCTAATATCAAATAATCTGAGTGAATTTTCCTGAATGTATTTAGTTATTTGTGAATTTATATCTGAATATACATAGAGAAATCAAGATCTGCAATTGATAAACTCAGTATTGATAAAATTAATATTGACTGGCCTCAGGCGTCTGTCTTCGTTTACAATTTACATAATTTCACTCACTCCCATCTAGACACTTGTTCAGTTAATATGTTGCTGGCAGGCCAAACAAGAATCTTGGAAGACAAAATTTAATAAGTATCATTATAAAAATAATATTATTAAAATATATATGTACCTAGGTACTTATGTAAGTATACCTACATATATGTTTTTTAATACAGTCAAAACCAAATAAAACAACATTGTTTATAATAACTGATTGGTTATTACAACCAAATAAGAAGGTACCGGCCGAATCCCTATGTAAACCACCTACAACAACATCGGATACAGGGACATATTGCTTAAAACTACAAGACCATAATTCCTTCATTAAAACCATAATTTTTCGAACATTAATAATGTAAGGTAAAATCAAAAATAGTGTATATTATGTGTTATTTAAAAAAAAATATGTTTTTTAATCAACTGAATGTTATGTACCCTTATCTACTTTGAATTTCCATTAATACATTTCTTAGTTTCCAGGCTAATAGCTAATGGAAAAACATGGGTGTTGATACATCTCTCCCTACTCCCTTGGGGATAAACAGGTTTAAATTATGTATGTACTATATAAAATAGTCTTAATGAATAGTTATGCAATTTAAATTCAAATTGTTTTTGCTTGTCACATTACTGACTGTATTGAAGATATGAATACTAGGGAATTTAAAGTGGAAATTTAATTTACTTCTCATTCAAGCAGTGCAAATAAGTAATTAGTTTAGTAAGAAGTGTGGTATAAAAAAATATTCTTATTCCAAAACGAACCCTTACTATACAAATTATTATTATGCGGGTAAATATCAACCCTTATGTGGAAGCTTAAGGTCAATTAGTGTGAAATTGAGATTATAATGCTAATAAATATGACAATAATCTACTTAGCACAATTGTTATTTGTGTGTGCAGTGTCAATCGCATGATATATTTAGGGATGCTAAGCATTACCTGAGTGAGGCTAGTCATAAAGTTGAATTGACACATTTCATATACTATTTGATTTTTAATTTCAACATTATATTTATTAGAAAAATTAGTACTAAGATTTTGTTGGTTAGACTGTTTAACCCTTAGTCGCCTTGTACGACACCCGGGGTAGAGATTTGGGGACAGATTTGGATTTGTTATGCCAATTTACACCTGAAGGGGTAGGCAGATGTGTATTAAGATACACACTTGTATTAGGTACTTGTATTAAGAATTAAAATGAAATATGTAAGCTTATTTAAATGTTCATAATTATTTCTACTTGCACTACACACACACACATCTTAAACTAATATTATAAAGCTGAGAAGTTTGTTTGGTTGTTTGAACACGCTAATCTCAGGAACTACTGATTCAAATTGAAAAATTATATTTGTGTTGAATAGTTTATCGAGGAAGGCTATTATAGGCTAGGTATATATTAACCGACATTAACACCAGAGAAGCCGCGGGCGACCACTAGTACGTAATAATATTATTTTCTTCTGTACACTGGTGTATTGGCTCTCATAAATATTGTAAAGAGATTGCATTCCAACCCTTTTTGTTACGTGCCGGCGCTGATTGGTGACTGTGGCAATTAATATTGGTGGCGCATTCGGCGTCCCTCCATCGCATTACGAGTCACTTACTCATCGAGTGTTCGTGCCGTAAATAATAAAGGGCTTAACGCGTCCCTAATGGTACGGACTCTATAGTGTTGTCAGAAAGTCAGGTTATCGTAAGTGACGAATTTGTACAAAAATAATTGTCATATTGAGTGAGAGATAGCGAAAAACAGACATACATAAATCACGCCCATATATCCCCGAAGGGGTAGGCAGTGGTGAATTAAAGTTACCTAGGTCCCATGTAATAGGTGGCGAGCTTATTGCCATATATCGGGCAGTCGCCTTGTACGACACCCACGGGAGAGATGGGGGTGATGACAATTGTATTATATATTCTGCTTTGCCGTCACCACACGGCCGAAAAACGTTAAAGTTGACCAAAGTTGTCTGGACCAAAGATGTCTTGGCTCGATAAATGGCAATAGGCTCGCCAAATTTTACATGAGACCTAACATAATTGGCGAAACGTAGGTGTTAATTCACATCTGCCTACCCATTCGGGGATATAGGTGTGACTTATGTACCTATGTGTGTATGTTATTCCTTTTGGCTGTCTCAAGTATAGTCCTCCGTTTTGATTCCGAAAGTGTTTTTTTACAAAAGTTACGAATCAGCGTGCGGTATTTCCTCTCATTACCATTCCATGCTAATTGTTTGAGAAACGAACTATTGAATGTAAGGTCGCGTATATAGGAAAATAACAAAAAAACATACACTAAACACTTCTAGGAATGTTACTTTACAATGTCTTAAGGCGTTAGGTACCTCTATACATAAATTCATACATAAATCACTCATATTTATCCCCGAAAGAGTAGATGAATTATCTCCTCCCGAAAGGGTGAATTATCTCCTATATTTTGCTAGGTGGTAAAATATAACAGGAACGCTGCTGCCCATTACTTATCGATGTCTTAACTCTTAATCGTATTGTACGGAACCCGCGGGAGAAATTTGAGGCCGTGAGAAATAGTGAGAATACCTGTATTACTTCCTTATATATTTTTATTATTCGTGACTGCGCTCAAGGACGGTGAAATAAAATCACAGAATCTGTATGTTCATATAATTCAAATATTAATGAATGTGATACACACATATGTATTGATCTTAACAGGTTTGATGGAAAATTCACCACATAATGACTTGTAATTAGCTGATCAGTATCTAAGGCTGGAGTTCATACATACATACATATGTCACGCAATTCTCCCACAGGGGTAGGCAGAGATCACCTTGGAGTTCACCAACACTTAAACAGGCGATTATTAATTGACCGTCTCTTTTTGACATTTTACCGCACGGAAGACTGTCATAAACTGACGGTTATCTTTTAATCGCTTGTTTTACGTGTTGGTGAACTCGGGCCTAAGTACCTATATGATACTGATCTACTAACAAATAACTAAAATGATCACTAAAAATATTTCCACAACTTTTATAGCTTTTTAATTAGAGGGTATGTTCTGCTGAAACTACACAAAATACAAGGTCCCAAACAAGAGGCGCTTCACCATTTAACCAAAAGATAACAGTGTGCTTGTTTTAAGAGATAACCGTTGTTTATGTAAGAATGGATATAAGCCTCCAGTTAACTTACGTAACCATAGACTAGCTAATTAAAGCCACATTCGACCATTTGACTATCTTGCTTATGAGTCACCGGCCATTTAAGTTCCAGTCGAGATTGCATCGTTTTGTGATTAGTCATTGGCTGTGAGCCCCCATGTATGTGTCTGGGAGCTCACCATAACACTTGAAATACAATAATAAACATTTGAGTTCAAGATCAAATTTGTAGTTAGATAATGTATAAATATGTATAAAAATTAAATAAAAAAATCAAAATGTCTCTTCTACCGAAACCTTGAGCAGTATGGTTTGGAAATTTGTCATTCTAATCACTCTCTCCCTCCATCGATCTCTCGGCATGGTCCGTTCCGTCTCTTTCCTGTACATTCATTCATCACTAACACCTTTACGGTGTAATGGATGATATGAATCAAAAGGTGAATGGCTTGATGACGTCTGACCGATATATGAATGGAAGAGGAAATATACTGCGCAGACCCCAGATAGACTGGGAACAGGGCAGGGAGAAAAAGACAAATGTCTCTCTTTTGTAAACAAGCTAAATGTGTAAGGACATTGCAAACTAAACGAAAAATTCAAGATAAGCAATAGGTATTATTTCGTTGTAAAAACTCTTTGTAATTAAAACCTTACTATGTTGTGACAGAGATTAAAGTTTAAAATGATCTTACATCATTTAAATATTCGCTGTCTAACAAAGTGTGCACTTCAAAATAAAATTCCATTGACGCAACACGCAAATTCTAACGTTACTAAGTTAAAAATTATTACATTTTATACATAAGAAACTCTCAACTGACCTTTGAGTCTTTGAGCATTGGGCCTTGTACAAAGAGGTCCATCGCATCGATACGCCTCCGCCGGCGGCCACCGAAGTTTTACCTTTGATGTAACTTTGTGATCTGCTCGAATGTTGATAACCAACAAAAAAAAAATTCTTCGTACTTACGTATTATTCGTACATTGTCAGTATTTGACACGCATACAAACTGTGTTTCAAAAGCTAGCTGAACAGGGGGCCTACCGCCTAACTCGATTGCTGATGATAGCTATATTGCAATGCACAGCTTACGGCTATAGCAGCCATCCTGAATTTCTAGGCGACACGGATTTTGTGCCAAATTCATACAAAATCATTCGGTGATCATTCGTTCAAAGTTATCGCTAATAGTTTAGGTGCATTTGGTGCGAAATTACAGCATGACGTCATAAACTATAGCTTTTGCTTTAGCAATCGAGTTAGGCGGTAGGCCCGCTGGTTTTGTAACATTATTATACGATTCTGCTTATCTGATGTCGTGGCTGGTGACAGATCGCGTGACGGCTGAACGGAATAAAGCTGTCACCATCCGCTTTCAAATCCCACGGGTATCGTAGGATGCGAACTGAGGTGCTGGTGTCAGGCAGGCGGTCGGTTATAAAATGCTAGTCCAATCGTAGACAAATATGTCATAATTTTCAGCCAAGAGAGTCTGAAATTCTGTTGGGTATAGGCCTCGCTAAAGGATTTCCAAACCGATCGGTCCTACGCTGCTTGGGCGACCTTTATCAGATCGTCGGTCCACCTTGTGCACTTAGCAGAGTAGTAGTTATTCCAACATATATATATATACTATACTTACTGTAGCCGTCTACGGCAGAGTAGAATACAATTGTCACCACCCCCAATACTAGCTTAATTGGCGAACAGTGGGTGTTAATCCACCTCTGCCTACCTTACCTTCACTTCCTTATCTTTGTAATTATTTTTCGAACATTGAGGTAGTTGAGGTGGTTCAAATAATCAATGGATATTTATATATTGACACTGAACCCACCCCGTATATTTTCACAAATTGATCGGTAAAAAGAAGAAAGAAGACAAAACACATAATCCTGGTACCAGAACCGTCATGTGACAGAGAGATAATCGTTGGCTCGGGACTTGCGACCCAGTTGTAGGTGTAAGAGGCCCCTTTATATGCGCATTCCAATGCCAGCGTTCTCCTCTCCTGCGTACTGAATATTGATAAGAGTTTGTTTACTAGTAACTGAAATCAATATTGTTTTAGTAATACATACATCAATGTTATCATCTTTTTTACTTCAAATTGCACAGTTCAATCTTTATTGAAATATGAAAATAAATCCGTGTGGTGACGTTGTGTCAGAGCACAATACAATTGTCACCACATTGTGGTGTTATACAAGGCGATAAAAGGTTAATACAGCCATGCTGAGTTCAGCAGCGTTCCTCTTATACCACCTAGCAATATACTGTGATTAAGTGCCCGATAGACGGCAATAGGCTCGCCACCTATTACATGGTAACTAACATAATTGGCAAAACGTGTGTGTTAATACACCTCTGCATACACTAATAGGCGTGATTTTTGTATATACGAAAAGAAATCCAGGGGTCTATTCTTAACTTCAATATATTTGCATGTGGTGGTCAGTCGGTAGTATTGGGTCTGTGGCGTGGTTTCGCGAGCGACCTCTATGACTCTCCAACTCGGAAGAGGGGACCCTAACTATAAGCGATGTTTCCGTTGAGCCGACGTATTTGAACCATCAAATAGATACCTACGGATCTAATAGAGCCTGGCTAGCATGTCCAAACACGACACGATATGATATAGCCATTTATCGCGTTGAACTAAAAAAAATCATTGGATTTTCGACAGTTCAAAGCGATAAATGGCTATATCTTTATGTTTATGATTTATATAGCCATAAAGGCTTACTCAATTATCCAATTCAGGCCTATTAAAATGTTAAAATCCTATGATTTTTGACTGTTTAACGCGATAAATGGCTATATTATATCGTGCTTTTGTCGTCTCTGCGCCATTGTGTGTCTAAAATACAATATACACTCCTCAACAATGTGTAAGGATATTTTATGTACACCTATACTTCGTGTTCTATTTGCCTCCATTTTTATAATACTGTCATATTATTATTTGCAGTTTTTCAATAACTTACTTAATCATGGTTATCCGTCATAATATTGAATAATTTGCAAAGAAATAGTCAGTATTTTTACATATACCGATACAACATAAAGTCAATACAATATACATACATACATAAATCACGTCTATATCCCCGAAGGGGTAGGCAGAGGTGAATTAACACCCACTTTACGCGAATTATGTACGGTCCCATGTAACAGGTGGCGAGCCTATTGCCATATATCGGGCACATAAATCGCAGTACAAGTTTATGTTGCCTGCCAGGTGGTATGAGAGAAATGCTGCTGCCCATTACTCATTGCTGTCTTTACCCTTAGTCGCCTTGTACGACACCCACGGGAGAGATGGGGGTGGTGACAATTGTATTCTGCTCTGCCGTCACCACACGGAAATGCAATATCCTTAGATAAAATTGATAAGTACACATACTTATTACTTTAACATAAGTAAAGATTAAAGTAAAGATGATTTTTTTTTTACACTCATAGAGAGTGTTAAAAATACATCTAACTCTTTACTCACTTACGTTATAGAAATACATTGTATTAATTAGTGTGGAAAAAATGGATCATCTTTCTACCCTGTTCACAGTTTATCTGGGATCGACGTAGTATGTTTGCTCTTCTATTCATATAGGTCAGATGTCATCAAGCCATCCTCTCTCCTTCTTTTGATTCATATCAGCCATCACACAGGACAGGTGCTAGTGATAAATGAATAATAGGAAAAGACTCTATCTATCTAGAGACTGATGAATGTAGAGTGCTTGGTATGACAACATTTCAAACAATGCTGCTCACGGTTTTGGCTCCGATTTTAGAGCCGATCGCCTGTCTGTGTGGTAAGAAATGTAATTAAAAAATAAACCCGGTATCAATCAATAGGTACCTATTTTTGTCGGTGCTTACATCACAAAAAAATCAAGATATAAATAAAGAGGGATATGTGAAGAATGCGCTCCAACGAAAGAACAGATAAGATTTAAATGCCTCTGAGTGTAGTGACGTCAGCCGGCGGAGTATACGCATTAAAGAACTCAATGGAATTCCGTAAACTGTGAACTCATTGTTTGTTTCACGAGCAGATTGCCAAAGATAACACCGTTCTAAAAAACTGTTGATCGCTTTTTGGAGCGTTATCACATTGTGGTGTTATACAAGGCGATAAAAGGTTAATACAGCCATGCTGAGTTCAGCAGCGTTCCTCTTATACCACCTAGCAATATACTGTGATTAAGTGCCCGATAGACGGCAATAGGCTCGCCACCTATTACATGGGAACGAATATAATTGGCGAAACGTGGGTGTTAATACACCTCTGCATACACTAATGGGCGTGTTTTTTGTATGTACAAAAAGAAATCCAGGTGTCTCTTCTTAACTTCAATATTTTTGCATGTGGTGGTCAGTCGGTAGTATTGGGTCTGTGTATATAATTCCGGCGTACTATAAATAAATTCGCCGTGTCATGACGGGAGAGCAGAATACAATTGTCACCATCCCCATCTCTCCCGCGGGTGTCGTCCGACAAGGCGACTAAGGGTAAAGACAGTAACGAGTAATGGGCAGCAACGTTCCTCTTATACCACCTAGCAATTTACTGCGATTTCCGTGCCCGATAAATGGCAACTATTACCTAACTGGGACTTGACCTAATTGGCAAAACGTGGGTGTTGGTACACCTCTGCCTACCCCTTCGAGTATATAGGCGTGATTTATGTATTTATCTATATATGATTTATACTTTTTTGTTTAAACAAGTTTGTCGATAATTCAACATAAGTACATACATCGTCCTTAATAGCTATGTGGTTCGTGTTGGCTTCCACGAAACTACGCTTTATTACGTTGGTTGGTGGGCATAGTTTGTTGGAAGCTATTTATTATTCATCTCCTGGCGTCGCTCTGCGCAGAACATGAAGGCCGGCTGCGAGCGACACCGCACCGGCACGATCTGTTCATAGGCTGAATAAGTAAACATTGGAATGTATTGCCCTAGGCGTATTAATTGTATTGATATTGTAATGCTCTCTTATGGGTAATCACGCAACCACTGCACGGTTTGAAATAAAACGCTCTCTTTAAAAGTCGCAAAACAAACATTGTTGCTTATGATCTATCTACTCCTGCGAGGTTATTAATGTTTTAAAAATAACCCTGTATTCCCAGTGCGGTTGGTGGGCATTAACGAATGATGCGGTACCAACGTCTTAACGTACCTTCCGAAGCACGGAGGAACTCGAGATAATATATTTATGGTCACCCATCCAATGACCGGCCTTAGCGACATTGCTAAGTTAACGCAATCGCAGGCCAAGTGCGCTAGCGAGCTCCTCATTGTTTGTAATGTTCACAATAATAATTATTAAGAAGCCTTGAACGCGTATACGGCTCACAAGAGTGAGGTGTCGTTTTATTCGCAATCGTGCCAAGGAAGAACACGTTGTTGCAGTTAAACATACATAATTCACGCCTATATCCCCGAAGGGGTAGGCAGAGGTGAACTAGCACCCACGCTTCATTATGCTAGGTCCCATGTAATAGGTGGTGAGCCTATTGCCATTTATCGGGTACAAAAATTGCAGTACTTTGCTAGGTGGTAGGTATAAGAGGAACGCTGCTGCCCATTCCTCATCACTGATTTATCCTTAGTTGCCTTGTACGACACCCACGGGAGAGATTTGGGGTGGTGACAATTTTATTCTACTCTGCCGTCACCACGCGGCCACGTTGTTGCAGTCAATTAATTAAACAGAGCATGTTGGGGAATGCCTTGACCGGCCGGCTCGGGCCTTGACTCAGGCTGCGCCCGCGCACCTGCGCGCGCAGCCATTCGTCGCCCATCTGCTCACTCGTGTATCGACTTTTCGGTATTGTCATGTTTTTGATGGCGTGTCAATTCGTATATTCGCCAGCCGTGTGGTGACGGCAGAGCAGAATACAATTGTCACCAACCACCCCTATCTCTCCCGTAGGTGTCGTACAAAGCGACTAAGGACAGCGTAAAGACAGCGATGAGTAATGGGCAGCAGCATTACTCTTATACCACCTAGCAATGTACTGCGATTTATGTGCTCGATAGATGGCAATAGGCTCGCCACCTATTACATTTGGATTGGATCCATTATATATAGCATTCTAGTGGTCGCCCGCGGCTTCGCTTGCGTTGATTTCGGTTGTTATATATCATATAGCCTCCCTCGATAAATGGACTATTCAACACAAAAAGAATTTTCAATTTGCGTCAATAGTTCTTGAGATTAGCGCGTCTAACCAAACAAACAAACAAACTCATCAGCTTTATAATATTAGTATAGATAATATAATCGATCCAAAGGTATGTAGGTTACAGGGGAAACAAGGACCACAAAAATGTGTTCAGTATTGAGATGCCTGGTTGGCGCGTAGTACTGTTTATTCCGATCGGTCTACGTCACTTATTGTCCTAGTTATCGAAGCCCCGAGGGGAGGGACATCTCAAACAACCCCGCGGGTCACAGACTTTGCTCAACAAATAATGACTGTGTTCTACGATTTCCAAATCCCTTTTACAATCATAGTTTGCTGGCTATTAAAAGTTTTCAGGATAACTGTCGACTAAGAATACCTCTACTATTTTTTCTAGCTAATAGAGAAGGCATAGGCGGATTTTAAATTTTCAAATTGGAAGTTTTTAAAAACGGGCAGGGTCAAGAGTACCTGAAGCCGACGGACATGCATGAGAAGATTAACGAGATTGAATATTCCATGTAACTTTTTTTTTTATTTCAAGTTGTATATTGAAATCTTAAATAAGAAAAGTTGTAATGCTTTTGGTGAACAGTGCTTCAGTGAACTATTCTAAGCTTCCGCTCTCTTCTTCTTCTTCTTCTTCGCCCTGCCCTTATCCTACTCTAAGAAGGGTCGACAATATGTCTTCTTCTTCCACTCTCCTCTATTAGACGTGAGCTCAACAGGAACTCCCCTTTTTCTCATATCATCTTTCACACAATCCGTTCCTTAACTACAAACAGAATTATTGAATTGTTTTGAAAATTCGAATGGTATTCGCCAGCCAATGGCAGACATAATATAAATAGATCCTACCCTACATATCACTTGTAATCTTCAGCTAATACCACATTTAGCCAGAATGTTTTCCTCGTATTGATTATTCTAAATGTATTGGAAAGAGTGCTCAACAATTTTAACCGCATCTGAATTTAGATTCCACTGGGACACCCAAAATATTACTACGAGCCTTTTTGCCCGTTCATAAGTTTGGTTGGCACGTGAGGTTACCTACAATAATTATGTAAAATGTTCTTATTATCGACTTTTTGTTTTCATCATCCCCAGCACTTGAATGTAACCACTGCTGGGGAACAGGCGTTCCCTATAGATATGATAGCTAGGGATATATGATAGCGAGAGGAGTGGATGAGAAATTGGTGATGGATAGAGAGGAGTTGCAGAAGAAAACATGTTGTGCCGATCCCCGTTGGGCTAATAAGGGCAGGAAGAAGAAAGGTTTATAAATTATAACCCATCACGCTGACCCAGTGCGGCTTGGGTATTAACCAATCCAGAAGCAGCTGGGAAGAATGAAGGAACTCGAGATAATATAATTTTGGTCACCCATCCAACCATTTGGTTTGCTTTAGCGAACATTGCTTAGTTTACGCAATCGCATACCAAGCACGCTTAGTACCTAACCCTAAATATATTAAGGTTTACACACGATTGGAGATATTTTACAGTGTTGTATAATAGTCTTGTAGATTGCATTGTAAACCGTACAAAATTAGGTACTTTAATTTTCGTATTTATGTCGCAGAAATACAATGGGACGCGCGACACGCGTCGCGAGCTAGTAGGAAATGTAATTTTATGGAATATAATATTATAGCGAATATAGCATCGGCAAATAGGTACAATCAAAACACGAGAGTCTACGAAGACAATATTATGGAAACACTACTTGGTGACGTAGCTATACCAAAAATAAAGATTTATTCCACATTCGAAGGCATAGAATATACTGTTTGAATAATAAGGTTGCGAAAGAAATAGATTGTGGGGTGACGACAAGTTCTGCTTCGGATTTTCTTTTACGCTATCAGTATGTGTTATTTATTTAGTTTGCTCGAACATAATTGTATGTACTTATTTACTTTGTAATTTTTTAAAGTACTTACCCTATAGGCTACAAGTACAAGCGTTGTTACATAATTTTAGGCATTATTATTTCTTTAGAAATGTAAAGTAAGATAGTGGAAGAAGACAATTTTACCGAAACCTAGGTAAGTTAGAAATTTAGTTGCTTCCTCAAAAATACATCACATTTTCGGTGAAGTGAAGGCATCCGTTAAAAGCCCTATATAATATATTGAGTAAATACGATGGAAACCTTTGTACAAGAGCAATATCCGACAATCAAGAGTGGTTTGTGTGGCGCCCCCGAGCAGATGCCTCTACAACCACGACATATCAATCATTAGCTCAGAACACGGCCTCTTAATGACTACCTCGGTAAACTAGTTACTTTAATGGCGGCAAAATACGAGACGGCATCGATCGAATCAGAAATAACTCACGAAAAATTCTTATACCTGCTGCTATAATAGCTAGAAATTTGTTGACTATTCAGCCTCACTGAGCCGAAGTGGACTTGCATAAATAATGAAAATGGACGTCTGTCGTCGCCATCTGGCATTGATATCATAATCTAATTTAGAAACGCAATCAAAATATAAACACAATAATTTAAAACCTGCCCAGATACAGTTATGAAAAGTGATACACTAATGATGATAAAATGATTACACAATGATCACTGTAGGTATATAGGTGAGTGTGCCAATAAACATAAAAAAAAAACAATAAACCCATTGTTGTTAATTTAGGAACATGACAGTTTCTTATAGTTGTCTGTTGATGTGATCGTTCGACCGATCTCTCGGTTTTACTTAATTGAATGGGAATAACGAAGTGAAATTCCTATTACATAAGTAATTCGTTTACTAGTAAACCTGTCACAAAATAAAGGAATATAACTCAACTAATTGTCAGAACAGCTTGACTTCCATTGGCTTTATTTATACCACTCATTAGTAGGATTGGCACAGCATGTCCTCCTCTTCCATTCTCGTCTATTACACGTCAGCTTAGCACATAGCGTCTTCCTCATATCATCTTTCATACAATTCATCCATAGCTTCTTCGGTTTTCCTCTCATTCTAGATCTAATCACTAGGTCTATATACTTAACATTTTTATTGTTATTTTACATTCACTCCTCCATTCTTATCACATGCTCGTATCACGCTAACCTGTTGCTCCTCTCGGAGCTACTTTCAAAATTACGTAGCTACATACACTACCACCCAAAAGAAGTATTTCCTTTTAGCATATTTTCGCGTAGGCCTAGGTATAGCATATTGTCTTTGCTGCAAGTGTCAAATTTACATCATACATTGATTAAAAGAGGTTTTCTATATTATATGAATCTTTCTATTGTCAAATAGTTCTACAGTTTTTTGTTTTACCCATCACCTTTACTTTGAATAAATTCTTTATACGACACGGCCGTTTGTATTTGCTTAATAAATTTAGTTTTTCCTGAAGTTTTCCTTTTAATTGTAAAACTACATACATAAATCACGCCTATATCCCCGAAGGGGTAGGCAGAGGTGAACTAGCTCCCATGTTTCGCCAAATATGTCAGGTCCCATGTATAGGTGGCGAGCCTATTGCCATTTATCGGGCACAAAAGTCGCAGTACTTTGCTAGGTAGTATCAGAGGAACGCTGCTGCCCATTCCTCATCACTGATTTATCCTCAGTCGCCTTGTTCCACACCCACGGGAGAGATTTGGGGTGGTGACAATTGAATTCTACTTTGCCGTCACCACACGGCAAATTTACGACAGTGGGTATATAATTAATGCTCTTGATTGCTAGACAATGATGCCGTGTTACAAAATCCGTGTATTTTGTATTATTTGTAACAGGAGACGTTGCCCCGAGCTCTTCGCTTACACTGTATAATAACTTTGTTCCTATATTAATTTTCAGTTTAATAAGCACGAATTGTATATCGTGTTTATGTAAATAGGATATAGTGGAATTAAGTAATTAAAAGTTTATAGGTGACATATATTGCTTTGGACCACCAAGGAATTTGTATTCGTATTTATTCAGTCGTATATACCTTAAGAGGGTTGGTGTCAGGCAGGCGGCCGGCTGTAAAACCTAAGCCACACAACCTTGAGCAGTATGAATTGGAATGTTGTCATCCCAAACACTCTCCGTTCATCGATCTCTCTACGTTTGCCTCTCCGCCTCTTTTGACAATATTTTTGTATTAAGTACTCATTAACGTTAATTGGCGTCTCTGAGTACGATTGTTAGTGTAATTTTCATTGATTTCTGTGTTTCGTGCCGACCAAGAGACTTGGTTCCTGTTTCTTTATATTATCCGCTAATATTTAATATTAAGTAGGTACTTTCATTAAAATTGTATCAAATGCTCAATTTTAGTCTATCGTTAAGCTTAATGAATTATTTAGCCTTGTTTTTAAGGCAGCAATGAGATTAGTAATTTGATAAAAGAGAGCACAGTCAGCCTCCTGTTCAAACTTTATTAATAACCCCACCGCCGCCCCCTCGCGTTCTAGATGTTTCGGTAATTGCGTATTCATATACCTCGGGCCGAGGTAACTAATTAGGCAAATTTCTCAGTGGTTGCTAATGGGTAGCGGTGAACTACAGTTGACTTATCATGTCAACAGCACGCAGTACCTACGTACGTTCTAATGTGGATCGTATAATACAATACAAAGAGTTAACAGGGCAGAAATTAATCATCTTCGCACAAATTATAATATTTTCAGAGTATAAAATAATGAATGAAGGAGACGGATAAAAATATTTGCATGCCAAGATAACAATGTTAGGGTCGATGTGCGTAGTGACAGTAGACAAAGAATGAAAATCATGTTTGATAAGTAGTAGCGTTTGCAGAGGAGATAAAAATTCCCTTTTTCATTATCGTCTCATGAGATGGTAATTAGTTTAGCTGGGTTTTTTGGGTAGATTTTCCCAAAAAGATAGGAGCTCTAGTAGTAGCAGTTCTAGCATTAAAAAAAGATAGGTAGTGTACACAGAGACTGTATAGCTGTTCATAACATAGTGCTGGTCTGGTAAAAAATGCTCATGTACAATAATGTGATAAGTTAAAGGTGTAATTTTTTTGCAATTTGTGTTGACAGTATAATATGTAATTTCTTTAGGTGTAAACTCACTCCAGAAAACCAAAAGGAAGTCAAGATATAGATACTACAGGAAAACTATTTGCGGCTACTTTAAACAATCTTTAAATAGAACATCATAGGTTATATTTTCCTTGTTTAGATTGTTATAGACCAAGCTTCTCTCAGCACCGAATAAGGAATACAGAAGTATTTTATTAATTGAATATTATATTGAATGTGTAGTTTTGTTAGTTGAATATATTGATTTCGGTTCCGTGCCATTCTCGGAAGCACAATGCCTTGCACGTTTACGGTGTGTTATTGTCACGTATTAATATAGTTTTTTTTACAACTATATTTTGAAACGAATCGACATAGCTGCTTCGCCATGCCCCGGCCCTTTTTACTCGTGATATAGTCACAATTATCCCAAACATAAATTATTTATTTTGTGTTACGATAATTTGTTTAAGTAGCACAACATTTACTTGTCTTCTCTTATGAATATTCTATACCTTCAGACATGGTCAGTTACGTCTCTATTCATTGTTATTTATTACTGGAATAATTGGTTTTTGCACACTGATAATATCGCCATATTAAGTTAAAAGCATATTATATTGCATTATTCATTCTACGCTGCGTGTCGTTTATATTGTTGATTAAAATGGTTCCAAGTGGTGAAAGGGTTGTCAAGGCCGCATTAAAACTTCAACTGAGCCAAAGTGAAAATATAATTCTTTCAATAATTTTTTTTATTATATATTTTTTTCTATGTTTATCCCGTACGTAAATAGCTCAGAATAACGTGACTTACAATTTATTTTCTTCATGGTGATAATAATATAAATCCAATAGACATTAATTAAGCCATTGGTCGTTTTTGTTTAAGTATCTAACTTTCTAAGACTAATTGAGACATGGACGGATGTGGTTCGAGATCGCTCGAAATGGAGACTGCGGGGGAGGCATTTACACAACAGTGGGATGTAGGCTAACAAAACCAGAAAAAAAATAACTTTTAGTAGAAACTTTGAAAAGGCGTACCCGATGAAGGTGGTGAGAAATGAGTGAAAATATCCTCCTAGTCCTCTAGGTTCTTTTAATTGTTTAGTAGAAGCCTCATCAAGCCTCACGCCACACATTACACACATAGTTCTTAGATGGTATACCTAGGTAATGGTAATAATGGTGTAACTGTACAGTGTACACATCCTAGGTCTAGTCGTCATCATACATTATCAACTTAAACGTTCATCAAAGACAGGCAAAACTTGTTTTTTCTCTTTATTTTTTTAAAGACTTGTAAATATGATTATTGATTACATGCCAGTAACATCGTGACTGTTTCTTAGTATATTAAGATGTAATAGCTAAGCTTTCCTGGCAAAACCTGATCTTTTAAAGTTTAATAATATATATACCTACATAATATATTAATTATAATAAATAGTACCTCTAATGATTAAAAGTCATTTGTAATTATTGTTATATATAGTTATACTTTAGGTACTGTGACAATTAAGAATGAACAATTTATTTGGAGATAATATTATCAAATTGTCGTAGGAAGTGTCCATTTTCACTTCCTAGCAACCACTCTGATGCGATAAATCAATTCTGTTTTAAAAGTTAATAATACTTCATATTGTGCATTTTAAGATTTTCAAGTAGGCATTCTTCCGCTACGACGTAGCACTCTGCACCTGCTACGGTTTGCTGTTTAATTAAGGCAGTATTTTTTTTCCGTTTTTTATTTCTACTATGCCTAGTACCTAAATGTTAACAATCGAATGAATGAATCTAGTCCTCAACAATATTTGTAGATATCTTCCAGGGAGATAGTAGGAAGATTCTTCCTACTCCGGTGCGAAATTAATTGGGAACGTGCAGTGTCTTTTGTCATACTGTGCTAGGTATTTATTGCTTGCTATTTATTGCAAGAGAGGCTCCGAAAGTGAGGACATTAAAGGGATGGTGATAATGGTGACGTTAAAGGCGGCTGCTCACCAATACCTTGATGATTGATTATCAACCGAGAAGGCTACTTAAATTAAGAGCCGATAACCATTGACTAAACCAACCGTCAAATTTAGGCCGCGAATATTGGTAATAAATCAACTCACTACGCAATATCAGACCAAGAGGTATTTTATGAATGGCCCTATAAAAATATGGGCTTGTCAGTTATATACGTTAACATGCCATTGCCTATCCATAGAACGATACGCTTCACAAAGCAATGATGTCGGGGGCCGTGTCGCAACTGGATTTGATTGGAATGATAAGCTTAGAGTAGGTACCACACACACACACACACACAACGACGCACACAAACATATATTTTTAACCCAATTATTATTATCATTATTAACAGTCTCTATGAGTCCCATTTATTGTAATCTGCGTTAGTTGGTAGTGGGTAACGTACTTTGTAGGTAGGATTAATAATTTTTCAGTTCCGCCATGCTCTAGATTCTTATTTCTACTCTGGGATAATTTTATACACGTGTGGCAATACACTACACATTCGCCAAAAACGCCCCTCATACCTCTAGTTGCGTAACATTCATCGCTCCTCATCACATGCCCGTACCACGCTAACCTGTTACGCCTCAATTTTTCGACCATTGGCGCTACTTTTAAGCGTTCTCTGACGTACTCATTTCTAATACCGTCTTTCCTAATCACCCCACACATCCATTTTAACAGTTACCACAACAATGTCTGCACTGCTGGGGCACGGGCCTTCCCTATAGATGGAAGAATATAGGGAGATTGGGCCATAACCCACCATGCTGGCCCAATGCGGGTTGGTGGGTCTTAGACCTGCCGGCATTTATTCTATTATTAATATCGCGGTCAATACCACCATCATTTTGGACGAATATACTACAACACTGGTGGTAAGTTAATATAATAAGATTTTGTATATGATTAAAAACAGCTGATACTTAGGTTCGTTAGGACGGCAGCCGTGGGAGCGTCTAAAACAGGCCCTGTGCTGTAAACTAACCTCGTTTCCATGCGTTCCGTGGATGAGAACGAATAAAACATGTTTTATATACAGAACAGTTTGTTTATCTACGTGTTGTTTACCTTACTCCTTAATCACATTCTAAATGTGGGACGTTTGCTTGTATATAAACTAAAACACTATTTGGTGCTCGCATAAATTACACTTGACTCAGAAGCGCGGTTTCGCTTTCTTTCGTGTGACCCGTCGAAAATGGTAAAGTACAATCGACATCACGTCAGACTTTTGAAATCTGTGAAATTTCTTCAAAATACTCACCATCATCAACCAACCTTGCGACATTTTGTGCAAAATTGTTTAACCAACTTTGACAGTGTGCGGCAACTTAACTTGGTGTTCTATGTACAGTCAACAGCACGTCAGTCAGGCAAAATTTCTCAATCGATTTTGTGCTCTATTATTACCAAGTTAAGGTTGACAATCGATTGAAGAAATTTGACAGTTTTGGGTAGTCTGAAGTGCAAATAACATGTACACACTTGAATGTAGCGAACATTGGTATACATTACTAGCTGACACGGTAAACTCTCACACCTACCAAATATTCACGAAAAATTTCTTAATAATCGGTCAAGAGTGAGTTCTTTAAGAAACACTGACACGAGATATTAGATAACCGCCTCCGTGGTTCGCCCACCAAAATTCAGATCCCGAGGTCCGTGTTCGATCCCAAATTAAGATCCAAACCAAACCGAGTACACAAATGTGTACTTGGTTTGGTTTGTGGTAGTAATTTCATATTTTATCAAAAATCTGTACGGTTAAATATGAAAAGTCTGACGATGTAAGAAGTGAAACATCAATGCTCACACAATCTGCAGGTTCCATCGGACAACAGGACGGGACGGATACGCGCGGATGTGACTCTGTGACGGCGGGCGGCGGCTCATTATGCCGTTTCCGAGCCCGCGGGCCGGCCCGCCCGACCGACTGATTCGCGCGTCCGGCACCGCAGACGGCCCGTCTGGATATCGATCGAAATATAACATAGCATTGGGGAATATCGATCGACACGCCATCCTATCTATGGGACCGGCGGTTTTGATTGACCGACATTATTTTAATAATTTTATCACATTTCCTTCTTCTTCTTCCTTCCCCTCTTCCCAGCTAATCTGAGGGTTGGCGCAGTTGGCGGCAGACGTCATCAAGGCATCCACTGAGTTTTGTTTAACATCATCCATCACACCAGAAAGGTGCTAAAGATGAATGAATGTATAGAAAAGTGATGGAAAGGACCATGTTGAGAGACCAATGAATGACGGAAGTGCTTGACATGATAACATTCCAATCCATACGGCTCAATGGTTTTGGCTTAGGTTTTACAGCAGCCCGTCTGCCTGACAACATCCCTCTTTGGGTTTGCTGTTGTTGGTGGTTTTGCCTCCACCATTCGGGTTCGGGGTCACCATGGAAGACTTAATTTTATTATCTATATATAAACGAATTATAACCTATACGACACTGATACGCCAAATGGAATGCACGCATCTTTCGTCGACGCTCTCTGCATGTACTGTGTAGTATGGTACCTATACCTATCGCCCAAGACGAATGATAAAATGTAATGATATATTTATAGTCAAGATCAGAGCACAGTGACGTCAGCTCCGTGAAATTAATCGCTTCAGAGCAGCATTCACGTGGTTCGTAGGATAGGAGGCTCGCGTGAGTGGAGTCTCAGCCATATTGTGAGTTATGTCAACGTAAACGAATGTATGCCAATCTGTTTTATTGGATATTAAGTTATTTAGTATTTGTTGATATGATGTTCAGATGAACGCAATTACAATCATAAATCATATCTGCTTATAGGTATGGTGGGGATAGAAAGAGGTATGTTGACTAACGCCCACATTTCGCTCTCTCACACTATCTATCGTACTACATAGTATACAACTCCCGTGAAATAGGGAACGAGCGTATTTTAAACTGACGGGCACGTTTACCGCATCATTTCACATTTCATGAATATAACGATTTGTAACTGAGGAGTCACAAATCGTCTTTTTGTCCTTCAATGCTGGAGCGAAAAAAATACGTTTAATGTGCCTGACTTACCCTAGGGGTGTCGTTAAGGTTGCAGTGAAGACCAATATGCACCTGAATGGCGGAGGGCAAACTGCCAACAACTGCATACTCAATGAGAGTTGGTGTCAGGGAGGTGGCCGACTACAACTCCTAAACCCAAAACCTTATCTAGCAGTATAGATTGGAGTGTCAGTTGTCATCCCACTCAGTCACTTTCTCCGTTTGATTGATTGGTTAACTGCCACCATAAATAAGGCTAAGGGTAAGGGCCTGTTTCACAATCTACAAGTAAGTTCGAAGTAGCTTGCTTTGCAGTTCAATTGATAAATATTTCATATTACAACTGTCAAATGATCTGAGAAGTAAGCTACTTCGAACTTACTTGTCGGTTGTGAAACAGGCCCTACATGTTATCAATAGCAACGGTGATATTCTGACATCTGATTTCGTATGTTTATGAATATTTGACAGATTCGTGGACATAACTAACGACGCAGATACAGGCCTTACCAAATGGTTGGTAGGATAGGTAATAAGCAATAGGTAATTGTAAAAAAACTTATTAAATTATATTAGTAATCATACATACATAAATCACGCCTACATCCCCAAAAGGGATTAGTAATCATAATTAATATCCCCTGATGACACCCCCCTCCCTCACCCTAAATATCATTTCGTTGAGCACAGCCCTGTGAAGTAGCAATTCACTTAGCTTTTAATTGGATACTTTTTATTGGAACTGGCGCTGTTAAAGTTATTATTACGGTAACGTAGTACCTACTGTGGTTCACAAATATAAGTTATATTGTCTTAAATCATACTATGTATAAAAAAATTTGGTATGGTCAAAATGGTGCGATGGCTTGGAAGAAATTACTACACTAAAAAGTCACCCACACAATTATTATTAAGCGGGGAATTCACTATACGGACATGCCCGCGAGCATGCTTGTAGACATTCCCGCTGGACCCCACTTAGGTCTGTGCGATGTTCGCCTAGGGTAGGACCGTCACAGCACGTCACAGTCAGTCTAGCTATCCTGGCCTATACAAACGAAGTCTACGCGGGATGTCTAACGGGCATGTCCGTCTAGTGAATTCCCCGCTTTAGGAAGTAAAAAATATTCATTTCAAGATTAGAATCGGAACATTCATTAAGTTGCTTGTGACCCAATTACTGCAGCCTTATTCGTAATAAAGTTGAACATTTCAATTGGCTTTTATTCCGATTTTACAATGGCAGGCAACATTTCGCAAGTATTTCGCGGTGGAGTTTTTCTATTGATACTACCAGAATTTGTACCTTGTTCGAACTTGATGTTTCATTTCTGTTTCCGTCACGTTTTTAGTTCGATTGTTTCTGTGTTCCGTTTATTGTAGACGTAGACTCGGAAATAAATACAAATAGAATAAAACTGTTAAAAAAAACTGTTAAGAAAATAGTTGATGTGACTATTAGAGATATTGATAGAATTGTCCTTTAAATTATGCTACGTATTTGTTACAAATCATACCTCATTCCTTCCGTCAAAGGTCAAGTGCTTCCTGCATTACAGTATAGTATTTGTCAATTATCTAATACCCATAAAAGAAACACCTGGGCTGGTTACTTTGAGCTACGTAAAAAATTAAAAGTCCTACAAAACGTTTGCAACTTCATCAAATTAGATTTTACTATAACTCTAATAATACGACTCTCAGATGGCGTGACTTATGTAGTCACGCCTATATATCCCCAGGGTAGGCAGAGGGAATGAACACCCAATTTTTGCCCCATGTCCCCTGTAATAGGTGGCCAGCTGGCGAGCCTTTGCCATCTATCGGGCACACAAATCGCAGTATATTGCTAGGCGGTACAAGAGAATGCAGCTGCCTATTACTCATATTGCTGTCTTTGCCCTTGGTCGCCTTGTACGAAACCCACGGGAGAGATGGGGGTGGTGACAATTGTATTCTGTTCTGCCGTCACCACACGGCTAATGTAAATTATTTTGTTCGGACTCAGATTGAGTGAGAACAAAATTATTTTATATTGGTTGTCCGTTGATATGGAGGATTAAACTGCTACCACGAATAATCTACTGCCTGGCCGCTTGTTCGACAAACTGTATATTATTAGTCAATAGCACAGAGAACCATTCAGGCTGCAAACACGATAACTCAGGGCCGCGAGCATTAGTGCAGCCCCTGCAGTACGTGACGTGGACAAAATCTCCTCGGGGAAAAGAAAAATTTTCCTCTTACCCTAACTCCCACTAAATTCCGAGACAAAACACTGTCAAGTGGTGGAGAGAGATTTTGTCCTATGCCTAGGTCGTGGCTAGGCCTGTTACTAAAATTGTACATTGTGACGTTTAATTTCCTCTACGTCACCACCTGCATATTTCAGACAGCGAGGGCGTCACGCGCGACATCAACTGACCTTATATGCTTTATACCTACTAGTCGCGAATTCTGCAGTGTAAATTAGGTACAACATGCCACACTGTCGTCTACAAATACCTTGCTCAGTTGCAATATGGACTCTATTGCAACGGAGTAAGGCAAACTGGTTCTGGAATACCTACAGCTCGAGTTGCATTGTCTAATTGTGTCCGACAGCAAGGAGAATATTATCGGGTCAAGTGGTGGAGTGCTATTTGCACAGTTGTTTCTTTGTTGTGTGTTAAAAAGAAAGCTAGTGCAGTACTAGTCATTTTCTAATAAAGCTTATTTTAAGGCCTTGGTTTTATTTTTAAAATTTGGAACTAGGGCACTTTTTTCTTTATAACTTTAGACCTTGCTAATTTTATTAAGCATGAAAAACTGTTATAGTTGTTTCACATTTGTGGTAACCTGACGTGCTGTTGAATGTACAAAGCTACTATTCCTTATATTATTAACCAATGAATAGTTTTGCTAAGGTATTTTACCTAGTGTAGTAGTTATACTGTATTCCACTGATCAAACACAGTGTGCCCTTATTCCGCTAACATAATCAGTGTCCAATGTCAAGACAACTCATTCACACTATGAACACATCACCCGCACCGAGACTGCATGAATTGCTTAAGCGCGGAATTCTCACGGACATGCCCGCGGGCATACCTGCTGACATCCCGCCGGACCTCGCTTCTATTAGGTCTGTGCGATGTTTGCCTAGTGCAGGACCGTCACAATCAGTCTGGCCTATACAAACGAGGTCCGTGCGGGCATGTCTATGGCGGGCATGTCCGTCGTGTAGTGAATTCCCCGCTTTAGTAGGATCGTTGTTGATGCGACGTCAAATTCAAATATCTTTATTTGCTAAATATGGGTTAATATTAAAAACAGATGCAGCGTTTAACTATAACAAGCTTCTCCATATTTTACCTCAGTGGTTGCAAATTTATTATGTTTTCCAAACATTTTCATCATTTAAAAACTCATTAATTTAATAGTAAGCTTTATCAATAAGAAACTTTTTTAATTGTCCTTTAAATTTGTCAATATTTTTAGTAATTTTTATACATTTTGGTAATTTATTATAAATTTTTATGCCCATAAAGAATACACTGTTACTGAATATTTTCGTTTTACACTGTGGTAACTTTAATTTATTACTATGTCTCTTACTCAGTAGGGTATCATATTGGCAAAGTTTTTTCTTAATATAGATACATGCCTCATAGATATATATCGAAGGAAGTGTCATAATTTTTTAATTAATCAAATGAGGCTTACAGGTATCAGTTGTTTGTAACCTACACATCGATCGTATACATTTCTTTTGAGATTTAAAAGCTTTATCCTTGTCAGTAGAGATGTCGTCGACAATATAATCACGAACCCTGTAATAAAAATGTCTCAATATCATATCTCATGTAATCTCATCTTATCTGCCTCCGTGGACTAGTGGTTCGCCCACCGGCCGGAATTAAGATCCCTAGGTCCCGGGTTCTGAGTACAAATTGGTACTACCTTCAAGTACGCCTGGCTAGCTGCCACCATCTTATCAAAATCTGTCGCCATAATAATAATGTTACCAGCATAATATGCGGTAAGATAGCCAGTTCCTCTGTGGCTTTTTTGAAACCCACGGGAAAGCTTGGCTATTCTGATCTGTCTGGCACTAGGTAAAAGCATATTTTACGAATTGTCATTCATCTCCTCTGTAAGTGTGGCTAGGTGCAAGGCAGTATGTATGTAGTGTAGTCGGTTTCGATAAATTATAATTTGTTTTTAATTTAAATTCTCATTACAAATATTATTTTTCACGAAGTTCGTTTGTGGTAGTGACGTGTAGGGATAAACTCGCTTGCATGTGTTGTGTTGTTGCGATCGGAGTCTGAGCTCTCCCGAGATTACGCATACAAAGACATACTTGCCTTACAACATTGATAACCAAATTGTGATTTGTGTTGTTACAAATTTAAGATTTTATCCATAAAACGACCAATGCTTATATCCAAATTAGTTTCCATTTTTCGTATAGCCCCTTGCAAACAATGTGCCCTGAAAACGCATAACGTGAAACTCGGCAATTTAAATTCCCCAGTACGTCGTTTAATTTCTTGTGTTTTTTTTGTTCACCGCCGCGTCCCAGTAGGCTGGGTCCAGTTTATCGGCCGTTCGTATAGGTAAGTCCCAGAGCGCAATAATCCGCGCTATATTCTCGTAAACACCGCATTGAACGGGAAACATCATAAACACTGTTCTGTTTATACCACGACGCGACCGCATTCCCTGTGAACATTTCGCTAATTCGCCCGTGTAGTTTTGTAATGTGATTTCAGTGTTATTTAGAGCCACCATTTATCCACCTCACGCGAGGGAGCAATAAGATGTTGGGTCCTTTGTGCTGGGGCGTATGAACGGGCTTTGGCGTATCTAACTATGCATTAGGCAGGTATGGATTTTGTGGAAGGATTAGGTAGGTACATGTTCTACAGTAAAATGTTAATTCATCTGCCGATATTACGACAGCTATCCTGCTGTCTAACATAGAGGGGACAGAGTGGAATTTCAGAGATTAGTCCACAAAATATTTTATTTTGCTAATGATCTTTATACCAACCTTTGGTAAAGGTGTGTTTACGTAGCCGACTGCTTTGCAGGCAGCAGCATAATTATTCGGTGACCTGATTGAAATAACATACAAGAACTGACTACATTTCTTTAATTAGTAATAAATTAGTCCTATACTGTTGGGGATATATGCTTGCTGTGTAAGCTACTAGGTACTAAACTAACAGTACTAACTAATGACTATGCAAAGAATGTCACTGGCTTACTTGTTCCCCGAATATACTAATAATCAATTTTGTAATTGCTCGAAACGTAACACCTCCATGTTTTAAATAATAAACGCAATTACGATTGATCACGTTGAATTTTCGAACGAAAGCAAATTGGATTATTAATTTATTAGAGAGCGACGACAATTTTGATTTTAACGGTTTCACTTGCCTTCGAAGGTCATTTCAGGGTAACATTTTTAATCGCAACACGTAAAGTTTAGAACTTCTCAGTTTTATTTAATAAACTAACGCAAACTTCAGTATATACGCTACTATAAATATGTTTTGTTTACCTTCTTATCAAGAAACAATTAGGTCTTGTAATTTACAATTACAAATCGACCTACGAACACATGTACGAATCGAAGGTCGATTTAAGTAAAAGTGTCATATTTTTAGTAGATTATAGAAACAATCTTCCTCCCGTCTCAGCCTTATTTCCACAGCAATCTTCCAGTTTTCCACTTCCGTACACGGGGATATGATTTGATACGTTCAATCAATATTTATTGAACACTGATAGAATCCAAATCAATTTGTATTAGTTTATAAAAATCTGATAGTGATATTTTGTTACACCATAATATTTTAGGTATGTCTTGAAATATAGAGGCATGATAATTATGAATTTCTAAAATTTATTCGCCATGTCGCTACAAATTTTACCGTATGTACCGATAGGAAAAGGAACTCCTTGCCTATGTGTGTTTTCTGATAGATACCAAGGCACTATCTCGGGTCCTTTAAGTCGCGGGTGAATAGGAGGAGGATACCCAATTCGCATAATCGTCAAGCCTATCTACAATAAAAAGTCCTCCCACTGTTTGCGTCTCTGTGTAAAGGATCGACGTGTAAAAGTGATGCTGGGTCGTTGACATTAGCGAGCAAGGCCGGTAAGCGGATTATATCGGCTCGGCGATGTCGCATCGCCACCCTCGACGAACCCATTAATTGTTTCGCGGTGAGCCTGATCTTGTTCTGGCACAATAGCTCTGAGTGAATGCGTATTGAGACGATGATTCATCTCACATGCGCCTCTGCCTAGGAACCCACAAGGTGGTGGGTTTAGGCCCCCTTTCCCTATATTCTTCCATTTATATGGAAAGCGTCTGCCCCAGCAGTGGGGACAATTAAGGGCTGGTGATGGTACGACATTGGCCTTATGAGTCATGAGGACAATGATGTGCCAGTCATGACATGGCAATGGAGAGGGTTATGCTAGGTGTTACCCTTTAGTTCCAGCTCAAGTTTAAGGCTGACGTATATCGGTATCGCGCTAACTATATTATATCTGATAAGTTATCTTTGCGCATTAGTGTTTATGCATCAATGCGAAAAGATGAACTGGCCGTGGACGTTTTAAATCCAAAATGAGTAATTCATCAACTCGTACCACATGCCTATGGCCCATTTAGGGCGAGTTGATCACAAATTAAAATAAATTCATTGTGCAACTTGTCTCATGTTAATATTAAAATGAGGAAATGGCAATGTCAACTTTACTGTGATACGATACGAAACGAAATTGGTGTTTTACAACTATTTTCTCGTTGTTTTAGGGTTCCGTTACCCAAAGGGTAAAACGGGACCTTTGAAAGGACAATGCAACTTTTCCTTTAACCACTGGCCCAAAAATGAAACCAATTTTACATAACTGAAACCTACGACAAACGGAACAGTTACAAGATGGTCAAGATGGATGACTGAGTCATCCGTGACCATGGTGCATGTAACTGTGCCGAAATATCGGAATCATAACAAAATCCAGGTACGTAGTATAAATCCCGTTTTTTTTTCACAATTTAAAGATGAAAGTGACCACGTAAGCTTAAAACAATACATAGGTAGTACTAATCATCCATGACCACTTTTACTATGAGGCCAAATAAATCTATCCTAGTAAAAAAAAATATACAGTACCTACATATAAAAATGTTAGAAAAAAGTGTCGATTTTTGTATGACTCAATTATAAGCCAATTTGCCTGTACCGTTGTTAATTGTGATACTCGTCCGCTATTTGATTCTGGGCTTACTTACACCTATAAAACCATAGGTTTCTAACCACATCACAGAACCTCTGTCTAAAATAAAAACTTCGCCAGAGTTCAGATACCATGGCAAACATTTGTTACCCTGTATGTTTCTTTTTTCCTAGGATAGATTTATTTGGCCCCTTAGTAAAAGTTGTTATGGGTGATTAGTACTAACGTTTGCCATAGGTTACAATTATGTACATTGGGTTTCATATTTTTGGGCCAATCAGTTGCATTGTCCTTTGTATGGTAATGGTAAAACCTTTGTATAGTACTCTATTCATTATAACGTAAATAAAAAGTGGACGTGTGACGATCGAAATCACTTAACACAGTGGTTGGTATAAGTTTTGTATGAACATTTCACGTTGTAAGATTTAATGTGATTTGCTGTAGTTCGATCCAATCACTATTCGCCGCATCTCTAGTAATCACACCGCCTCTCGGTTTCGTAACCACGGAATTGAATTTCCGTCCCATATAGGCAAGTTTTAGTGCGGGACTCGCTAGGTCCGTGTATAGATCTACCGAAGATGCTATACTAACTAACATAAAAGTTGTTGTTGTCTATATCGTGGCGTATTTCATATAGTTCGTAAATGTGTAAAGTCAATAATATGTGACATTCGTTCGACATCTTGCCTATTTCATTATTCGTGGAGTTTTTAGATCAAATTTCATATGGGCACCTACTACTTATTACAGTTCGTAAATGTGTAAAGTCAATAATATGTGACATTCGTTCGACATCTTGCCTATTACATTATTCGTGGAGTTTTTAGATCAAATTGCTACTCTTTAATGTTAACTCATTATTTATTTATTAGGAAAACTAACAGCTACAAATAAAGGCTACAATATAACAGTAGCCAATAACCGATGTCCACTTATAGTATTCGCTTAGACAAATGCGTAAACAATAACCGAAATATGATAATTATTAACCGCCTCCATGGTCTAGTGGTTCGCGCACCGGAATTAAGAACCCTAGGTCCTGGGTTCGACCTCCAGGGGGTAAAAATTATGCTCGGTTTTGTTGGTGGGTGGTGGTAGGCCTTCTTTCAAGTCCGCTTGGCTAGCTACCACCACCTTATCTTATCAATGTTAACAGCATTATTGTGTTCCGACAATATGTGATAAGATAGCCAGCCCAAACCTCTCCCGTGGGTGTCGTAGAAGGCGACTAAGGATAAATCAGTGATGAGGAATGGGCAGCAGCATTCCTCTTATACCTACCAACTAGCAAAGTACTGCGACTTTTGTGTCCGATAAATGGCAATAGGCTCGCCACCTATTACATGGGACCTAGCCTAATTGGCGAAGCGTGGGTGCTAGTTCACCTCTGCCTACCCCTTCGGGGATATTGGCGTGAATTATGTATGTATGTATGTATAGCCAGCCCCTCTGTGGCTGAGGGTTCCAGGTGAAGCTCCATTCCGTCTTCGGCCCTTATCGTCACTTACCATCAGGTGAGATGAAGGCCAAGAGCATCCCTGGTTAGCACTTAAAAAAATTGCAATAAAACGTTACTTTCATTGTTTCAGGGCGGTGCGTCTGCGCAGCTATACACTGTGCCGGTAGCGCGCACCCTGGAGCCCCACAAGGGCCCACGTGAGTTTACCAATTAAATTTTATATGGGCCGTTAGTGATCTAAGGGTGGACGCACACTTAGCGGAGACGAACGCGCCGAAGTCAATGAAACTATCGAAATCTTTGTATAGAATCGTATCAAACCTCGCACACTGGCCGGAGCCGAAGCGGCCGACTCGTCCGAATATGTCAAAATCTTCAGAATTCGGATGACGTCATCGGAAAAATTTGCGGCGGCGGCGCACGGAACTGTCATTTCACTACTATTTCGATTCCTTTGGCGCGGACGATACCATCAGTTCAGTACTATTTTCGATTCCTTCGGCGCGGATAGGTTAAGTGCGGGGCCTTCCCTGTCTTCGGCGCGTTCGCCGCGTTCGGCTCCGATAAATGTGCGTCCACCATTAGTGTGCGCTGCGCTAGCTTCAAGTATGCTAACCTACGTCACTCGACTCTCGTACACGAATAAACCAGAGAGATGTATTCAACATCAACATTCTGCTCCGATGCCAGTTATTGGGACAGTTGTAGTTAGTTGCATTGCCGTTGGTAATGACGAGAATCAGCAACGGGATAATAAAGAAAAAATTTGCTTAAGTATTTTTTCTTAGCCGTGCGGTGACGGCAGAGTAGAATACAATTGTCACCTTCCCAAATCTCTCCCGTGGGTGTCGTACAAGGCGACAAGGATAAATCAGTGATGAGGAATGGGCAGCAGCGTTCCTCTTATACTACCGTCCTGACAATGTACTGAGACTTTTGTGCCCGATAAATGGCAATAGGCTCGCCACCTATTACATGGGACTTAACATAATTGGCGAAACGCGGGTGAGAATTCACCTTTGCCTACCCCTTCGGGGATATGGGCGTGATTTATGTATGTATATTTTTTCAATTGTATTATTTTTTCACTGATATACACTAACTACATCTATCTTTAAAAATCTGCTACTTATTAACGTTAATTGTATCTTAGTAGTGTCTTTTGCTTTTGAGAAGCGATTTGTTAGCAATGGCCTTATTAAGCTATCTTCTTGCTGCCTATTTTTCTTGTATGTGTCCCCCTCTTTCTCCATTTGCCAACGGTATTCTGAATATTAAAAATTGTGATTCTGGTGCGGTGCCGTGTGCTGAAGGCAGAAGATAATACAATTTTGTCACCACCCCCTATATCTCCTCCAGGTTCGTCGTACAAGGTAAAGATAAGGATGAGTGAATGGGCAGCAGCATTCCATTCATACCACCTAGCAATATACTGAGACTTACAATACCCGGTGACGTATGCACAGCGCAGTAAAACGTTTTCAGGTATTAATTGAGGTTCTGTACGAGGTGCGACGTGTGTCTGTAACCATAGTCAACGTAGTAGGGATACCCAATTCTGCGTGTACAAAATTTAGTTTAGACAATTTTTCCTCCAAATAAACCTGCGCAGGCGGCCGTCATTTAGGTTCAACTTACGTGCCGGGAACTATACGTGCCCGATAGACTGCAATAGGCTCGGGCTCGCCCCCTATTGGGCTGGTTTTAGTGTCACGCCGACGTACCGACTGATGTCAGCGCGCTTATCAGTAGCCATTGCCGGCCATACAGTGGGATCTATTAATTCACTGCCATATAGAAACAGAAATGAATGATGTTCAGCGCTCTGACGGTCGGTTCGTCGGCGTGACACTAAAACCAGCCTTACATAGGGGACCTAACCTAATTGGAAAAAGTGGGTGTTGATCCACCTCTGCCCACCCCTTCGGGGATAAACAGGTGTGATTAATGTGTGTATGTGATGCTGTCCAGTGGTGCGGAGGCCGCGGCGGCAGCATGGACGACGCTGGCAGCAACAAGCAGCGGCAAGCAACGCGCGTTTTCAAGAAGAGTTCGCCCAATGGAAAGGTATACCTTTCCATTCCTATTATTAAAATAATACCTCAACAATACTCAATAACTAACAGGTTAGCTTGGTACGGGCATGTGACGAGGAGACATTAATGTTACCTAACTGAGGTATGTTAAGTATGGGTGTGCATGGACCTAGAATGAGAGGAAGACCGAAGAAGCGATGGATGGATTGTATGAAAGATGATATGAGAAAGAGGGGAGTTAACGCTGAGCTCACGTCTAATATATAGAGTAGGATAAAGGCAGGGAGAAGAGAATGAATACTCAATATCTTTATTGCAGAACCATAATGTGCAGTAATCGGCACTTCAGACTACCCAACACTGACAAATTTCCTCAAAAGATTGTCAACCTTAACTTGCCTTTAGTAAAGCACAAAGACGTTTGAGGAAATTGTCACCACCCACCCCCATCTCACCCGCGGGTGTCGTACAAGGTTACTAAGGGTTAGGATATCAATGAGTAATGGGCAGCAGGGTTGCCACCTACAATGTACTCTACAGCGATTTCCGTGCCCGATAGTTGGCAATAGGCTCGCCTCCTAGGTATTACATGGGACCTAACTCAATGGCGGGTGAAAACTGGGTGTTAAATTCACCTCTGCCTACCCCCTCCTGGCCTGATTTATGTATGTATCATCCAGATATTCTTTTATGCTGTAATAACTTTTGTTAACTGAGATAAATGTTTTACTGCCGCATTCAGAGACGTCAAATAACGTTAATGAGTACTTAACGCCAAAAAATGACAATTCAAAACTAGTCGCTATTCTTGCCGGGCCTATGTGTCTAGATTTGAATGAAAATTTTTGACATAAAATACTCATTAAAGTTAATTGACGTCTCTGAGTGCGGCAGTTGGTTTATTAATAAATGTATTAAGTTTACAATGCCTTCGACTAGCCTGGGCACCTTTCGTGTGAAGACGGAGCCATTCATTGTGACCAACGGTCACGCGACGCTTGACTGCCCCTGTGGGTTGACGTTTCCAACAGATTACCTCCGTGCGACTCGGCCATGTCTAATGCAATGTGATAGCATTACAACGCGTCGGACTGTAATGACAAAACATAAACAATATTTTTCTGAAAAAAAAAAAAAAATTTTTACTGTACCCATACGTAAACATGGCGATTAACTGCCGCACTCAGCAGAGGTGGCAATTAACTTCAATGAGTTTAAAAAACAGTTTTAAAAGCTTATATTTTTTCAATTGACTTTTATGATTACCTTCATGAGGAAACTTTCATTTAAATCTAGAGACCTTAAACTCGGCAAGATTAGCGACTAGTTTTTCATTTTTGACATTGCGTACTCATGAACGTTAATTGACGTCTCTGAGTGAGGCAGTAAGTTTTTTAATTACGGCGGTCAAATTTTTTTTTTTATTTATTTGAAAAACTCTCTTAGTAAGTATATATCATCACACCAGGCCTTTAATGTCCCCACTGCTGGGGCACGGGCTTCCACTATGGATGGAAGAATATAGGGAGACTTGGCCAATTACCCACCACTCTGGCCCTGGCTGGTTGGTTGAAAATGGTTACCAAAAATAACGCGTGATGGATGCGCGACTCGGAATCGCAGCTTCCGTAAACAGACCCCGTATTATGTAAGCCGATTTCAGTTGCTTTGGTCTACCCGTCACTTTCACAATCTGCTGTTATTCTCAATGAGTGAGAGGGGCAAGCAACTGCAATCGGCTTGCATAATAACTCCCATAGGACATCTATCTAAATTATTTGGCTGACCAGTTAAATTAATAACAATTATAATATTTTAACTAGTTGGCCTAATAATAATGCAACGAATGAGTTATAATATTATTATCTCTGTTCTTTCAGATAACAGTATACCTAGGGAAGAGGGACTTTGTAGATCACATCACACATGTAGACCCGATTGGTAAGAAAAAGATGCAGTTACTTTTTATAGTATCATAAGTTGATTAACTCTTTAGTACCCTGTCATACCAACGCCAGGTTCTGTACAATACTATTGTATAGTACAATATTGTACAAATATTATTATGACAAGGGGCAAAACCGTTCATCAACTTCTGATTAGTTTTCCCTGCTTCCCGCATCACCTGCCCCCGCTAACATCTAGAGTACCGCGTCCCCGCCACCGTCTCACCCCGCAGGAAGGTCGCGTACGAACTTGAATTACATTTAGAATAATAAATAAGAAAAAACAATATTATGTCGCGATTGCAGACGGCGTGGTGCTCATAGACCCGGAGTATGTGAAGGACCGGAAGGTTTTCGGCCACGTGCTGGCCGCGTTCAGGTATGGCCGCGAGGACCTCGACGTGCTCGGTCTCACCTTCAGGAAGGACTTGTACCTCGCCGCTGAACAGGTACCTACCTACTTATACTGTAGCCATTATAACGAGATAAAAAAATGTTAACAGTTTTGATATGTCTCTTTATCGACGAAATGCATTTAAAAATAAGAAAGATTTATTTTAAAATACCATCATCCATTTTTGAAAATCGAAACGATTAGCTGCTTTGAGAAAATGTATGAAAAAAAAAACAAATTTTTATTTTTGTATTTTATATTAAAAGACTCATCAACATTGTTACGTTCTTTACATCGTCTCAGTGGCCTTACTATAGATTAATTAGCTTAGGTGGCATTAAGGTTGACTGGTGAATTGCCTCGGGGCAGCAGTCCTTCCTAAAGGGCTGGAGGGACACCGGTGTGTTTTAGTGGGTATTCCCCGCGCCCTCGGGTCCCAACAGACGTCAGTCGCCTAGTTGGCGGCTGGTATGGTGCGTAAACAGCATACCATTCCCGATAAAAAGAAAAAAAAGGGAGTGTTTGGCGCGTTTCGTGGTGTCAGTCAGATTTATTTTCGATAATTAAAAAATTGTTACATAGTGGATTTTGTGCAGTGAAAGTGGTGTTATTTTGATGCACAAGCATCCGTGTTGATGTGCAATTATGCAGAATCATTGAAATGAGTCTTGTGATGTGTTTGATGTTGTGGTAAAAACCACTGTAAAAAGTGGTTTTGTCCACCTCATCACTCACCATCATGGACTCTGTTACCATTCAATTCGCGCCAAGCACTCCCTAGATGCGTTAAAATATGTGACACCCATATTTTAACGTAAAATTCATTTCATTCATATATTTCACCCACTCATTATTTCATAAAACTACAGATAAAATATACACTAAAGACATGGCTGTATGGGCTAGACCCTTTGCCTTCCCTTCAATATAGGGAGCATTTAAGAAGAAAAAAAAGGTAGCATTAAGGTTACGCTCATTAGACCCACCCGGCCAGAGGGCTGAGTGGGTCTAATGAGCGTGTCAGTGGCATATCTTTTCGAACGCATTGAAATCAAAAGTATGAAACTGACGTATTGTTTTCTATGTAATACGTCAGTTTCATGCCTATACCACTTCTCGGCCAACCAAGACGTTCGGGTCATCGCATCAGGACAATATAATTGTTCGAATTTATTCCGACTTTTTTTTTTTTGTAAGCACTGATCATGACTTCTTCCGCCTATTCGTCTATTTACGACTGGACCGTTTCCCCTGTATTTGTGTCCTGTCTGTCCCTCTTCACCAGAGTCCATACTGTGGAATACTTTATCAACTTGTTCAGCCATTACTGTCATAACCGGACAAGGGTCTATATTTACACGGGTATTTTGCCTTAAGAGCCGGCTCCCAAATGTCACAGTTGTCCCTCCCGCCACCCGCACGCAGCACTTGCCCGAGTAGTCTGAAAACGTCTGTATTACTGCATTAAAAAGGTTTAAGGTTGCATGCATTGACTATCCGTGGTTGCATGTCTAGATTCAACACATTTTTTGGTGTTTTTAGTTGATATGAACTAATAAGGTAATTTTATTCATAAAATTCTATAAAATAAAGAGAATAAATCGGTTGTTTTGAAAAAGAACAACCGATTTATCTATCGTGACTATCGAAAATAAATCGAAAATTTATTTTTTTGTTTTCTGAAGCCGTTCGTAGTGAAATGTGCAAAGAATTATATACTTTATGCCATACCTGACCATAAAGTGGACTTTTCCGCTTCCTGTAGGCCTATTCGCTAACTTTTTTTGACAGTTGAAAGTGATGATCACTGAACTATTTACTGATCCATTACTACTTTACTATAACGCTATTGTGACACTTGTCCTGTGAAAACAGTAATGGATAAGTAAATAGATCGGTGATCATCACTTTCAACTGTCAAAAAAAGTTAGCCAATAGGCCTACTGATCAGGGGGTGACAAAACTATGATCTTACCTCGGGGATTTAAAAAGAAGGCCTCAGATCGCATATTATTTATCAATTAATTGCGATCTGAGCCATTCTTTGTTTCATTGCCCATGTTAATGTAATTTGTTATTGATACAGTGAGTATCGCTTCATATTTAGGAAACCGCTTCTTAAAAGCCAATAACTCTGCCCGCGAATCAGCTGTCGAACTATTTCATATTTAGGAAACCGCTTCTTAAAAGCCAATAACTCTGCCCGCGAATCAGCTGTCGAACTATTTCATATTTAGGAAACCGCTTCTTAAAAGCCAATAACTCTGCCCGCGAATCAGCTGTCGAACTATTTCATATTTAGGAAACCGCTTCTTAAAAGCCAATAAATAACTCTGCCCGCGAATCAGCTGTCGAACTATTTCATATTTAGCAAACCGCTTCTTAAAAGCCAATAACTCTGCCCGCGAATCAGCTGTCGAACTATTTCTTATTTAGGAAACCGCTTCTTAAAAGCCAATAACTCTGCCCGCGAATCAGCTGTCGAACTATTTCATATTTAGGAAACCGCTTCTTAAAAGCCAATAAATAACTCTGCCCGCGAATCAGCTGTCGAACTATTTCATCTTTAGGAAACCGCTTCTTAAAAGCCAATAACTCTGCCCGCGAATCAGCTGTCGAACTATTTCATATTTAGGAAACCGCTTCTTAAAAGCCAATAACTCTGCCCGCGAATCAGCTGTCGAACTATTTCATATTTAGGAAACCGCTTCTTAAAAGCCAATAACTCTGCCCGCGAATCAGCTGTCGAACTATTTCATATTTAGGAAACCGCTTCTTAAAAGCCAATAACTCTGCCTGCGAATCTAGAAATCTAGAATGCGAATGCCTATCTGTCGAACTATCCGTATCCACGTGCACTTGTTCAACAACTTTTGATGGGGCGGGATTGATCGCTCGCGGTCGTCTGACTATACGGTTGAATTGGTCATTTCCTGACCCGCCTTGCCATACAGTCAACAAGTTTATTAGTTTTACAAGCTATGTCAACAAGTTTATTAGTCGTAAAAGCGAGATACGTCCCAAAAGTTAGCATTATATTATAGTTGATAGATTACCTATCCGTTGAATTTTCTAAAACTGTTATGTATTGTTTCATTATACATACATACATAAATCACGCCTATATCCCCGAAGGGGTAGGCAGAGGTGAACTAGCACCCACGTTTCGCCAGTTATGTTAGGTCCCATGTAATAGGTGGCGAGCCTATTGCCATTTATCGGGCACAAAAGTCGCAGTATATTGCTATTGCTAGGTGGTATAAGAGGAACGTTGCTGCCCATTCCTCATCACTGATTTAAATTTAGTCGCCTTGTACGACACCCACGGGAGAGATTAGGTGACAATTGTATTCTACTCTGCCGTCACCACACGGCTAATTGTTTCATTATTCCCAGAGATTTTCACACAAGTCAGATCAGACCGTAGGCAAAATTTTTCTTGTAGGCCACTAGCTAGTAATAACTAATGTTTTGCAGAATAGCTCGTTGATAACGCATGTGTGGGAAATAAATTCTTGTAGGCATTATTATGCAAGGACCTTGAAATATCAAATCGTTTCGAAAAAGTGTTGTGTGCATAATATATTAATTTACTTATTACTAACCTCGTGTGCACACTGAACGTAGTAAATTAAATAAAGATAAATATAATACTTTCAAGTTATTTTACGTGTTTAAGTTACACAGTCATAACTTTATTACGTTTTAACTTTTAACGCTTTATTCTCGTAGGTATACCTACGTGAATAGCGTAATTTCTTTAGCATACCTACTTACACATTTGACGAAATAAATAAACAACGGTATGGGCATTATTTTCTACTAGTGATTAGATTACGCCAGTTTTGCGTTATCGCACAATTAGCACTCATTATTACATGTTTTCCGTGTACCCGTTCAAATAAATGTGATTATGTTGTTACTGTTTTTAGTACACTATTCGTTATGCGGGCCGTGGCTGGGTTTCTCAGAGAGATTTTTTTTAAGCCGAAAGATCTTTTAATTGTGTCACATTCAATTCAAACCACTTGTGCCTTGCATGGGATTGATCATTTTTTAAACCTTTTTACCACGATCCGTATAGTAATTTTCCAATAAAATATGAGATGTGACTTAGGCTCCTACGATATCCTTTACTACACATTGTGCATTTACCTTACATTGGCGGGTAATAAAGATATAATAATATGGAATTTTATATATAAACAACAGACAGCTGAATATCTTGTCGTATTCTTACATGCAAATAAACAATCTGATGTTTGCACTGGTACAATATCCGAGAGTTTTAAAGCATGTCTCATACTTAATTCAACATCATTCGAATGGCCCCGTCTGACATAATCTGATATTTAAATTAACCCCATTAATTCAATAATTAAATATTCACGATGAGTCTTTGAATGGTTCCCATGAGTCACATGACTGCAATAATCCACATTACACATGCAAAAGATACATGACCTTTATGGTCTCGGTCCACTAGAACGTTCCGTCACCGACCATGCACGGAGCGTATCCGCACAGTCAAAATGCCGGTACGCTACTTGTGGGCATTGGTTCATATAAATTGTATGAAAGAATATTTTATTGCATGTGCGCCGGTACGGTTACTGGAAGACTTAAATTAATTACGGGTAATGGAAGACTGATTAGTGAGGTAGGTATGTAAAATTGCCGTGTTGTGACGGCAGAGTAGAATACAATTGTCACTACCCCAAATCTCCCGTGGGTATCGTACTAGGCGACTAAGGATAAACAGTGATGAGGAATGGGCAGCAGCGTTCCTCTTATACCACCTTGCAATGTACTGCGACATATGGGACCCGACATAATTGGCGAAACGTTGGTGCTAGTTCACCTCTGCCCACCCCTTCGGGAATATAGGCGTGATTTATGTATGTATGTATGTAAAATTTATATGTCTGCCGCTCTGCAGATCTACCCGGTGACGGGCACGCCCAAGCGGCCGCTCACCCGGCTGCAGGAGCGGCTGGTTCGCAAGCTGGGCGCCGCGGCGCACCCGTTCTACTTCGAGCTGCCGCCGCACTGCCCGGCGTCGGTGACGCTGCAGCCGGCGCCCGGGGACACGGGCAAGCCGTGCGGCGTCGACTACGAGCTGAAGGCGTTCGTCGCGGACACGCAGGACGACAAGCCGCACAAGAGGTGGGGCTTGGCTTGCGTACACAACGGGAGCGGGTTGGAAAGAGTTTGGAAAAATTATTGTAGTCTTTGCGCGGGAATCTTTTTTTATGCTAGACGGCGATGGGATGAGGCTCTTGCCCTTCATCTCTCTTTGTTCTCCGCATTACCGATGCCTTATACCACTCGGCCGAACAAGCTATAATTTTTTCCAAACTTTTTATTTTTTGTTTGTTATAATTTTTCTACATTTTATATGAATAATGTCGCAAAAGATAGTGATGAGTAATGGGAAGCAGCGTTTCACGTATACCTTTGTTTAATGCCCTTGGGGACCTATGCCCAACAGTGGGTGTCTTGTTTTGTACCTGGCAGAAGTTTATTTTGTGTTTGTTGTTGAAAATTATTTCGTATTTTTTAAATGACGGCTGCTTTTACGCTAGCAAAAACAAATCTTGCTAACGTTAAAGCAGCCGTCAATCGCTGGAGGAGCAATTCTGGGTTTGACTCCTATTCAAAATACTTCCTTTTAACGTACCGGCAAAATAAGATCGCTGCCTAACTTGGTTTTAACTAATAAAATATGGTCTTGATAAGCCCTTCAAACATTTTACAGGTTCTAAGGCACTTACCGAAATAAGGAAGAGGCAACATGAAAAATGTTAATTTTAATTAATTTTGTTTGTAGGAATTCGGTGCGACTGGCGATCAGAAAGATTATGTACGCGCCGAGCAAGCAGGGTGAACAGCCTTCCGTGGAGGTCTCCAAGGAGTTCATGATGAGCCCCAACAAGCTTTACTTGGAAGCTTCTCTTGATAAGGTTGGTGAACATGGTCGGATTCAAAAGACCGTTAAATGAAGGAAAAATATATCTACTTCTATTTAGATAAAAATAAATTGTTCTGTTTGTCTCTTCCCCTTCTTCTCTTTTGTGATCATCACGCAGAAGCTCTTCATGTCTTCCCTAGCTCTGGTGTCTTCGACCATGGCAGCGGCGATTGTCTTTAAGGACAGGTCGCTGCCTATGATGGCCTGTAGGTCAGCCCACTTCACTGGCCCATTCAGGGGCAGTTGTGTGTGTGCTGCCGTGTCTTCTCTTATGGCGCGTTGCGTGTTTCGGTTTATGCGATTGGCGGGTTGTGGGATTGTATTTGCAATGTACCTGCAATGTCTAACTCGTTGACAATGGTGGGTTTCTCTACAGCCTGATTGCGTGCCGTTCTGCTGGCGGGGCGTTGGGCTCTGGCGCGTTTGGTAGTAAACGCGTCGGGGTCGGCGCTTCGTTGCGGATCGGGGCGTGAGTGGGTTGTGAAGACCTATCGTTATGGACTGAGGCATGCTGCGCACTCCCCTATCTGCCCTTTTGGACACACGGGTTTTCGATATCTAGCGTCTTGACGATTCATAAGTGTATCGTAATCATACCAGGGGGCCTACTCTGAAACTCCGAACGAACGAACTTACATCTATCCGTCTTTCTCACGCCACTGCGTGTTAAAATAAGAGCGACAAAAACGCAAAGACTCGATCGAACGAAATAAAGTTCCAGAGTAACGCCTCAGATATGAATAAATGAATTTTGACTTTGACTCTGTGGTCATCGTCAGCCCTTGTCGTTACTTACTGGTCAGGCGAGACGATGGCCAAGAGCCTACCTGTCTAGAATTTAAAAAAAACCTTAGATATATGAATTATAGTAGATTTTCAATCAAGTGCACAAAACGAATAATCTTTGTCCGAGACTTTTAGCGATAAAAATGGTTTTGCGGACGAGTTAGAAACTCTGCTTTTCACTTCGATTGCGAAGAAATAAAACAGTAGTTTATCATAACATTTCTTAAAATTCAAACTAAAATTAGTACAGTTTTGAATACTGAAGGAAATTGTTTTTCCCATTAATACTAGGCTTGGGCTGCAAATTCTATACAGCCAAGTATAAAATTAAAATTTAAAATAATAACTTTCTTAAATTATTTTAATAACCTACCGCACCTACTTGAATTAAAATTTTAATATCGTTTATGTCTTAAAAAACACATTAGGCAAATAAATTTGAGTAAATATTATAAAATAACAAATTCTATCTCTGAATTTCTTATTTACTGCTGCATGGCTCATTTTCTTTGCCTTAATATAGACACATTTACGAGAAGATACGTTAATGCTCTAGAGCACAAAATTCGATTTTGTGCAGCCAATATCCTGCACAAACAAGCACTTTCAGAGCATGAGAAGTGAAAACAATATTTTCTATGACCAGGAGCTGTACCACCACGGCGAGAACATAGCGGTGAACGTGCACATAGCGAACAACTCGAACCGGTCCGTGAAGCGCATCAAGGTGTCGGTGCGCCAGTTCGCGGACATCTGCCTCTTCTCCACTGCGCAGTACAAGTGCACCGTCGCCGAGGCGGAGAGCGAGTCAGTAGCTCTTTTTTCTTCTTCTTTCTACTTCTTCTTCTTCTTCTTCTTCTTCTTCAGACATCCATACGTCACGCCTTTCTCCCGCCGGTGTAGGCAGTTTTTTTTTAAAGATTAGAATATTTTATTTGTGAAACGCAGGTTAGATTAACAATGATTTAAGTCGTCATGTTTGTTAGTATCACTACATTTCTACCAACTTCCCACTTGCTACGATCCTTATCATCATCGTTATCATCATAATCGCCAGCCTTTTAATGTCCCCACTGCTGGGGCACATATATGCCTTCCCTATGGATGGAAGATATAGGCAGAATGGGCAATAGGCCACCACGCTGGCCCAGTGTGGATTGGTGGGTATTATCGACTGCAGGTGCGGCCGGGACCAACGGCTTAACTTGCCTTCCGAAACACAGAGGCATTGGGGATAGTAAATTTTTGAACACCCATCCAACGCGGCCTTAGCGAACGAAAGTGCTAAATAGCTAAAATAAAACAAGTTAGATTGATCTAAGAAATGCAATCATACACGAATAATACAGTGTATTTTTATATTTAGCACCATAGGGCACAGTTTTGACAGAAAAAGGGTAGTTGTTATTTTTTTATAGTTTATTATGCTTAATTTTATATAATATTTATTATAATTATTTTCATTATATTATTTTTCCATTGTCTTGAGAGATAGAGGTTATTATAAACGCATTGAGACATCAAATGCATAATGTAAATTGTACGCGAAGGCGAACAAGGAAATATTTTATTAAAAATGCATTATGATTTTGCAGATATATTTACACACACCCTCAAATCGCGCCTATTTATATCCGAAAGGAAAGGGTAGGCGGAAGTTTGTGGGTGCACTTTGATTTAGAAATGTATTTGACCTAGTAAATTCTTATTCAGGAGACGGAAAATGAAGGCGAGGACATATTTTTACTTCCCATTCATAAAAATATTCAATAAGAACGTAAAAATGCAAGCTCTGTAAGTAAATTGTGCGTGTGAGTGCATGGTTTGTGGAGGCGATCACCGTTGTTTTACAGTACTAATAAAATCTATGTATATTTGTCCATTATTTATGCGTTTTATATTCCTATTTATATTGCATTGGTTTTTTGTGCCCCAATGATTAAATAATAGTGATTAAATAATACTAATTAAGTATAATAGTTTTTTAGAATGTACAATTGTCTAATAATATTCTCAATCGAAATATTATTCTTAAACAAAAAAATATCTACCACGGTGAATCCAGTAATTTTTTGGATTTTTTTAGAAGGTTTTTATCAAGGTTGTTGTTATACGCAGTATGAGCACCACCGTAGTATAAGTAGCCAGTACTTGGTACAATTTATTTTACTGGTGTATATTCTATAAACACAAACAGTAAAATAAATAATATTCCTTACACAGGACCCGTTTCAGAACGTAATGTTTTAAAAAAAATTGGCATTAAATTCTTAGTCCTTTTCTAAAGGAGTTTAACTTGCATCTAATACATTTATTGTTTAATCGGACAGACTTTGTCAAAGTTTATTTATGACAAACCAACATCCAACGTGATATACAATACATTACATTACCATCTTCTTTGTCGACCAAAATTGCTGATTATGCGTATGGCCAAATACTGCAGTCGGACGACACGAAAACAACAACAATACGTATAGATATTCCAGACATGTATTTACAGTCTATTTATCTGGACTTAGCGTTTCTTGAATACAAAAGAGACACAAATAAAAAAGTTTTTCTTGCAACAATAACCCTAAATACGAAGTATTATTTTGAGTTGTGCCTATTAATTAAATATGTAATATAATAAAAGGTAGGTAGGTAGTCGAAGAAAAAGATGTTAACTCGTTAAGTCATAAATGAAACCATAATTCTTTGTTTCGCCGTGTGGTGACGGCAGAGTAGAATACAATTGTCACCACCCCAAATCTCTCCTGTGGGTGTCTTAAAAGGCGACTAAGGATAAATCAATGATGAGGAACGGGCAGCAGCGTTCCTCTTATACCACCTAGCAATAGCAGTGCACTGCGACTTTTGTGCCCGATAAATGGCAATAGGCTCGCCACCTATTACATTGGACCTAACATAATTGGCAAAACGTGGGTGCTAGTTCACCTCTGCCTACCCCTTCGAAGATATAGGCCTGATTTATGTATGTATGTTACATACATACATAGTCAAAGAAAAAGATGTTAACTCGTTAAGTTACAAATGAAGCCTTATTTCCTTGTCGATAAGGTTGTATTTCTTTTCCAGGGAGGGCTGCCCCGTGGGGCCGGGCTTCACGCTGAGCAAGGTGTTTACGCTGACCCCGCTGCTGGCCAACAACAAAGACAAGTGGGGGCTCGCGCTCGACGGTCAACTGAAGCACGAGGACACCAACCTGGCCTCCAGCACACTGTAATAATAATATCTGAATTAATTTCTCTCCTACCCACATTCACATTAACATATTGTGCTAATGAAGAATGCAGTTATATCAAATAATTACCTCTATAGTCCGACAGCTTCGTGCGCGACCTTCCTGCGCGGTGATAGACTTTGGGGGGGGGTGAGGTATAGTATACTGTATTGCACGAGTTTTCCCTCCTCCCTGCATCACCCGCCCCCGCTAACATCTTGAGTGCCCCGTCCCCGACACCGTCGCCCACCCCGCATGAAGGTCGCGCACTAACTTGTCGTTAACGTCTCCGACTACAGCACACATCTGAATTTATCTTTCATAATCAAATTGAATATATTAAAAAAAAGGGTGAAGTGTACTAGAAACCCACGGGAATGCATGAGGACAATAATGAGATTGGATGAAGCGAAAGAAGTATGCAAGGATCGTAGCAGGTGGAAAGACCTGTGGGAGAAAGGAGGGACGAATGCAAGAATGCAGTAATTTCAAATAATTGCCTCTCAATTAACTACTTAATAGCCAGATCAGAATACAATTGTCACCACCCCAAATCTCTCTTGTGAGTGTTGTACAAGGCGACTAAAGTATAAAACAGTGTTGAGGAATGGGCAGCAGCAGCTAGCAAAATACAGCGATTTTGTGCCCGATATAGGGCAGTAGGCTCGCCCCCCCTGCACATGGGGACCTGACATAGTTGGCGAAATGGTTATTAGAATTAAATAATTTAAACGTGACCTTAACAGTAATTACTATAACGAATTTTCACACAGTATAGTAATTTATTTTTTAAAAGAAAGTTTATTTACTTATGTAATCTGACTTAACTTTGTTTTGTTTAAGGATTGCTGATCCGTCGCAGCGCGAGAATCTAGGAATCATTGTCCAATACAAGGTGAAAGTGAAACTTTGTCTGGGACCTTTAGGAGGGTGAGTAAAAAAATACATTTATATGTGTTATGGTGTATGATGACTGTATGTATATTATGAAATCTGTTTGAAAAGATTAAAAAGAAATATTTTTTGTTCATCGCTACTATGACAGCTTTCATGAGCATCATCGTACAGCACAGGGGCTATATTAGATTTCCCTTTTCTAATTGCCACAAAATAGTTATGGAAAATTTATAATAAGGGGCCATTTATTACGTAAGACGATTTAAGGGGGAGGTGGGTTGGCCTATTCTTATTTTTTTTATAATAAGGGGAAGGGGTCGAAAACGAGCAAAATTATTAGGTAATAAATGAATGGTCCCTAATTAAACATTGCTGTTGTATATTTAGAAAAATAATAAATGCCAAGCTGTCTTGAATCACATGTTTTGTCTCATTTAATACTAGTGGTCGCTCGCTTAATGTCGGTTATTATATAGCCTATAGCCTTCCTCGATAAATGGACTATCTAACACAAAAATATTTTTTCAATTTGAGTCAGTAGTTCCTGAGATTAGCGCGTTCAACCAAACAAACAAACTCTTCAGCCTTATAATCATCATCATCATCACCAGACCTTTAATGTCCCCACTGCTGGAGCACGGGCCATAACCCACCACGCTGGCCCAGTGCGGGTTGGTGGTGGGTATTAACGACTGCAGTTGCATCCGGGACCTCCGGCTTAACGTGCCTTCCGAAGCACGGAGGAACTCGAGATAATAAATTTTTGGTCACCCATCCAGTGACCCTCCTTAGCGACATTGCTTAGTTTACGCAATCGCAGGCCAAGCGCACTGTGCCACTGCGCTAGCGAGCTCCTCTTTATAATATTCGTATAGATTCATATTGACTTGATGTCCTGCATCGTTGTAGGGATTTGAGCGCCGAGTTGCCGTTCATCCTGATGCACCCCAAGCCGGAGGAAGAGCCGCGGGCCGCGCCCGAGCCCGCGCCACACCAAGACCACGACCTCATACAGCTCGACCCCCATCCGTGAGTGCCCTAAAATCTGTACCATCTAACTTGTCTTATTTGGTAAACGATCTTGGCACACCTTTTTTTTTATTTTTAAATCACCCATTTAAAAAACAAAGTAAATAATCTATTACAATAAATCGTTATTATAGACTATTGAATATAGTTTCAGCGGATTTTTAATGCTGCATTTTCAATAAAAAAGTGTGCCAAGATTGTTTACCAAATAAGACAGGTTAAATGGTACAGAAACAGACTATACCTTGTCTTACTTTACCGCTGACAATCGCAACCGCCTTCGTAAGTACCGCCCGTTGCCACAGACTGTCACGAATTAAAAATTAAATTAATACAATCACAATATTATATTGATTAACCCCTCTATTCAGGTCATCAAAATGAACAACTTTACAACTGTGAGTCCAACAACAAAATCTCTAAAAATTAAACAAACATACAAACTGATGTCAGCTGGTTCTCAGCTTAGTATGGGGAAGTGTTTTTTTTTTCTGAGATTTGATGGCTTGCGTTGAGATGGAGATGGATTTGAAGTTTGATGGCCTGAATAACCCCTTTAAATATTACTGCACATTTCTGGTGCACCTAGTTTATTATAAGATTTATTTTTAATTACTTATTTACTGGCCGCCTTGTGGTGACGGCAGAGTAGAATACAATTGTCACCACCCCAAATATCTCCCGTGGGTGTCGTACAAGGCGACTAAGGATAAATCAGTGATGAGGAATGGGCAGCACCGTTCCTCTTATACCACCTAGCAATGTACTGCGACTTTTGTGCCCGATAAATGGCAATAGGCTCGCCACCCGCCATTACATGGGACTTAACATAATTGGCGAAACGTGGGTGCTAGTTCACCTCTGCCTACCCCTTCGGGGATATAGGCGTGATTTATGTATGTATGTATGTATTTACTGACAACTTTATAACATTTCCAGTGATGAGAACGGCCAAGAGCAGGACGACGATATAATCTTCGAAGACTTCGCAAGGTTGCGGTTAAAGGGTGCCGAGTCGGACGCCTGAAGCTGAGGCGGATCGGATTGCAGCCGTCTGTTTAACAAAACGAAACTGAAACGACGTTACATCGCTCGTACATTGGGCGGTGCGTCGCCTCGCCCTTTGGCGTCGGCCGTTCGCACTTGTCAATGTACGACGTACAATGCGACTCCTTAGAATAACCGCCCACCCGGTGCCGATTTGTGATGCCTTTGCACAGCAGTTATATGTATGTTCCTCTTGATACTATGCTGAAATAATAATATTATCTAGATACCCTTACCACTTAGACTGACTACAAAAGGCTAGTACAGTCGTTATGTAACGCTTACTGAGAAGAGTATATTTTTTGACTAATTTTTATTTCTATGACATCGTAAGTCAATGACGGTCAAAAACAATTGAACGTTTTACTATTTCGGCCAATCGCAAGTCGGCACAGGTGCGCGGGCGCACATGAAACAATGAACGCTACAGTGAAGATTATTCTGTCCACGGACTGTCTCGATCCTTGTACAGTGTAAATGTGTTGAAACTATTTCACACTAAGCTAGTCGCCGGGAGTTCTTTGCGGGGATTCCGGCACGCGCAATGTTCACATAGATCAAGAGCATAATACAGGTCTAGTATAAGATAGCCAAAGGTCACGAGCGGCCAATTTCACCTATCTATGAAATTTCAAAGAAAATCGGGTCAAAAAAATTTAGAGAAATTAATTATCGTACTGATGAGGGATTTTCGTAATTTTTCTGACCTCTTTTTCATTGTAATAGTTTTTCTAACATTTATGTAATGTGCCACAGTCTTTCGGCTACCAACAGCCTATTTATTTTCCTCTATGGATGGTTTCTCGTACAGGATCCATTATACTGTACATTTGTCGGTTGACTGTGGAACAAAGCAAGTAAAGTTCCATTCTCTTTAGCCGCTGATGATTGCGCCTCAACAATCGAACTAGAGGCGAGCTGTCATAACATATAATTTTTGATAGTGATTTAAAACTCCATATTGGAATTAGTAAATCGCGTTGTTGCAAATAGGACGGACATATCCGCCAAGCATTCCCGGCGTTCATATATAAAATTTTATATTATATTCAATGTATATTGTATGTGAAAATTATTTTAATAGTTGTCTATTGATCAAATTATGCGAGTACAAGATTAGTTCTCTTATTTAGCAATTATGTGTACATGTTATTATTTTCGTATCATTTTTTTTCTAACATTGGCAGACAATTAATCGTCATACTATAGTACAACATGTTCAGTGACATGCATTTAATAGAATAAAGTTGTTTTAGAACGTCTACTATTTTATTTTGTAACGGTAATTCTGATACTCACTACTGTTATAGTCTGAACTATGGCCTGTTCAAATACGTCACATTTGCTGTGCCAAATTGTATATTACAACGTACAGTTAGGTGCAATATGTTAAGCAATTTCCGCCCGAAAAAAGACTTGACCACCGATGAATACTTTGAATACATATCGCACCTTTAAATATAAACAGTTACGGAACGAAATTATGATTATCAAAATATTACGAATATTACAGAGTGATACATTCTTGCAAAATTAACCAGAGTGATTCTTGTACAGATTACAGAGTACAGATATCAACGCGATTCATAAAAAAAATCGTTTAGTAACTATATTTAATGGTGCGATATTTCGACTTCTTGTGAGTATGCAGTGACTCCTTTGTGCCGATGTCTTCGTCGTGTGCTGTGTTATCAATCATGTAAAAGGCAGTGACACTAGTTTATTTATGTTCCATCAAAATTTCTTTAATTTCATATTGAAAACCAGCATTTAGTTAGTTTGCTAGTATACCTTGCAATGGTTTAAGTGTAACCAAATTAAACTCTATTACCTAGATTTAAGGTCTAAAAGTAGTTAAATGTTTTATTACGCTCTGCCATTTATCGAGGAGTAAATGTTTGTGAATAAGCGGTTATCTTGAACAGGCCTTACTCGACGCCGCGTGCCATACTGCCTACTCGCACTCCTACCTTGCAGAATGTTTCTAGAAATATATCGATTTACGACGCTTACACGATTGCTATATTGCTATACTGACGATGACTGTTGAAAAAATAAAATCTACATATATGTATGTCGACACACATTTGTTGCTGGGTTTCGGAAATAATTCTTATCTGTCCAGGGGGCCTACCGCCTAACTCGATTGCTAAAGCAAAAGCTATAGTTTATGACGTCATGCTGTCATTTCGCACCAAATGCATCTAAACTATTAGCGATATCTTTGAACGAATAATCACCAAATGATTTTATATGAATTTGGCACAAAATCCGTGCCGACTAAAAATTCAGGATGGCTGCTATAGCCGTAAGCAGTGCATTGCAATATAGCTATCATCAGCAATCGAGTTAGGCGGTAGGCCCCCTGGACTGAGAGTAGGCCGATGGAAATATTCTACTTATAGTCATTTATAAAACACATAGCCAATTTAACAAATACTATTTATACATTACACAAGACCTTCTCCTTTTATAATTATTGAGCAACCAATTAAGGGATGAAAGTCATTACAATAAATATTGAAATTGTTGCAGATATACTTAATTAGGCAATTAAAATTATATTATATTATGCCATACAACATAAAAAAATTGTCGTTGTCTATATCGATTTCTAATCAGGTTACCAAGCGTTGTTTCTATATATTTAGATTTTTATGTGTTTTTAAATGTTGTTCATGTGTAACTTAGTAAAATTTACATAATGATAAATTAAGGAAGTACTTTCAATCAAAAAGGAGAAGGGGACGATTTTTATATGAATATTGGGGAGTATAGAATTACTAATTATACTAATTATAATATACTAATTATTGCCATAAAAACTAAAATAATTACCTACGTCAAAATCAAGCTCAGTATTTCAATTGATATATATATGTGTACCTATGTTTATACAGTTGTAACTTCTAATTTTTAATAATATCCCGCCATTCGGTTTGATACATGTACTTCTTTTGGACCTGAAAAAGATATTCTTCTGAAAGCTTTAATGCCGGGTATACACTCCGAATTCTAGAGGAGTGATTTCCATCCACACCGTCTTTTGATTCATTTGTCTACATAAAATGGACTTGATTGAAATAACTACGATCGCTGTTTTGTGTGCTCACCAATATTAATGTCACTTTTTTTATGCCCGAGGCACTGACCTCTATCATGTAAATACGCTGGACTGAATAATTCTATTAAAATGACAAATGTTTCTTGTGCCCATTTTCAAGCGCCTCATCGAGCGGTATGGGTACTAAATTTGACGTTTGTTGCTTGTATTTGACATTACAAATGCATCTCTATATTAGTTCCGTCGACGTTCACCTTCGTACACCAGTGCCATCAGCGCCAAGATGGCGATATTCAAATTGGCTTCATTTTTTGGATGACAGCCTACAGTCCAGCGTACTTTAGAGTCAGTGGCCCGAGGGCAAGCCCCACGGGGAGAGAGTTGGTTCACTCGCCTCGCGCCTTGCATCGTTGACCACGATCAAAACCGACAACGAGCCGAGGGGAGGCGAGAGCGCTATCCCTGGCGCACCCGCGTCGCCTCGTCTTGCTTCATGCGTTGTGTAGGCTTAGCACGGGACGTAGACAAAATGTCTCTCGACCACTTGACAGTGTATTGTCTCGGGATTTAGTGCGAGTTAAAGCGAAAGGAATATATTTTTTTCTTTTTTCTGGGGAGATTTTGTCCACGTCCCGTGCTACGGGGGCTGGAGAGTGTGGACCCGCGGTAAGAAATGAGGTAGATTGGGCAAGGCGGTTCAAATAGGTGTAGGCCCTCAAGCCGGCACTTTTGTGTGTAAAATAATTTGAAGACTTGGATGTGTACTCGTACTACTCGTCACCCTTATTATCTGTTGCTGCAAATTTAAGTTACCATGGTATGCCCTTGGGTGAATAGAAATTATTTTACAGAAGAGAGTGCCGCCCGCTTTAGCCAGTATGCCCATTTTGGGCTACCTTCCCCCTACATCACGACGAGATGCAATACTACGCATGTGGCCTTTTCAACATGGAATTTAAACGTTTAATATAAATTATACCAAGTTCCTGCTAATATTCCGGCAGACGCGTCGAAATAAAAAAAAACATTTGATATGGTATTTCCTTCCAAAGTCTACTGACTACTCCCCGAGGCATTTTTGCAGTGTTTATTGTGCACATTTAATTTTCTTCTCCCTGCCCTGTTCCCAGTCTATCTGGGGTCGGTGCAGTATGTTTCCTCTTCCTTGCATATCGGTCAGACGTCATCAAGCCATCCGCTCCCTTTTGATTCATATCATCCATCACACTGTAAAGATTTTAGTGATGAATGAATGTATAGATGAGTCGGAACGGACCATGTCGAGAGACCGATGAACGCAGAGAGTGATTGGGATGACAAACATTCCAATACATACTGCTTACGTTTTACAACCGGGCGCCTGCCTGGCACCAACTCATTTTTGGTATTATTTATTATTTATATAAGCGTATAGGTAATATGCAAGTATATAATCTGTCGTATGGGCGTGTAGCGATTACGTTAGCAAGAAACCGTCGTAGGGTCACCTTGGCCCGCGTTACATGAGTCTTATGATTACTGTTTTACGAAATTGTACATTTTGTTTTTAATTTGCTGGACAGTACAAGTGTTGTGTCATGTTTCCTGTAAGTTAAGCTTTACTATGCACAAAGTATTTCCTTTTTATTATAATACCTCGGTCTGAATATAGGGCCTAAATTTTTGTATTTCTAAAGGCATCATTTATGTGTTATAAATAAATATACCTACCTATGTATAATTTTCGCGGTAAATGTACACCCTTCTTTGATGAAGTGCTTTCGGTACCTATTCAATCATTTGTAATATAGAACTAAGAAATATTGTATTACACAGTATTAGGGCCATTTCAGACGTGCAGTTAGGGTCAAAAATCATTAGACCGCACCCACATATTATACAAGGTGTTTGGTACATGGGGTATCAAGCCGGCACCTACCAATGCTAACATAGTCATTTCAATGCTATGGGGATATCAAAAAATTTTAAATGTAAAAAAAATTGAATTCTCCATACAATAGTTCGATCAGAAAAACAATGTATGAATTTTTTTTTTACAATTTAGAATTTTTTATTTATATTAGTATGGGTTGGTGCCGGCTTGATACCCCATGTACCAAACACCTTGTATAGACATCGCACCTCTCGCTCGAACTTACTTTTGAGAGGCCGTTGTGTGTAAAGGTAAGAAAAGAATTGTCTTAAACTCTTAGCCCTTATAGATGTATTAAAATCGAAATACATAATAGATATATCGAGATATTTTGTCAGGGTCTCCTATCAATTTGTTGAACACAGTCAACGAGTTCTGAATTAATATTAGCAAAACTAACGAAAAATGCGTCCAGATTTTAATTACGATTGTTTGAACACAATTAAACCTCGTAAAACAGTATGTTGTACCTACATTGCATTAGTCATTAACCTATGACCCAGCGTCATCCTAACTACTTTTATCGATAGCGACCGTTGAGCATTGTCACTTTCCCACGTTATGAATTATGACCCAAACTACACCATATTATACAAGCTCATATTTGGCACCGAGGTTCTATAATATGATTAGTAAATTATACAAACAATGCGTATTGAATATAGTGCAATGTTTCCGTTAATATAAATTTAATTATGTATATATATTACATATTTATGTAAGTATTAAAAGGTATTGAGCAGGTTTACACGTTGAATTTGAAATACCGGTTGACTATTTATTCTGTGAAGAAAATTTAAAAGAAAAACTGTGTTATCTAAATTAGTTTTCTTTTGATGAAGTCTGTTTAAATTAGGGCTCCTTGTGTGAATGAACGTTACCTATGGTTTTTTCTAATTTTAGAAATTCTAGAATACCTACCTACCTATACAAATTACATTTCATTTGGTAATTTACCGTATGTCCAAACAAGTTTTAATTTGCCTCACAGAATAATACGTCACTCGGTGTGAAAGTGAAATTTTGCAGCCAAGGGGTATTCTGTAGGAATATTAATGTTTTGGTATTATCTACAACTTATGATGTATAAAGGTCACAGCTCACTAGATCTACCCGGCACCCGACCAGCACCGCCTCGCCTCGAGCGGTTAGTATTATTTATACTTATGGATTTGTATAGAAGTGAACTCACTACATCAACTCCGGATCGCCTTGGTCGTAAGCCAACGCGCTGACTACGAGTGGACCGCGAGGGGAACGAGCGCGGCCCCCGAATGATAATGCGAGATCAGCCTTTCTTTCTAACGTCTCGGACGTATAGTTTTTGCTTTCAAAATGGATAAGGAAAGATCGATCGAAGAAATTCGAAAATACTTATAATGTATTGTATGATCTTAAAGTAGGCAGAGTGACGTGAGGTTCACCCGCTTGACCACGCGGTGGCCACAGGTTTATCACTCGACGTCCACCCGTGAACCACATACTGACAACGAGTGGATGATGACGAGGCGGTGCGGATCGGGTGCGGGTTGGCTCTAATGAGCGTTGACCTTATTTATACATTATTATTGGGAGGCGCCCCTACAGAGGCTGAATTGCTGAAGAGCACTCGTTTACGTAGATAAAAATTGCCCAAATGCCAGGCTCTGGTGCAATACAAATATCAATCTGGTGCAATTCAAATTTCTTCAATCGATTGTCAACCTTAACTTGTTGGCAGTTAAGCACAAAGTCGATTGAGAAAATTTGACCTTTTGTGGCACCTTGACGTGCTGTTGACTGTACAGTTTGTATCCGTTATTGTTGAAAAGTTTGAAAACTCAGGCAATAGTTCATATTTTTTCAAATCTACAACGCTGATACGTTCACGCAAGGCAAGACAAGAAAGCACAAAATGTCTACAATATGTTTTTTAATTTTACATCGAAATCTTTTGATGCATACTTTTTCAATAAATATATAATCTAAATTGTTTTTTTTGTTGTTGTCCCTTTTTGATAATTTAATAAGGTAAAAAATCATAGAATTTAATAGAGATTTTAATTGACAGTCGAATGCTCAGGATCGCTGACTATCAGCCAAGAGGTCCCGGGTTCAAATCCTGGTATATGTTTGTGATGAACATGCAATTGTTGTAAAACATTCTTAAGTAAATTAAAATAATAAATAACACAAGTGCTCAATAATAATATCTTACAATGTGCTTATGCTACTTTGGAAATAGGTGTGAGTGTAAAAAATATTTATTTACATATTTCTCAATTTTGCTTGTTGCTATAAACAAGCTAGAACTTAAAAAAGAGTCGATTGGTTCAATGTTGTATTTATGTTTTCACTGTCGGCAAATGTGGCTGTATGTACTATGTTCCCTTTGACACTTTTTTATGGCGACTATATTTATAACGAAAAAGATGTCAACAACACTCGATTTTTTGGTGGTCGAGGTTAAGTTTTAGGAAGTAGTATTCAAAGAGTTTAAAAACACTACGTTTTGTAGTATTGTAATTTCATTCATTTGTAAACTAGGATTTATTATAGAGAGCTTATACGCATGCAGTGAGGTCAATTTTCATATGTATCAATGGAAGACCATCGGCAACTATTCATTACGGTTCATGAAACTAAATCTTAGTCTCAAAAGAAAAGAAATTGTATGAATACAAGTTAAATAAATAATAGTTTCACAATGAGTTCTAGAGGTTTATCGAAGAAGGAGTTAGAGGAGCTAAGAAAAAAAGAGGAGGAAGAAGCTGCAGCTCATGTGAGTAGTACACACAGAATATTTTTTTCCTCAATGTAGCAGTCAAAATAATGCACACGTCTAACAGTGAATAAATGTTATATTATTTGATCTTTTATATGTTAGATTAAATAAAATCGTGATATTCATGTAAATATTATGGTGGTATAGTAACCTGCTCCTAAATAAATTAAAATAAGTAGGTATAGTCTCTTTCTACTGACCTTTCAATCAAACAATCTATCAATTCAAAATTTAAAAAATATTAACTTAATTTGATTTCACAGGTATTTAAAGAATTTGTAGAAACATTTCAAGAAGTACCTAGCACAACCGGTAAGGTTTGGGTGAAAGCAGGCACATATGATGCTGGGGCAAGAAGTAAGTGTAATATCAAATGTTAAATAATGTTATTATTAATAAAAGTAAATGTTATTTAAGAGAATATTTCATACTAAACATAAAATTATAATAATTAATAACTAGTAAGTTGAAAGTAATATTTTAATTAATCTAATAAATTTATACTTTGAGGAAAACATATTTTTAATGTCCCTTTAACTATGACACCATTATAACATCTGTTCTTAAATGTTTGTTACAGTATATGCAAAACATTTTGTAATAAACTAAAAGTAAATTCTCGTTTTACCTCTTCAAGTGTTAGATGGTTTCAGTATCAGGGGCATCTTGTAATAAAACAGTCAAATGCAGTTTTTAAATGTCATCTATCTAAGATATGATCAAATTATGGTTCATTTAAAAAACTTCTTGTCTTTACAGAGGAGGACACATCAGAGCGTGGTAAGTTATATAAACCAGTCTCTAGACTGGACGAAAAGCGAACTGTGACTGAGGCAGACATCGTACGTAGTCTTGCACAGCGACCAGAGCCATCCGGTCGGCTCCGTGCGAAACAAAAGGGCCAAGACAAGAAAAAAAGTAACCTTGAGTTGTTCAAAGAAGAATTGAGGCAGTGAGTACACTTTTTTATAATTATTATGTAATTTTATAACTATTCTCTTGATATTATTAATGTAATATTGATTTTTTTACTCATTAAACTTACTCTCACTTAATCCCCCTGTCATTCACTTAATTTGTTTATTTTTATATTTGTATTTGATTTTACTTAAGCTTTGATTATTAGCAATTGACTATGAAAGCAAATAGATCCTCAAATAAATATATAATTTATAATATAAAAACATTTCTAGGGGATAAAATCTTAACATTATATTAGAAATTCATTTATTTAGTATAGTTACAAAATACAAGTATACATGTTATTATGCCAATACTTACTACACTCAGAGACGTCAAATAACGATAATGAGTACTTAATGTAAAAAAATGACAATTCTAAACTAGTCTCTATTCTTGCCGGGTCTATGGTCTAGATTTAATTGAAATTTTTTGACATTAGGTACTCATTAAAGTTATTTGGCGCCTCTGAGTGCGCCAGTAAGTATTAAAAATATGTTACAATTATATTTCTTTATGGTTTTTTTTTAAATATAGCTATAGTATTATATGCTCAGTTTATTAATTAGAAAATCTATCATGTGCTTTATACCAGAATTCAAGAAGAGAGATCAGAGCGTCACAAGTATAAAAATGTGTTGCGTGAGCGTGGGGCGTTGGGTGTGGAACCGGCTCTTGACAATATTCCCGATGTGGGCTCATATGACACAGGGGATCCTAACACCACTAATCTCTATCTGGGCAACTTAAATCCTAAGGTAATGTATAGGATAGTAGATAGAATAATACTTTTTGACAGTTAACAATAGTTCAAAAATAACACCATTAGTGATAAATCTCTAATTGTAGTGTGCATGTTTGGGCTGGATCATAGATTCTCTATGTGGGCAAAAACCCTTACGTGGGTTTGCGACTTTTATGGTTAAAAGAGCCCTATTACATTTTGACTGATTTTTCCGTAAAATGGCCAATTTCATCTCAGAAACAAAAATACATTGACAATTTTGACTTAGTGACTAGTATAGAATAGATATTGGCATATTTCGTAGCGGCCTCGGTTTTTGTAAATTTTGCTTAACTTTTTAATTACACCCAAAATTGTAGAGAAAGAATTTTACAAAATGCGCGAACGCCCTTTTTTGAGCTCCAACTACTGTTCTACACAAATGAAAAAAAAAAAAAATATGTAATATAGTCGATTGCCCAGTGTAGACCAATATGCACCTTGGGGCACTCAAATGGTGGAGGGCAAACCAGCAACAACAGCATACCCAAAGAGTGTTGGTGTCAGGCAGGCGGCCGGCTGTAAAACCTAAGCCAAAACTTTGAGCAGTATGGATTAGAATGTTGTCTTTCCAATCACTCTCCCCGTTCATCTATCTCTCGACATGGTCCGTTCCGTCTCTTTTCTTTACATTAATTCATCACTAGCACATTTACGGTGTGATGGATATGAATCAAAAGGGAGTGGATGGCTTGATGACGTCTGTCCGATATGATTGGAAGAGCAAATATACTGCGCCTACCCCAGATAGACTGGGAACAGAGCAGGGAGAAGAAGAAGAAGATAGTCGAATAGTTCGTAGTGGCCTCGGAATTTTTAAAACATCATTGATTTAATATAGAAAAAAAATCTTATTCTAAACAAACAAAACTTCGAAAATAGCTTTAAGTTAACTGTGAATATCTCCTTTCTACAATTATATTTTAGAGCAAAATTAATAATTAAAAAAAGAATAATTGTTACTTTATTTATCAGGTATAAAGATTTTATAATTTTTAAGCAAGAATTTATTATCTTATCTCAAGAAATACATATACATAACTGCAAAATTACTACGAAATGCGATTCACCGGCCGTCTGAGTATAAGAAGAGTGAGATTTGTAATAGGGCTCTTAAAGACCCAGAGTAATGTCCAATGTTTTTTAAAGCTGTTTACTTACAATATTTTCAATTTATAATTATTACGCACAATTATAAATTGAAAATATGCGATAGAGCCGTGTGGTGACTGCAGAGTAGAATACAATTGTCACCTCCCCAAATTTTTCCCGTGGGTGTCGTACAAGGCGACTAAGGATAAGTCAGTGATGAGGAATGGGCAGCAGCGTTCCTCTTATACCACCTAGCAATAGCAATGTACTGCGACTTTTGTGCCCGATAAATGGCAATAGGCTCGCCACCTATTACATGGGACCTAACATAATTGGCGAAACGTGGGTGCTAGTTTACCTATGCCTACCCCTTCTGGGATATACGCGTGATTTATGTGATAGTGTCTATTTCATAGCGTAAGAAAACATTATAGTATAATCATTTGAACACAGTGTATGCTCTGTTCCTAGATAACAGAGCAACAACTCATGGAGATCTTTGGGCGGTATGGCCCTCTGGCGAGCATCAAAATCATGTGGCCGCGCTCCGACGAGGAAAAGGCTCGCGGACGTAACTGCGGCTTCGTCGCCTTCATGTCGCGCAAGGACGGCGAGCGCGCACTGAGATGTATCAATGGTATAGTGTTTATTATTTTTTCACTTCTCATGCTCCGAAAGTGCTTATTTGTACAGGATATAGGCTGCACAAAATCGAATTTTGTGCTCTAGAGCATTAACGTATCTACTCATAAATGTGTCTATATTAAGGCAAAGAAAATGAGGCATGCAGCCAAACACAATAAGAAATTCAGAGATAACATTTGTTATTTTTTAATATTTACTTAAATTTATTTGCCTAATGTGTTTTTTAATTTTTTTTTTTAAATTAAAATTTTAATATCTTTTATGTCTAGATATTAAAATTTTAATTCAAGTAGGTACGGTAGGTTATTAAATTAATTTAAGAAAATTGTTATTTCAAAATTAATTTAATACTTGGCTGTATAGGTCTGCAGGCCAAGCCTAATATCAATGGGAAAAACAATTTCCTTCATTATTCAAAACTATACTAATTTTAGTTTGAATTTCAAGAAATGTTATGATAAACTACTGTTTTATTTCCTCGCAATCGAAGTGAAAAGCAGAGTTTCTAACTCGTCCACAAAACCATTTTTATCCTCGACATTACTATCAATGTCTCGGACAAAAATGATACGTTTTGTGCACTTGATGGAAAATCTACTATTAAATAGAAGTAACCACTATTAATCATGTAAGGGGCCATCCATAAAATACGTCACACCTTAAGAGGGGGCAGTCAACGAAGTATGATGTGGGAGGGGTCCTAAGTTTCGTGATGTCACATTTCAAAAACTAACAAGACCGTGACGGCGAATCTATGAATTTCATCCCAATTTCTAAATTCTGAGACGTCACACTAGGGAGAGGGGGACTCACAAATATGACAAAAACGGGGGAGGGGTCCGAAAATCACTAAATTGGTGTGACTAACTATATGGATGATCCCTAATATGACTTATCTGGTTCCATAATTTCGGACCAAAAGTGACAAATGTTAGTTCCTTAATAAATTTGTTTGCTTACACGAGCACTTTCACACCTCTTACAGTATTTGAACTAATAAAATATCACACTGTATAAATTCCGCCGTGTGGTGACGGCAGAGTAGAATACAATTGTCACCACCCCAAAACTCTCCCGTGGGTGTCGTACAAGGCGACTAAAGATAAATCAATCATGAGGAATGGGCAGCAGCGTTCCTCTTATACCACCACTTATCAACCTAGCAATATACTGCGACTTTTGAGCCCGATAAATGGCAATAGGCTCGCCACCTATTACATGGGACCTAACATAATTGGCGAAACATGGGTGCTAGTTCACCTTTGGGGATATAGGCGTGATTTATGTGTGTGTGTGTGTAAATCAAATTTAACGGTGCAGGCAAAGAAGTAATGAGCTACGAAATGAAGCTAGGGTGGGGTAAGGCGGTGGTTATCCCGCCGGTGCCCATCTACATACCGCCCGCCCTGCAGCAGCCCAGCAAGCCGCCGCCGCCCTCGGGCCTGCCTTTCAATGCTCAGCCGCCCAAGCACTATGTGAACAAGGTATTTATTTCTTTTCAGAAATACTAAACTGGTAATTCCTTGACTAACTAACTGCCGCACTCTGAGAAGTCAAATAACTTTAATGAGTACTTAATGTCAAAAATTTTCATTTAAATTTAGACCAAAGACCTGACAAGAATAGAGACTAGTTTTGGATTGTCATTTTTTGACATTCATTACTCATTAACGTTATTTGACGTCTCTGAGTGCGGCAGGAAAAGCACTAACTGCCGCACGCACCTCCGAATACATAAACGCCACTCAAATTTTGGGGACTGCTTATCAAGTTAAGTGGACAGTACCTGTCAGAATTTGTATGGAAAAACGTCAATTCTGACAATAATTAAATGTTAGGCAGGCCTCAAACTTTGATTAGCGTTTCCGTATTCGGGGGTCAGAGACGTTAATTAACGTTAATGACTACTTCCCTGCCAACACCATATCTCTAAGGGTTAAGACAGCAATGAGTAATGGGTAGCAGCGTTCCACTTATACCAGCTAGCAATGCTCTGCGATTTATGTGCCCGGTACATGGGAATAGGCTCGCCACCTATTACATGAGACCTTACTTAATTGGCGAAAAGTTGGTGTTAATTCACCTATGCCTACATCTTCGGGGATATAGACGTGATTTATGTATGTATGTATTGTATATGAATGGAAGAGGAAACATACTGCGCCGACCCCAGGTAGACTGGGAACCAGACAGGGAGAAGAAGAAACCCCATACTCCTAAAACGCTATTCGAAATTTAAAGGTAAATTTGTTTGACAGATACCACGCATCCGACCTGGTGATTATTTCCCTAATGATGAAGATGACCAGATGGCCTACGAACAGGTACATACTTGTATTGAAGAATATTACATCCACTGACTTTAATTCTCTTGCAAAAAAAGCTATTCAAATAAATGCCAATTTATTCTATAATCCCAAAATATCTCCAATAGTCCCCAAAATTTTGAGGTTAAATAACACAACTCCACAATAATATGTATCGATGAGCCACAAACCTGTGAAATGAATTAATTTTAGAAATTACGAGATATATTTTTTTAAATAAGTAATAGGAAATTTTTTAACTAAAATAATGATTATTCTCCTTTACAGATACTTTCACAATCAATTGTTAAAGTAGTGGTGCCTACAGAACGGTAAGATTAAAAAACCCTCGGAGCGCATTTTAAATTATATAAATTGTTGTATAGTACCGTGTGGTAATGGCAGAGTAGAATACAATGGCACCACCCCAAATCTCTCCCGTGGGTGTTGTACAAGGCGACTAAGGATAAAACAGTGATGAGATTGAAGAATGGGCAGCAGCATTCCTCTTAGACCACCTAGCAATTTACTGCGACTTTTGTACCCGAAAATGGCAATAGGCTCGCCACCTATTACATGGGACCTAACATAATTGGCAAAACGTGGGTGCTAATCCATTCAATGCAAAACGCGTGATTTATAATAATAATAAATAATAATAAACCCTCGCACAGAAACATCCTGATGCTGATCCACCGCATGGTTGAGTTCGTGATCCGCGAGGGCCCTATGTTCGAGGCGATTATCATGAACAAGGAGATGAACAACCCGTTCTTCGGGTTCCTGTTCGAGAACCAGTCCCCGGCGCACGTCTACTACCGCTGGAAGCTGTTCTCAATGCTCCAGGGTGATTCACCCAAGCAGTGGGCGCTCAACGACTTCCGCATGTTCAAAGGTAATATTTACAGGATTTAGCAAATAACATGGCTACATTGAAGTATGGGCGACTGCCCCAGCCATGTATAGACATTGTACCTATTACGATGTGATATTTGATAGCTGAATATTAAGTATTTTTTATTAAAAAAGATCAGGATTATTTTATATTTTTATAATCCTGAAAATAAAATGAAGAAAGTCCTACTGCCGTAGAGCTATACAAAACTCAACATTGATAGATATCTGTCAAATAGGCACGAGACCATCTCCTGTAGCATGGGACGTAGTTAACATCTCCTCAGGGAAAAGAAAATATTTTTATCTCGCTTTAATTTTCACTTAAATCACGAGACAAAACTCTGCCAAGTGGTGGAGAGAGATTTTGGCCACATTCCGCCTGCAAATAATTTACTATCTCGAGTTCATCCGTGCTTCGGAAGGCACGTTAAGCCGTTGGTCCCGGCTGCATCTGTAGTAGTTAATATGGGTTATGGCCCATTCACCGTATATTCTTTCATAGGGATGGTCTTTGTTCTAGCAGTGGGAACATTAAAGTGCTGGTGATGGTACCGTGTGGTGACGGCAGAGCAGAATACAATTGTCACCACCCCCACCTTTCCTGTGGGTGTCGTACAAGGCGACTAATGGTAAAGAAAGAGATGAGTAAAGGGCAGCAGTATTTCTCTAATACTACTTAGCAATATACTGCGACTAAGTAAGTGTCCGATATATGGCAATAGGCTGGCCACCTAATACGTGGGCGTGCGACTTTAATTGGCGAAAAGTGAGTGTTCAAAAAATTCACCTCTGCCTACGCCTTCGGGGGTATAGGCGTGATTCTTGTATGTGTGTGTATGTATGATGGTGATGATAATGATTGTTATCGATGGCTCGTTCGCAGGGGGCTCGGTGTGGCGGCCGCCAGTGATGAACCTGTACACGGCGGGCATGCCCGACGACCTAGTGGAGGAGGACGACGCCAAGGACAGCATACGCGGCACCCTGTCCAACAAGTCAGTCTCTGTTTTTATAATCTCCCTTTTTTCTCTTTCTCTGTAATACATCAGTTTTGCGATTTTCTTGCAATTAATAGCATCTGTCAAGTCAGTCTGTGTACATTTTTTTTGATAAGTTCTCCCATTTTCAGGGAAGGCAAAGAGATCTAGCCTGTACAGCCAAAATTGACCTGATTTTCCTACTACATTTTCCTATAGGTTTTGAAATAATTGTTTAATTAAACTGCTTTTCGCTTCGATTGCAAGAAAATTTTCTCGCAATCGAAGCGAAAAGCAGAGTGTAAAACACTGGCATAAACAGCCATTGTACCTTTTATGCCCTTGTGGTACATACATACATACATAATTCACGCCTATATCCCCGAAGGGGTAGGCAGAGGTGAACTAGCACCACGCTTCGCCAATTATGCTAGGTCCCATGTAATAGGTGGCAGGTTCCATTTTCGGGCACAAAAGTCACAGTAAATTGCTAGGTTCCTCAGTCTCCCTAAATCTCATCGGTCCCATGTAATAGGTGGCGAGCCTATTACCATTTATCGGGCACAAAAGTCGCAGTACTTTGCTAAGTGGCAGGTATAAGAGGAACGCTGCTGCCCATTCCTCATCACTGATTTATCCTTAGTCGCCTTGTACGACACCCACGGGAGAGATGTCAATTGTATTCTACTCTGCCGTCACCACACGGCCGTTGTAGAATGTACTGTATTGTCTGTGTCGTGCACTGCGCAGCCAGCGCGACCGCCTGGAGGAGCTGATCCGGGGGCTGACGCCGGAGCGCGGCGCGGTGGGCGCGGCCATGGCGTGGTGCCTCGAGCATGCGGAGGCGGCCGGCGAGGTTCGCTGCCACCAGACCATCTTCTGTGTCATGTAGCCATTAAGCCAGAACGATATAGTACATTTTCCATCAAGTGCACAAAACGAATCATTTTTGTCCGAGACTTTTAGCAACCTGAGCCGAAGGCGATTTTGTGGACGGTTTTGTGGACGAGTTAGAAACTCTGCTTTTCACTTCGATTGCGAGGAAATAAAACAGTAATTTATCTTAAAAAATTAAAACTAAAATTAGTACAGTTTTAAATACTAAAGGAAATTGTTTTTCCCATTGTTATTAGGCTTGGGCTGCAGACCTATACAAGCTATTTATTTGTATTTTGTTGTAAAGTAGGTACGGTAGTTTATTAAGTTAATTTAAGAAAATTATTATTTCAAAATTAATTTAATACTTTGCTGTATAGGTCTGCAGCCCAAGCCTAATATCAATGGGAAAAACAATTTCCTTCAGTATTCAAAACTGTATTAATTTTAGTTTCAATTTTAAAAAATGTTAAAATAAACTACTGTTTAATTTCCTCGCAATCGTAGTGAAAAGCAGAGTTTCTAACTCGTCCACAAAACCATTTGTAACCTCGATATTACTAACAGCCCGAGCCGAAATCTCGGACAAAAATGATCCGTTTTGTGCACTTGATGGAAAATCTGCTATTATTGTTGTGTCCGAGCTTGACTGTAGGTGGATCATACAATAAAATAGTAGCTTATAAAATAATTAGAGTCTTCACAATCATAACGTTAAGACCCCGTTACCGTTGTGGACGTATGCGACGTGTTTCGTTATACTCGCTATTAAACAGCTTAAGCTACTAAATGCTGCTTAATAGCGAGCAATGTATAACGAAACGCGTCTGAATCGCGCGTACATCTGATCGGGCTCTGAGCTGACCACAGAGAGAGGACCATAGATAATATATATTATTTATAATTACTTTTTAATTTTGGTTTTATCGCACTGGCTTAATGGGTAAATGACATTCTGCATACCTTGTTCATATGCAAAATAAACAACTTGAGTGTGAATTGGAGGTGGCCGCGTGCCTCGCCGAGTCGCTGGCCGGCGAGCACACCGCGCCGCACAAGCGCGTGGCCCGCCTCTACCTGCTGTCGGACGTGCTGCACAACGCGGGCGCCAAGCTCACCAACGCGAGCGCCTTCCGTAGCGCGTGAGTACTTTGCCTATTGTCATACAGATCATTAGCGTCACGACAATCACATATCAGGTTAATTGGCTCAGATAATTTGTTAATTTAGTATATAAGTTCACGATAGGACTGACATGTCTGTAAAGATAGAAGTCCTTCAAAATAAAGAGAAAAAAAAAACATCATAACGCACTTAGGCCCCTTTCATTCTTGGACGTGTCGCCGGTCACGCGCGAACTCGACCGGCACAATTTGTCTGAAGCTTTTTTTTCATTGTTCCGCGTGCGGCCGGTTGAGTAGTTTCATACAAAATGCGCCGGTCGCGTGCGATCGGTACACCGAAGAATAAAAGGGTCACGCGGGCGCGAAGCTCACCAACGCGAGCGCGTGAGTTTCTTTGCGTGTCTATCTATGTTCGCGTACAGCTCATCAACAATATCATACACAGAGTGTAAGCCTTGGTTTACACGGCATTGTGACTCATACATTGAGTATAGAACCGTTCTCACGTCGCCTGTACTGCAAAAAAACGTACACTTAATGTGTCATACATACATAAATCACGCCTATATCCCCGAAGGGGTAGGCAGAGGTTAACTAGCACAATGTGTGAGCAATTGACAACATTTCAAAAATGACAACCTCCCAAAATAAAAATACCGTTTCCTTATTTTCCAATCGAAAATATTTTTATAAAAATTTTTATTACTTAATTACAGAGAAAAAAATAAATTCGACACCGGAAACGCCAGTTCGTTAATTTTGACAAGTGATATTTTTATTTTTCGAGTCAAGAGTGATTTCGCCATTCGTCTACGCCAGTGACGTCATTTGGCACTTACGTCTATTTAGAATGACCGGTATTTCAATCAAGATTTTTTGTATGAAAATGACGGAATTCAGAAGAAATAAAAAATATGGGTGTCTTCATTTTCGGTTTAATTTCATATAACATCATAATAAAGGTGTGTTGAAAAAAATTAAATGTTGTCAATTGAAAACATGACAAATGACAACGTTTTGAAAAAAAAAAAGTTACGATAATTACGAAACCATTTGGAACTTCGGTCATCTAGAACACTACATAATAGGGATGATGACACTTAGAAAGAATCACAAATTTAATTATTTATAATAATAATTTAGGATAAGGTGATTCGTTAATAGTCACTTGTTATCAGATTATACTTGTAATTGATATTTATTTTATAAAAATAAAAGTACATAACTTAGCAATCCGCCATATTTGCTAAAACGCCGCGTGACGTCATTATTTAATTATCTCCATTTTGACATTTTATTTGCCAATCAAATTCACTAGTTTATTAAAGAAACTCGCCTTTTTACGGAATAGTGATGTCACACAGACGCCATTGCTATTATGGCGTTTTGGCGGAAATTTTAAATTGCATTATTCAAAACAAGTTTTTTCTATCAAAATCGAAAGTTTTTACAAAAATATAAGTTATTTTGGGTAAAGTAGACACGTAAGAAAAACATGGTGTAGTTTTCAAAATTAATCATCATGCTTATTATTTCAGAATTTATTTTTTGCTAATTCAAGAGATATTTCAAAAATAAAACTAAATGGCCCAAAAATGGTATTATAGGATTACTAACAGTAAATAACAACCTAGCAATGTACTGCGACTTTGTGCTCGATAAATGGCAATAGGCTCGCTACCTATTACATGGGACTTGACATAATTGGCGAAACGTGGGTGCTGGTTCACCTCTGCCTACCCCTTCGGGGATATAAGCGTGATTTATGTATGTATGTATGTAACAGTAAATACCTTTGCCATCCATCATTTTTTTTAAAACTTATAATATATTTTACTTAACTAAGGGATTTGACAGTTGTGATGTCAATTTTTTTAATTTGTAGAGGATTCAACTATGAATTCAACCCATCAAGTCCTGCAAGTTGCACTTGCGAACTTTAGAATGAATAAGTTTTGAAAATAAAAATACTTAGATTCTAAATTAGAAAAAAAAATATACTTTTCGAGTCTTTTTATGTCTATTTTCCATTCATATAATAAAAAAACCTTACAAAAAATGTAATGTTGTCAATTATTAACCGTTACGTCACGCGGCGTTTGACCAAATATGGCGCATTGCTAAGTTATGTATGTTTATTTTTATAAAATAAATAGGTATCAAACTTACATTCTGAGACAAAATGATTTTCATCGAATCTCCTTCTCCTAAATTATTGTCATAATATTAATCATCATTATTTCAATGATTCTTTGTTAGTGTCATCATGCCTATTGTGTCCGTCACCACACATCATAAGATGAGGAAACCTAAAAGTTGCCATGTCGCGTTGTCCTATCCAGGTTCCAGCAGCGGCTGGTGGAGATAATGCGCGCGTGCCACGTGGCGTGGGTGGGCATGGGCTCGCGGCTGCAGCGGGAGGGGTTCCGCGCCAGGGTCACGCGCATCCTGCAGGCGTGGGCCGACTGGGCCGTGTACCCCACCGAGCTGCTGCTGCACGCCAACGACGTCTTCCTCGGCCAGGACAAGGTGGGTCCTAGGCATTGCAATTGTTGAGTTACTATGCGAGGGTCACGCGCATCCTGCAGGCGTGGGCCGACTGGGCCGTGTACCCCACCGAGCTGCTGCTGCACGCCAACGACGTCTTCCTCGGCCAGGACAAGGTGGGTCCTAGGCATTGCAATTGTTGAGTTACTATGCGAGGGTCACGCGCATCCTGCAGGCGTGGGCCGACTGGGCCGTGTACCCCACCGAGCTGCTGCTGCACGCCAACGACGTCTTCCTCGGCCAGGACAAGGTGGGTCCTAGGCATTGCAATTGTTGAGTTACTATGCGAGGGTCACGCGCATCCTGCAGGCGTGGGCCGACTGGGCCGTGTACCCCACCGAGCTGCTGCTGCACGCCAACGACGTCTTCCTCGGCCAGGACAAGGTGGGTCCTAGGCATTGCAATTGTTGAGTTACTATGCGAGGGTCACGCGCATCCTGCAGGCGTGGGCCGACTGGGCCGTGTACCCCACCGAGCTGCTGCTGCACGCCAACGACGTCTTCCTCGGCCAGGACAAGGTGGGTCCTAGGCATTGCAATTGTTGAGTTACTATGCGAGGGTCACGCGCATCCTGCAGGCGTGGGCCGACTGGGCCGTGTACCCCACCGAGCTGCTGCTGCACGCCAACGACGTCTTCCTCGGCCAGGACAAGGTGGGTCCTAGGCATTGCAATTGTTGAGTTACTATGCGAGGGTCACGCGCATCCTGCAGGCGTGGGCCGACTGGGCCGTGTACCCCACCGAGCTGCTGCTGCACGCCAACGACGTCTTCCTCGGCCAGGACAAGGTGGGTCCTAGGCATTGCAATTGTTGAGTTACTATGCGAGGGTCACGCGCATCCTGCAGGCGTGGGCCGACTGGGCCGTGTACCCCACCGAGCTGCTGCTGCACGCCAACGACGTCTTCGAGGACAAGGTGGGTCCATGTC